>CM038147.1:181920813-182084683 GCA_021437245.1 Aegilops speltoides
ATGCACGATTCTAGCTCGACTGACCGTACGATGTCCATCCAAAGGCCGTAGTGCTTCTTCAACCTCTGGTCTTCTTGCTCCAGCCGCCCAAAGCAGCGCCGGTCGTGCCGCCTGCTCCTGCCTCCGTGGCCGGCTGTGCTGCCGCGGAGGCCTCACCTTCCCCATACTACTCCCACCACTGGCCAGGCCATCCCTCCACTCCACTCACCCACACCCCCTGTTATTCTGCGGCGACGGTAGCACAGCCGAACCAGTGAACCCTCGTACTCCTCTCCACGTGGGCATCCACTGCCGCGTCTTCCCCGGCTCCGTGTCGTCCCCTTCCTAGGCCACGCCGTCGTCCACCGCCGTGGTGCTCTCGGCGCGGCGTGGTCAATGTGGTCAACGACCGAATTCCATCGGAAGAATACTATACGTGGAGAGGCTGACAGCTGGGTCCACGGCAGCCGCAAGGAAGTTCCTCCTTATTACGCGGAAAATAATTATTCCTCCACCTGACAGCAGGGACCCACCAGACGGGCCACCAGTATTTCGCGAAAAAAATGTTTGCCCCTGACTGCTGGGACCTACGCGACGGGCCACCGTATTTCGCGAAAAAAACATTCCCCCTGCTGTCAGCTCGGACCCACCGGAAGTGCCTCCTTATTACGCACAAAAAAATGAATATCCCCCAGCTAGCTGGGACCCACCTTGGTGGGAGGCTGACTTATGGGCCTACTAAGTTGACGGGGACGGAGGGCTTTGTCAACTTAGTCAATATAAACGGTTCTAGCTCCAGTGACCGTACGATGTCCATCCAACGGCCGTAGTGCTTCTTCAACCTCTGGTCTTCTTGCTCCAGCCGCCCAAAGCAGCGCCGGTCGTGCCGCATGCTCCTGCCTCCCGTGGCCGGATGTGCTGCCATGGAGGCCTCACCGCCCCTACTATTCCCACCGCTGGCCAGGCCCTGCGGCGACGGCATCCTCACACCGCAGCCGAACCAGTGAACCCTCGTACTCCTCTCGGCGCGGGCTTCCACTGCCGCGTCTTCCCCGGCTCCCCGTTGTCCCCTTCCTAGGCATCGCCGTTGTCCACCACCCTGGTGCTCTCGGCGCGGCGTGGTCAACGTGGTCAAGGAATGGCTTCCATCGGACGTGAACTATACATGGAGAGGCTGACAGCTGGGTCCATGGCCGCAGCAAGGAAGTGCCTCCTTATTACGCGCAAAATAATTATTCCTCCACCTAACAGAGGGGACCCACCGGATGGGCCACCATATTTCGCAAAAAAAAGTTTCCCCCCTGACTGCTGGGACCCACCAGCTACACCTTCGCACGCATGGAAGTGCGTCCGGAAAAAAACGATTCGCCCCCCTGACTGCTGGGACCCACCAGCTACGTCTTCGCACGCAAGGAAGTGCGTTCGGGCAAAAAAACGATTCACCCCCCTGACTGCTGGGACCCACCAGCTACATCTTCGCACGCAAGGAAGTGCACGGCGGTCGGGACCTACGGTCGAAGCGTCGTGGCGTTGTCATTCTGGTCGCAAAGCGTATGCGTACATCTTGGTCGTTGTAGAGCGCCGCGCGTGTCGTAGTAGAGCGCGACGTAGCATGTACCCGTCGTCTGGCGAGGTGCAAGAAAGAAAATACGGCCACGTATGTGTACATACGGGCGGGGTCTCGAACGCCTAGTTGCGCATATGTACGGCGAGGGCTCGTGTTCATGGGTAGGCAATGGAATGTGTCATGTTCATGGGGAGGCAACGGAATGCATTGTGTTCATGGGGAGGCAACGAAATGCATCGTGTTCATCGGGAGGCAATGAAACGCGTGGGAGCCAACCGGCTTGGACAGAACAGGCGATGGAAACGAGGCCTGGCGTACCGCAGAACAGAGGAAACGAACCTCCTACGGTCGAAACAGGGGTCATGTTGATCGGGAGGGGTGTGGCGTACCGCAGAACGGACGAAACGGACCTCCTACGGTCGAAACGGGGGTCCTGTTGATCGGGAGGGGTGTGGCGTACTGCAAAACGGAGGAAACGGACCTCCTATGATCAAACAGGGTCTGTTGATCGGGAGGTGTGTGGCGTGCCGCAAAAGCGGATTTAAACGGACCTCCTACGGTCAAACGGGGTCCTGTTGATCGGGAGGTGTGGCATACCGCAAAACGAATCAAGCGGACTTGTGTTGGGCGCCACGGTGAAACGGGGAGGGTGTGGCGTGCGCAAAGCGGGACTCCACGAGATCTGTTCATCTCCACCGTCGACCTCCTCCAGCCTCCACGGGCTACCGTCGACCTCCTCCAGCCTCCACGGGCTCCTATTCATCCAGCCTCCACCGCGCGCTACTCCACCGGCTACTGTTCAACCACCCCTCCACGGGCACCCCTCCACCGTCTACTGTTCATCCAGCCCTCCACACCATGGGGTCCTGTTCAACCACCCCTCCACGGGCAGCCCTTCACCGTCTCATTCATCCGACCTCCACACCACGAGGTCCTGTTCATCCGAGGCAACGCCACCGCCATTGCTCATCCACCCCCCGCAATGCTCACTGTTCATCCAATCGATCGGCTTCAGTTAGCAGCAATAGCGAAGGAGTCGCTCGATCGGGTTCTGTTAACAGCCATTGATCGATTGCTCGGGTTCAGTAACGCGTAGCCTGCAGTGCAATCGCTCGGGTTCAGTTAGAGCCCAACGCCTCGCTCGGGTTCAGTTAGAGCCAACGCCTCACACACACGCGTGTACGTGTACGAGAGAAACGCGCATCGCTCGGCCCCCGACCTCCCACCGTAACCGGCAACTCCCCAAAATTTTCCTCCCACTCGCTTCTACCATGGTTGTTTCCATCATGGACGGCCCAAAGAATGTCATGCAGCTGCGTCTCTGGCCCGTCCAGGACGAAAAGCCCATTTTCTATCATGATTTTTTGTCATAGAAGTAGGAGCCCACTACATCTATGATGATACCGGGTTTTGTCACAATTATCATCATAGAAGTGTCATATGTATGACAGAAAAAAATTCGTTCGGCCCAAAATGTCACGGATGTGTCTTTTTTTGTAGTGCACTGATACGACTCTAGCATGCTTGACGTTCGCTTTACCTAGAACAAGTATGAAACTAGAAGTACTTTTTAGGTGTGATAGGATAGGTTTGCAAGATAATAAAGAGCACATAAATAAATACTAGGGGCTGTTTAGATAAAGACGCAATAAAGTAAGTATTAGTAGAGAGCTTTTTGTTACGAGAAAGGTTTTTGTCCAAGGCAATCGATAACTAGACCGGTAATCACTATTGCAATTTTATTTGAGGGAGAGGCATAAGCTAATATACTTTCTCTTCTTGGATCATATGCACTTATGATTGGAACTCTAGCAAGCATCCGCAACTACTAAAGATCATTAAGGTAAAACCTAACCATAGCATTAAAGTATCAAGTCCCCTTTATCCCATACACAAACAACCTACTTACTCGGGTTTGTGCTTCTGTTCACTCACACCACCCACCATAAGCAAATCATGAACATATTGCAAACCCTACAACGGGGATCCCTCACGCTTGCGCGACATGGAGAGCACCATAGGACATCAACAATAATAAAACATGCAACTCAAACCAATCACGATCATCAATTAACCCATAGGACAAAACGGATCTACTCAAACATCATAAGATAGCCATACATCATTGGGAAATAATATATAGCGTTGAGCACCATGTTTAAGTAGAGATTACAGCGGGTAAGAGAGGTGTTACACCGCTACATAGAGGGTGGAAGAGTTGGTGATGAAGGCGGTGAAGTTGTTGGTGAAGATCGCGGTGATGATGATGGCCCCCGGGGGCGTTCCGGCGCCACCGGAAGCAAGGGAGAGAAGGCCCCCCTTCTTCTTCTTCCTTGACCTTCTTCCTAGATGGGAGAAGGGTTTCCCCTCTGGTCCTTGGCTGCCATGGCGTGGGAGGCGCGAGAGCCCCTCCGAGATTGGATCTATCTCTCTGTCCCTCTCTGTTTCTGCATTCCCAGATCCTTCCCCCTCACCGTTTCTTTTATATCCGGAGATCCATAACTCCGATTGGGGTGGATCTTTCGCCCAGATTTTTCTCATAAAATTAGCTTTCTTGCGGCAAAAGAAGAGCGTCAACCGTCTTACGGGTGTCCCACGAGGGTGCCAGGCGTGCCTAGGGGGAGCGCGCGCCCCCTGTCTCGTGGCCACCTCAGGCACTGTTTCGCGTTGATTCTTCCTCCGGAAAATCCCAAATATTCCAAAATAATTCTCCGTCCGTTTTTATCCCGTTTGGACTTCGTTTGATATGGGGTTTCTGCGAAACATAAAACATGCAACAAACAGGAACTGGCACTGGGCACTGGATCAATATGTTAGTCCCAAAAAATAGTATAAAAAGTTTCCAAAAGTATATAAAAGTTGAATAATATTGGCATGGAACAATCAAAAATTATAGATACGACGGAGACGTATCAGCATCCCCAAGCTTAATTCCTGCTCGTCCTCGAGTAGGTAAATGATAAAAAAGATAATTTTTGATGTGGAATGCTACCTAGCATAATCTTGATCATGTAATCTAATCATGGCATGAATATTAAGACACGAGTGATTCAAGGCAATAGTCTATCATTTGACATAAAAACAATAATACTTAGGGCATCCCAACAAATAATCATGTCTTTCAAAATATCAATGCTTCCAGAACGTTATCCCTACAAAATCTTATAGTCTTGTATGCTCCATTTTCTTAACACAAGGTACCCCTCATGCCTATCCCGGTGTCAGCCAAGCAATTGTTTCATACTTTAGTATTCTCAAACTTTTTCAACCTTCACACAATACATGAGCGTGAGCCATGGATATAGCACTATGGGTGGAATAGAATATGATGGTGGAGGTTATGTGGAGAAGATAAAAAGGGAGAAAGTCCCACATCGACGCGGCTAATCAACCGGATATGGAGATGCCCATCAATTGATGTCAATGCGAGGAGTAGGGATTGCCATGCAACGGATGCACTAGAGCTATAAGTGTATGAAAGCTCAAACTGAAAACTAAGTGGGTGTCCATCCAACTTGCTTGCTCATGAAGACCTAGGGCATTTTGAGGAAGCCCATCGTTGGAATATACAAGACAAGTTCTATAATGAAAAATTCCCACTAGTATATGAAAGTGACAACACGGGAGACTCTCTATATGAAGAACATGGTGCTACTCTGAAGCACAAGTGTGGTAAAAGGATAGTAACATTGCCCCTTTTCTTTTTCTTTTTTTCCTTTTTTTCTTTTTCTATTTTTGGGGTGGGCTTCTTTGGCCCCCTTTTTTATTTAGGCTTCTTTTTTTCTCTTTTTTTCTTTTCTTTTTTTTCATGGGGCAATGCCCTATAATGATGATCATCACATTTTTATTTACTTACAACTCGATACTAGAACAAAGATATGACTCTATATGAATGCTTCTGGCGGTGTACGGGGATGTGCAACTATCTAGCATAGCAATGACATCAAAAAACGGACAAGCCATGAAAACATCATGCTAGCTATCTTACGATCATGCAAAGCAATATGACAATGAATGCTCAAGTCATGTATATGATGATGATGGAAGTTGCATGGCAATATATCTCGGAATGGCTATGGAAATGCCATGATAGGTAGGTATGGTGGCTGTTTTGAGGATGATATAAGGAGGCTTTTGTGTGATAGAGCGTATCATATCACGGGGTTTGGATGCACCGGCGAAGTTTGCACCAACTCTCAAGGTGAGAAAGGGCAATGCACGGTACCGAAGAGCCTAGCAAATGATGGAAGGGTGAGAGTGCATATAATCCATGGACTCAACATTAGTCATAAAGAACTCACATACTTATTGCAAAAATTTATTAGCCATCGAAACAAAGTACTACACGCATGCTCCTAGAGGAGAGTTTGGTAGGAGTTAACCATCGCGCGCCCCCAACCTTCACGCAAAGATAAACAATCAAAATACAATGCGCGCCAATTTGGTTACATAGTTAGTAGACCATACGTGCATGCTTCGGCAATCACAAACCTTAACACCAACATCCTTACTAAACACAACCATCTACTAGTACCTCCCACATATTATCATCTCTATATCGCAAAACTATTGCAAGGAATCAAACATATCGTATTCAGCGATCTACAAGTTTATGTAGGATTTTATGACTAACCATGTGAATGACCAATTCCTGTCATCTCTCTAAATAGATATAAGTGAAGCAAGAGAGTTTAATTCTTTCTACAAAAGATATGCCCACGCTCTAACAAATATAAGTGAAGCAAAAGAGCATTCTACAAATGGCAGTTTTCTATGTGAAGAGAAACAGGCAATCCAAACTTCAAATGATATAAGTGAACCACATGAAGCATTCTATAAAGCCATACTCAAAAGATTTAAGTGAAGTGCAATGAGAATTCTATAAATCAACCAAGGACTATCTCATACGAGCATGGTGCATAAAATAAAAGTGAAAACTAAATGCAAAAGACGCTCCAAGACTTGCGCATATCGAATGAACGAAACGAATACGAAAACATACCGATACTTGTTGAAGAAAGAGGGGATGCCTTCTGGGGCATCCCTAAGCTTAGACGCTTGAGTCTCCTTGAATATTTACTTGGGGTGCCTCAGGCACCCCCAAGCTTGAGCTCTTGCCTCTCTTCCTTTTCCTCATATCGAGACATCCTCGACTAGACACTTCATCCACACAAAACTTCAACAGAAAACTCGGTAAGATCCGTTAGTATAATAAAGCAAATCACCACTCTAGGTATTGTTGAAAACCAATTCAAATTTTGTTTTTGCATTGTGTCTACTGTAATATAGCTTTTTCATGGCTTAATCCACTGATATAAATTGATAGATTCATCAAAACAAGCAAACTATACATCAAAAACAGAATCTGTCAAAAACAGAACAGTCTGTAGCAATCTGAACATACACCATACTTCTGGTACCTCAAAAATTCTACCAAAATTAGGAAAAATAAACAATTTGTACAGAAAGACAGTGCAAGAGGAATCAGAACCATTTGACGTTCCAGTTAAAAATGTAAAATTGCGCACTACAGCCAATGCTTCTGTCCTGCATCGTACAAACCAACAAGCATTGTAAACATCCTAAAGGCAAACCTTAGCACATTATTTTTATAATACAATGGAATTGTACAAGGGGATAATTATTTTTGATGAAAAGTTTCTGTAATCAAGATTCACAAAGTTTCCGTGAGCATGAACAAAGTTCAAGGAGCTCTCCCACTTCAACAATGCTTGTCTCTCTCACTTTCACTTTTCTTTTTGAAAAGTTTTGAGTTCCCCTCTTTATTTTTTTTGTTTTTAAACTATATAAAAGCACTCAATGGAAATAAATGACTCTCTAAAACTTCCAGGTTGTCTCCCTAGCAGCGCTTTCTTTAAAGCCATTAAGCTAGGCATATAGTGCTCAAGTAAAGAATCCACCCGGATCTATATCAAAGCTATTTTTAATTAACAATGATTTGTAATTTAGTAGTGAGCACAAAGTAACATATATCATGCGACAACGAAGTCTAGCTCTCTTCTATGCATCGGCATGTCATAAAAGAACAATTCATGCACACCAAGTAAAGGCCAATGCATAGTATAAGCAGTTTCTTGCAATTTTATCGTGTGGGAAACATAGAGAGGTGGAGATGTAGTTCCTCTCTCATAATAATTGCAAGTAGGAGCAGCAAGCACATGCATATTATATTCATTAAAATCATCATATGCAATGGTAAAAGGCAACCCATCAATATAATCCTTAGTAAGTACAAACTTCTCCGATATAGTGTAGTTGGGAGAATTCAAAAAGATAATAGAACTATTATGCATGGGTGCAATAGCAACAATTTCATGTTTAACATAAGGAACTATAGCAAGTTCATCTTCATAAGCATAATTAATGTTGGCATCTTGGCCACAAGCATAGCAAGCATCATCAAAAAGGGATATTTCAAGAGAATCAACGGGATCATAGCAATCATCATAGCAATCACCCTTCGGTAAGCACGAAGGGGAATTAAACAATGTATGAGTTGAAGAGTTACTCTCATTAGAAGGCAGGCACGGGTGATCAATCCGCTCTTCCTCCTTTTGTTCTTCGCTCTCCTCATCATCTTTTTCATCCAATGAGCTCACAGTTTCATCAATTTCTTCTTCCATAGCTTCCTGCAAAATATTAGTCTCTTCTTGGACAGCGGAGACTTTCTCAATAAAAGTGTCAATATCGGAATTATATTCATAATTCTCATAGCAATATTTCAATATAGCAAAATTTTCAGGCCTATAAACATCATCATCTAAAGCTTCATACTTTTCAAACAAAGATTCAATTTCATAAGAAGCCTTAAAAGCAACAAATTCTTCAATTTGTTCAACATCATAGTAATCATATATACCATTATCATAAGAAGCTAAGGTTTTATTATCATTAAATTTGCATGAAAAGGGAAGGCGTGGAGCCTTCATCCTAGAGCAACAATTATAATCATATCTCAAGCATAGATCCCGAGCATACCAACGCAACATATAAATTTGATCCCATAATAGTTTCCCTTTTTGTGTCAAGCGATAATCCCTAAAGTATTCACGTTGATCCAACGTTACTCCCACTACTAGGGAAAAGCCTAGCAGTTGCTGCTGGTTTTAGCCTATCGATGCGCCAAGCGAAGCGCTCTCGATAAGGGTCTGACTAATGCTTAGCAATAGCGCTTGACCCACGCCATCGCTAAATTGACTTAGTAGCAGTGGTTCTTTAGAACATCGCTATCGTTAATTAGTAGTAGCGCTTCTCTAACACGCGCTACTACTATTATTTAGTATTTCATTTCTTTTCTATTTCATGTTGTATTCATACACCTTTACACAAGTTTTCATACAACAGGAATTTAGAGATTGTTTTACATCATAATGAGTTATTACATCATGGGGTGAAAGATCAGTGGACTAGTTTCAAGTGGATGTCCATCCACTTGAAACTAATCATGATTCTTTCACCCAATGATATAATAATATCATCATCATCATCATCATATCATTAACAACTTAGCATCATAATACATCATTGTCATATAACACCTCCTCAATATCATCTTTTCATCATTGACATCACATAACACCTCCTCAACATCATCATTATAAACTCTAACACATTACCACATAATAAACATATTGTACCTCATAGGACCTATTACATTCGATTAAGACTTACTACATTTTCTAAGGTAAAATAACAAAAAACAAGATAGCCCCTGACTCTCCATTATGGAGAATGGAGATTAGCCTGTCTCCCATTCTTGCCTTTCGCTGAATGTTACTTCCAAGAACCTCCTTGCGAATGTCCATACATTTCTTCCATTCTCTCGATGATCATGTGTTCACGGGTTTTAGAACCGATATGCACAGTGAGCTCCGTAGATTTACCCGGCAAGATGTTCGAATCGAGAGGCGACCATGCAGAGACATCGATGAGGCACACAATCCATCGGGAGTTTCATTGAAAAACATAATAATAACTTCGTAGTTAGCAATGATGTACTAGTTTTAGAAGTATGCAAAAATGCATGAATGTCGTAATAGTAAAAATCTTACCAGGTATCTCCGGAGAAGTTATCGTTGTTCAACACATGCACTAGTGGCACGTATTCACCATAATTTGGAGGAGTTCGATAATAGGCATTGTAATTCTCAAGAAGAGTACAAAATGCGATCGATGATTTTTCTCCTTATACGTTAATTGGGTGCCTTGATTGTAGTGGGTTTTATCTACCATCTTCCGCATACAGTCTTTGAAGAATCAAAATAAGCTGTCAATGGAAATAAGCTATCAACTATTTTGAAATAAACAATATAAATTAGTTAATAACTATGTTTGAGAAACTCACATAGCGGTACAATCGAAGCGTATCAACAAGGACCCAAATGTCCATATTGTCTTCCTCATTGTCGGGATCACCAAGATCCATGGTGATAATCATACCCTCATCAAAACCATACATTTTGCAAAGTGCTTCCCAATTTTGGCAACCAAAATGGGTTACGCTCTGAGCATTGTACAGATTTACTTCAAAATCCATATCATGATGGGTCCTTAGGTGTATTTTCTTTGTTTCAAATTTTCATGGTCTTCAAAACCCATCCTCTCCAAGACATAGCGTCTTGCATGGCATGGGATAAGCTACTCGAATTGTAAAATATGAAAATTAGACGTTGAAATAGTTGAAGTCATGCTTAATGGAGAAAAAACTATTGTCGCTGCGTTGCATCAGTATGAACATCGCAGGTCTCCTCGAGCTTAATGCTGAAGCGCCGATCGTCGTCCAAATTAACGAACTCGTCGCACATACCTCGATCGTCGTGGCACCAGCTACACTCCCCGGGAGACCGTCGTCGTCCGAGTACGACATTTCCTACAATCATAATTCAAAGATTAAACTTGTACATATTCTAGCACAAGTCATGTCGAATTCGCGACAAAATCCGCATGACCTTTGCTAAAAAGGACATATCGGCGCCTGAAATTTGCGGAACGGAAATTAATCAACACTCCAACAAAACATAGGCCACTCGGAGATGTAAACTGAACATGAACGGCCACTTGGGCAACCACATATCCTATTTGAGCAACAACACAAGATATACAAGGATATTTGGCTGGTCTCACCTCGATGTCGGAGGGGGTACGTCGGTGATTGGGATGACGGCGGGGATGTCGGAGGGGGTCGGTGACGGGGACGACGAGGTCACCTGAAACCATATAAGTTATCACTAGCAACAAAACATGTTCAACTAGTTTTATTAATTCAACTAGTTCTTACTAAATATAAACTTACTATAAATAGAAAAAAACTAGTTCTTTCTAAAAATAAAGTAGTTCAACTAGTTATATTAATTATCTTACTAAAAATAGATTAGTTCATTAATTCAACTAGTTCAACTAGTTTATTAATTTACTTACTAAACTAGTTCAACTACAACTAAAGTAGTTCAAATACCACTACTACTACTAAAAATCTAGTACTAACTAAGCTAAATTAACATCTACTACTACTAAATTAACATCTAGTACTAGCTAACCCTAAATTAACATCTACTACTACTAAATCTAGTACTAACTAGTGGCAGGGGGTGGGGGGCGACGGAGAGGTAGCTAGGGGCGGCGAGGTCGCGGGCGGTGGGAGGAGGGCTGCCATGGAGGAGGAGGAGGGCGGCTGCAGGGAGAGGAGGAGGGCGGGCGGAGGAGGGAGGGCGGCCGCAGGCGGAGGGGAGGATGTGCGAGGAGGATGCAGGAGGGACGGAAGGAGGGGAGTACCTCGGCGGCGGACGAACGAAGGCGGCGGCGACGGACGACGACGGTTGACGCGGGCGAGAGTGAGTGTGAGTGAGAAGGGCCGGTCCTCCCGTGGGATAAGGCAGGGATAATTGTAGCGCGTTTGACAAAACGCGCTACAGCTAACCTAAGTAGTAGTAGCGCTCTACAGTATAGTGCGCTACTCTATAGCTAGCGGGGGGGCCAAGGTCATGGCAACTATAGCAGATGGCCAGAGGCAACAGCGCCATCGCTACTTCCAAGTCAAGAGCGTTTGGCGGAACCTTGGCTGCTGATAAGTAGCAGTAGCGTGGTATTTTGAAGCGCGTTGCAGGTAAGATTCTGTGTATAGGCTTTTCCCTAGTAGTGTCCCATTATAAAGTTGAATGGGGTTTTCTCAGGATTATCAAAGTAGTACATAATATCTTGAACATAATGAGCGTCGAGGGTTTTAGGAGGTTCCCCATCTCCACGAGTAGCAACTACACCTAAATTTTTGGTATTTCGTGTTCCATATCCATAACTAAAGATAAAGAACAACTTAGAACAGCAAATAAAAATTACTTAGTGATAAAGCAAACAAGTACACACGAGAATATTCACCCACGCTATGACTCCCAAGAACGGTGCGGAAAAAGGTCTTGATGACCCAAAGTATATACGAGATAGTTGTAGCCTCTTTCGATAAGTAAGAGTGTCAAACCCAACGAGGAGCTAAAGGTAGAACAAATACTCTCTCAAGTCCTATCGGCCATCGATACGACTCTCACGCGCGCTGACGGTCGCTTTACCTAGAACAAGTATGAAACTAGAAGTACTTTGTAGGTGTGATAGGATAGGTTTGCAAGATAATAAAGAGCACGTAAATAAAAACTAGGGGCTGTTTAGATAAATATGCAATAAAGTAAGTATTAGTAGAGAGCTTTTTGTTACGAGAAAGTTATTTGTCCAAGGCAATCGATTACTAGACCGGTAATCACTATTGCAATTTTATTTGAGGGAGAGGCATAAGCTAACATACTTTCTCTTCTTGGATCATATGCACTTACGATTGGAACTCTAGCAAGCATCCACAACTACTAAAGATCATTAAGGTAAAACCCAACCATAGCATTAAAGTATCAAGTCCCCTTTATCCCATACGCAAACAACCTACTTACTCGGGTCAGTGCTTCTGTTCACTCACGCCACCCACCATAAGCAAATCATGAACATATTGCAAACCCTACAACGGGGATCCCTCACGCTTGCGCAACACGGAGAGCACCATAGGACGTCAACAATAATAAAACATGCAACTCAAACAAATCACGATCATCAATTAACCCATAGGACAAAACGGATCTACTCAAACATCATAAGATAGCCATACATCATTGGGAAATAATATATAGCATTGAGCACCATGTTTAAGTAGAGATTACAGCGGGTAAGAGAGGGGTTCACCACTGCATAGAGGGGGGAAGAGTTGGTGATGAAGGCGGTGAAGTTGTTGGTGAAGATCGCGGTGATGATGATGGCCCCCAGTGGCGTTCCGGCGCCTCCGGAAGCAAGGGGGAGAGGGCCCCCTTCTTCTTCTTCTTCCTTGACCTTATCCCTCGATGGGAGAAGGGTTTCCCCTCTGTTTCGTGGTTCCCATGGCGTGGGAGGGGTGAGAGCCCCTCTGAGATTGGATCTATCTCTCTGTCCCTCTCTGTTTCTGCATTCCCAGATCCTTCCCCTTCACCGTTTCTTTTATATACAGAGATCCATAACTCCGATTGGGGTGAATCTTTCGCCCAGATTTTTCCCATAAAATTAGCTTTCTTGCGGCAAAAGAAGAGCGTCAACCGCCTTACGGGTGGCCCACGAGGGTGCCAGGCGTGCCTGGGGGGAGGGCGCGCCCGCTGTCTCGTGGCCACCTCGGGCACTGTTTCGCGTTGATTCTTCCTCCGGAAAATCCCAAATATTCCAAAATAAGTCTGTGTCCATTTTTATCCTGTTTGGACTCTGTTTGATATGGGGTTTCTGCGAAACATAAAACATGCAACAAACAGGAACTAGCACTGGGCACTGGATCAATATGTTAGTCCCAAAAATAGTATAAAAAGTTGCCAAAAGTATATGAAAGTTGAGTAATATTGGCATGGAACAATCAAAAATTATAGATCCGACGGAGACGTATCAATGGCACAGGTCAGCCTAGGTTGAAATGGAGTTCTCCGGCAAGTGCATTAGCCAAGACCTCACATTTTACTTGAGCGCCAGCGGGAAGTAGTTGGCGAACATCTTCTCATCTCTTTCCCCAGTAGCTTGAACAGCGATGGTATAGATGCTCAAGAACTCCACCGGGTTTAGTCTTCTATCATATTTCTCGGGTATCTCTGGCTTGAACGTGCGAGCGGACGGCCAACGGACTTGTTGCAGCTCACGAGTGAAGGAAAGGCACCCAACCTCGAAAGGTAGGCACCTGCCATCTCCGAGCGTGGGCTCATCGACGTCCGGGCCGTCGCACTCATTGGGCTGGCAGTAGTTGTCGCGGCATCGCTCGATGACAATGCGTGCGCCTTCCCTCCGCCTATCCTCCGGGGCCCGTCGCTGGCCTTGACGTGCTTGATGGTTGGAAGAGGCCATCGAGACGTCATTGGGATCTTGGTTACGTGGCTCCCATGCTGCTTGCCATGGTGCGGACTGCACCGTGGGGGTGGCCCCTTCTGTATGGCCAACCGCACGAGTCGTTGCCATTGCCTGGGTAGGTCGTGGTGGGCCAGCTCACTATGATCCTCCCGCCTCGGTGAAACCAATCAGGCTTTGGATGGTGGCTCACCACTCATCCATCTAATCGGTTGCCGGCGGAAATCTCAACAGCGGTTGGGCCCGCTCCATGGCCTCTGAGGCAGTGCTTGGCATAGGTGATGATGATGTAGACCATAGTGTCGCTCGGCTTCTGATGGTGCCGGCGGCGACCGCGTTGTGCCCTCATTATTGCAAACCAGCCACTTGGATGGCGTGGTGACGCGATAGAGGTGCCTGAGGGCCAGCAGCCCCATTGGGCATAGTAGCTGGGTCAGCTCGTATCGAGGGTGGCGCGTGCCTTGTGGTTGCTCCCGTGGCGGGGGCGGACGGAGGGTTGCAATTCGCCCCAAAACGTGTGCCACCACTGCGGTTGTGCCCTTCAGCAAGGAGAGAGGGTGCAGACAAAATAATCCCTTTGTCTATACCTCATGGAGCATGGCCGCTGGGATGTTGCTGATACTGTCATTCCCCGGTGCCTCCCGCTTCTGCTTCGGCGGCGGGGGTGGTGGTGACAACACCGCCTACGCTAACCACATACCCGCAACGTCCACTTCCTCACGTGTCCCTGCGTTCCCCGTGACATCAGCGGTCGCGGGTGGCGGAGCCTTCGAGGTGGACGGGTGATTTGCAGCTTCTTGGACACCATAGTCGATGACGCCGTCGATGATAAAATGGCGATGAAGATGACAAGTGATGTCTGCTAGAACTACGTCGGTATTTCCCCAAAGAGGAAGGGATGATGCAGTATAGCGACGGTAGGCATTTCCCTCAGTGATGAGACCAAGGTTATCGAACCAGTAGGAGAACCTCCTCACACCACGTAACCAACACCTGCACACAAATAACAAATACTCGCAACCTGTAAGTGCATCTAGTGCCACCCCTAGCTTAGTTTTGGAGTATTGACGACAAACGTGTTGGGGAACGTAGTAATTTCAAAAAAAATCCTACTCACACGCAAGATCATGGTGATGCATAGCAACGAGAGGGGAGAGTGTTGTCTACGTACCCTCGTAGACCGAAGCGGAAGCGTTGACGCAACATAGAGGAAGTATTCGTACGTCTTCCCGGTCCAACCGATCCAAGCACCGTTACTCCGGCACCTCTGAGTTCTTGACACACGTACAGCTCGATGACGCACCCCGGGCTCCGATCCAGCAAAGCTTCGGGGAGGAGTTCCGTCAGCACGATGGCGTGGTGACGATCTTGATGTTCAACCGTCGCAGGGCTTCGCCTAAGCACCGCTACAATATGACAGAGGTGTAATATCATGGAGGGGGGCACCGCACACGGCTAAGGAACGATCACGAAGATCAACTTGTGTGTTCTAGGGTGCCCCCTGCCCCCGTATATAAATGCGCCAAGGGGAGGGGGCGGCCAGCCAAGGAGGGGCGCACCAGGGGGAGTCCTACTCCCACCGGGAGTAGGACTCCCTTTCTTTCCTAATTGGAGAAGGAGAAGGGGGAAAGAGGAGGAAGAAGGGAAGGAAAGGGGGGCGCCGCCCCTTCCCTTGTCCTATTCAGACTAGGAAGGGAGGGCGCACGCCACCTCCTGCCTCCTTCTCTCTTCTCCTCAAGGCCCATGTAGGCCCAATAACCCCCGGGGTTCCGTAACCCCCTGTACTCTATAAAATGCCGATTTCACCCGAATGATTCCGATGTCCAAATATAGGCTTCCAATATATCGATCTTTATGTCTCGACCATTTCGAGACTCCTCGTCATGTCCGTGATCACATTCGAACTCCAACAACCTTCGTACATCAAAATACATAAACTCATAAAGAAACTGTCATCGTAACTTTAAGCGTGCGGACCCTACGGTTCGAGAACAATGTAGACATGACCGAGACACGTCTCCGGTCAATAAAATATAGCGGGACCTGGATGCCCATATTGGTTCCTACATATTCTACAAAGATCTTTATCGGTCAGACCGCATAACAACATACGTTGTTCCCTTTGTCATCGGTATGTTACTTGCTCGAGATTCGATCGTCGGTATCCAATACCTAGTTCAATCTCATTACTGGCAAGTGTCTTTACTCGTTCCGTAATACATCATCTCGCAACTAACTCATTAGTTGCAATGCTTGCAAGGCTTAAGTGATGTGCATTACTGAGATGGCCCAGAGATACCTCTCCGACATTCGGAGTGACAAATCCTAATATCGAAATACGCCAACCCAACAAGTACCTTTGGAGACACCTGTAGAGCACCTTTATAATCACCCAGTTACGTTGTGATGTTTGGTACCACACAAAGTGTTCCTCCGGTAAACGGGAGTTGCATAATCTCATAGGGAACATGTATAAGTCATGAAGAAAGCAATAGCAACATACTAAACGATCGAGTGCTAAGCTAACAGAATGGGTCATGTCAATCAGATCATTCAACTAATGATGTGATCCCGTTAATCAAATAACAACTCTTTGTCCATGGTTAGGAAACATAACCATCTTTGATTAACAAGCTAGTCAAGTAGAGGCATACTAGTGACACTGCTTTGTCTATATATTCACACATGTATTATGTTTCCGGTTAATACAATTCTAGCATAAATAATAAACATTTATCATGATATAAGGAAATAAATAATAACTTTATTATTGCCTCTAGGGCATATTTCCTTGATCTCCCACTTGCACTACATCAATAATCTAGATTACACAAGAATGATTCTAACACCCATGGAGTCTTGGTGTTGATCATGTTTTGCTCGTGGAAGAGGCTTAGTCAACGGGTCTGCAACATTCAGATCCGTATGTATCTTGCAAATCTCTGTGTCTCCCACCTGGACTAGATCCCGGATGGAATTGAAGCATCTCTTGATGTGCTTGGTTCTCTTGTGAAATCTGGATTCCTTCGCTAAGGCAATCGCTCCAGTATTGTCACAAAAGATTTTCGTTGGACCCGATGCACTAGGTATGACACCTAGATCGGATATGAACTCCTTCATCCAGACTCCTTCATTGGTGCTTCCGAAGCAGATATGTATTCCGCTTCACACGTAGATCCCGCCACGACGCTTTGTTTAGAACTGCACCAACTGATAGCTCCACCGTTTAATGTAAACACGTATCCGGTTTGCGATTTAGAATCGTCCGGATCAGTGTCAAAGCTTGCATCAACGTAACCATTTACGATGAGCTCTTTGTCACCTCCATATACGAGAAACATATCCTTAGTCCTGTCCAGTGATCCACTCCTGGATTACTTTGGTACCTCCCTGCTAAACTTATAGCAAGGCACACATCAGGTCTGGTACACAGCATTGCATACATGATAGAGCCTATGGCTGAAGCATAGGGAACATCTTTCATTTTCTCTATCTTCTGCGGTGGTCGGGCATTGAGTCTTACTCAACTTCACACCTTGCAATACAGCAAGAACCCTTTCTTTGCTTGATCCATTTTGAACTTCTTCAAAACTTTGTCAAGGTATGTGCTTTGTGAAAGTCCAATTAAGCGTCTTGATCTATCTCTATAGATCTTAATGCCCAATATGTAAGCAGCTTCACCGAGGTCTTTCATTGAAAAACTTTTATTCAAGTGTCCCTTTATGCTATCCAGAAATTCTATATCATTTCCAATCAATAATATGTCATCCACATATAATATTAGAAATGCTACAGAGCTCCCACTCACTTTCTTGTAAATACAGGCTTCTCCAAAAGTCTGTATAAACCCAAATGCTTTGATCACACTAGCAAAGCGTTTATTCCAACTCCGAGAGGCTTGCACCAGTCCACAAATGGATTGCTGGAGCTTGCACACTTTGTTAGCTCCCTTTGGATCGATAAAACCTTCTGGTTGCATCATATACAACTCTTCCTCCAGAAACCCATTCAGGAATGCAATTTTTACATCCATTTGCCAAATTTCATAATCATAAAATGCGGCAATTGCTAACATGATTCGGACAGACTTAAGCATCTCTACGGGTGAGAAGGTCTCATCATAGTCAATACCTTGAACTTATCGAAAACCTTTTGCAACAAGTCGAGCTTTGTAGACAATAACATTACCGTCAGCGTCAGTCTTTTTCTTGAAGATCCATTTATTCTCAATTGCTTGCCGACCATCGGGCAAGTCAACCAAAGTCCATACTTTGTTCTCATACATGGCTTCAAGCCATTTTGCGGAATCTGGGCTCACCATCGCTTCTTCATAGTTCGTAGGTTCATCATGATCTAGTAGCATGACTTCCAGAATAGGATTACCATACCACTCAGGTGCGGATCTTACTCTGTTTGACCTACGAGGTTCTGTAGTAACTTGATCTGAAGTTCTAAGATCATCATCATCAACTTCCTCACTAGTTGGTTTTGACGTCACAGAAACCGGTTCCTGTGATTTACTATTTTCCAACAAGGGAGCAGGTACAGTTACCTCATCAAGTTCTACTTTCCTCCCACTCACTTCTTTCGAGAGAAACTCCTTCTCTAGAAAGGATCCATTCTTAGCAACGAATGTCTTGCCTTCGGATCTGTGATAGAAGGTGTACCCAACTGTCTCCTTTGGGTATCCTATGAAGACACATTTCTCCGATTTGGGTTCGAGCTTATCAGGTTGAAGTTTTTTCACATAAGCATCGCAGCTCCAAACTTTAAGAAACGACAACTTTGGTTTCTTGCCAAACCATAGTTCATAAGGTGTCGTCTCAACGGATTTTGATGGTGCCCTATTTAATGTGAATGTGGTCATCTCTAAAGCATAACCCCAAAATGATAGCGGTAAATCTGTAAGAGACATCATAGATCGCACCATATCAAGTAAAGTATGATTACGACGTTCGGACACACCATTACGCTGTGGTGTTCCGGGTGGCGTGAGTTGCGAAACTATTCCGCATTGTTTCAAGTGTAGACCAAACTCGTAACTCAAATATTCTCCTCCACGATCAGATCGTAGAAACTTTATTTTCTTATTACGATGATTTTCAACTTCACTCTGAAATTCTTTGAACTTTTCAAATGTTTCAGACTTATGCTTCATTAAGTAGATATACCCATATCTGCTTAAATCATCTGTGAAGGTGAGAAAATAACGATATCCGCCACGAGCCTCAACATTCATCGGACCACATACATCTGTATGTATGATTTCCAACAAATCTGTTGCTCTCTCCATAGTACTGGAGAACGGAGTTTTAGTCATCTTGCCCATGAGGCACGGTTCGCAAGTACCAAGTGATTCATAATCAAGTGGTTCCAAAAGTCCATCAGTATGGAGCTTCTTCATGCGCTTTATACCGATATGACCTAAACGGCAGTGCCACAAATAAGTTGCACTATCATTATCAACTCTGCATATTTTGGCTTCAACATTATGAATATGTGTATCACTACTATCGAGATTCATCAAAAATAGACCACTCTTCAAGGGTGCATGACCATAAAAGATATTACTCATATAAATAGAACAACCATTATTCTCTGATTTAAATGAATAACCGTCTCGCATCAAACAAGATCCAGATATAATGTTCATGCTCAACGCTGGCACCAAATAACAATTCTTTAGGTCTAATACTAATCCCGAAGGTAGATGTAGAGGTAGCGTGCCGACCGCGATCACATCGACTTTGGAACCATTTCCCACGCGCATCGTCACCTCGTCCTTTGCTAGAATTCGCTTAATCCGTAGTCCCTATTTCGAGTTGCAAATATTAGCAACAGAACCAGTATCAAATACCCAGGTGCTACTGCAAGCTCTAGTAAGGTACACATCAATAACATGTATATCACATATACCTTTGTTCACCGTGCCATCCTTCTTATCCGCCAAATACTTGGGGCAGTTTAAGCTTCCGGACCGACCGCTTGCGGAGAAGCACTCGGCCTGTGCTTTGGTCCAAACTTGGGTTTCTTCTCTTGAGCAGCAACTTGCTTGATGTTCTTCTTGAAGTTCCCCTTCTTCTTCCCTTTGCCCTTTTTCTTGAAACTAGTGGTCTTGTTGACCATCAACACTTGATGCTCCTTCTTGATTTCTACCTCCGCAGCCTTTTAGCATTGCAAAGAGCTCGGGAATTGTCTTATCCATCCCTTGCATATTATAGTTCATCACGAAGCTCTTGTAGCTCGGTGGAAGTGATTGGAGAATTCTGTCAATGACGCTATCATCCGGAAGAGTAACTCCCAGTTGAATCAAGTGATTACAATACCCAGACATCTTGAGTATATGCTCACCGATGTAACTATTCTCCTCCATCTTGCAGCTATAGAACTTATTGGAGACTTCATATCTCTCAATCCGGGCATTCTTCCGAATATTAACTTCAATTCTGGAACATCTCATATGCTCCATGACGCTCAAAACATCGTTGAAGTCCGGTTCTAAGCCGTAAAAGCACGGCACATTGAACTATCGAGTAGTCATCACTTTGCTCGCCAGACGTTCTTAAGGTTGTCGGTTACATCAGCGGCGGGCACGGCACCCAAGTGGTGCTTCCAGACGTAACTTTTCATGTGCAGCAATGAGGATAATCCTCAAATTCGGACCCGATCCGCGTAGTTGCTACCATCATCTTTCAACTTTGCTTTCTCAAGGAACGCATTAAAATTCAACGGAGCAACAACACGGGCCATCTATCTACAATCAACATAGACAAGCAAGATACTATCAGGTACTAAGTTTATGATAAATTTAAGTTCAATTAATCATATTACTTAAGAACTCCCACTTAGATAGACATCCCTCTAATCCTCTAAGTGATCACGTGATCCAAATTCAACTAAACCATAACCGATCATCACGTGAAATGGATTAGTTTTCAATGGTGAACATCTCATGTTGATCATATCTACTATATGATTCACGCTCGACCTTTCAGTCTCTGTGTTCCGAGGCCATATCTGCATATGCTAGGCTCGTCAAGTTTAACCCGAGTATTCTGTGTGTGCAAAACTGGCTTGCACCCGTTGTAGATGGACGTAGAGCTTATCACACCCGATCATCACATGGTTTTTGGGCACGACGAACTTTGGCAACGGTGCATACTCAGGGAGAACACTTCTTGATAATTTAGTGAGAGATCATCTTAAAATGCTACCGTCAATCAAAGAAAGATAAGATGCATAAAAGATAAACATCACATGCAATCAATATAAGTGATATGATATGGCCATCATCATCTTGTGCTTGTGATCTCCATCTCCGAAGCACCGTCGTGATCACCATCGTCACTGGCGCGACACCTTGATCTCCATCGTAGCATCGTTGTCATTACGCCATCTATTGCTTCTACGACTATCGCTACCGCTTAGTGATAAAGTAAAGCAATTACAGGGCGTTTGCATTTCATACAATAAAGCGACAACCATATGGCTCCTGCCAGTTGCCGATAACTTCGGCAAAACATGATCATCTCATACAACAACTTATATCTCATCACGTCTTGACCATATCACATCACAACATGCCCTGCAAAAACAAGTTAGACGTCCTCTACTTTGTTGTTGCAAGTTTTACGTGGCTGCTACGGGCTTAAGCAAGAACCAATCTCACCTACACATCAAAACCACAACGATAGTTTGTCAAGTTGGTGTTGTTTTAACCTTTGCAAGGACCGGGCGTAGCCACACTTGGTTCAACTAAAGTTGGAGAAACTGACACCCGCCAGCCACCTGTGTGCAAAGCACGGCGGTAGAACCAGTCTCGCGTAAGCGTACGCGTAATGTCGGTCCGGGCCGCTTCATCCAACAATACGTCGAACCAAAGTATGACATGCTGGTAATCAGTATGACTTATATCGCCCACAACTCACTTGTGTTCTACTCGTGCATATAACATCAAACCATAAAACCTAGGCTCTGATACCACTGTTGGGGAACGTAGTAATTTCAAAAATTCCTACGCACACGCAAGGTCATGGTGATGCATAGCAACGAGAGGGGAGAGTGTTGTCTACGTACCCTCGTAGACCGAAGTGGAAGCGTTGATGCAATGTAGAGGAAGTAGTCGTACGTCTTCCCGGTCCAACCGATCCAAGCACCATTACTCCGGCACCTCCGAGTTCTTGACACACGTACAGCTCGATGACGCACCTCGGCTCCAACCCAGCAAAGCTTGGGAGGAGTTCCACAAGACGACGGCGTGGTGGCGATCTTGATGCTCAACTGTCCGCAGCTTCGCCTAAGCACCGCTACAATATGACAGAGGTGTAATATCGTGGAGGGGGCACCGACACGGCTAAGGAACGATCACGAAGATCAACTTGTGTGTTCTAGGGTGCCCCCCGCCTCAGATATAAAGGAGCCAAGGGAGGCGGCCGGCCAAGAGAGGCGCGCCAGGGGAGTCCTACTCCCACCGGGAGTAGGACTCCCTTTCTTTCCTAGTTGGAGAAGGAGAAGGGCGGAAAGAGGAGGAAGAAGGGAAGAAAAGGGGGGCGCCGCCCCCCTTCCCTTGTCCTATTCGGACTAGGAAGGGGAGGGGCGCGCGGCCACCTCCTGCCTCCTTCTCTCTTCTCCCTCAAGGCCCATGTAGGCCCAATAACCCCCCGGGGGGTTCCGGTAACCCCCCGGTACTCCGATAAAATGCCGATTTCACCCGAAAGGATTCCGATGTCCAAATATAGGCTTCCAATATATCGATCTTTATGTCTCGACCATTTCGAGACTCCTCGTCATGTCCGTGATCACATCTGGAACTCCGAACAACCTTCGGTACATCAAAATACATAAACTCATAAAGAAACTGTCATCGTAACTTTAAGCGTGCGGACCCTATGGTTCGAGAACAATGTAGACATGACCTAGACACATCTCCGGTCAATAACCAATAGCGGGACTTGGATGCCCATATTGGTTCCTACATATTCTACGAAGATCTTTATCGGTCAGACCGCATAACAACATACGTTGTTCCCTTTGTCATCGGTATGTTACTTGCCCGAGATTCGATCGTCGGTATCCAATACCTAGTTCAATCTCGCTACGCAAGTCTCTTTACTCGTTCAGTAATACATCATCTCGCAACTAACTCATTAGTTGCAATGCTTGCAAGGCTTAAGTGATGTGCATTACCGAGATGGCCAGAGATACCTCTCCGACATTCGGAGTGACAAATCCTAATCTTGAAATACGCCAACCCAACAAGTACCTTTGGAGACACCAGAGAGCACCTTTATAATCACCCGATTCGTTGTGACGTTTGGTACCACACAAAGTGTTCCTCCGGTAAACGGGAGTTGCATAATCTCATAGTCATAGGAACATGTATAAGTCATGAAGAAAGCAATAGCAACATACTAAACGATCGAGTGCTAAGCTAACGGAATGGGTCATGTCAATCAGATCATTCAACTAATGATGTAATCCCGTTAATCAAATAACAACTCTTTGTCCATGGTTAGGAAACATAACCATCTTTGATTAACAAGCTAGTCAAGTAGAGGCATACTAGTGACACTCTGTTTGTCTATAT
This sequence comes from Aegilops speltoides, assembly GCA_021437245.1. Classification (NCBI taxonomy): domain Eukaryota; kingdom Viridiplantae; phylum Streptophyta; class Magnoliopsida; order Poales; family Poaceae; genus Aegilops; species Aegilops speltoides. The sequence continues at coordinate 181,944,348 of CM038147.1, forward strand.
ATTCACACATGTATTATGTTTCCGGTTAATACAATTCTAGCATGAATAATAAACATTTATCATGATATAAGGAATTAAATAATAACTTTATTATTGCCTCTAGGGCATATTTCCTTCAAAACGTGGTTGAGGGACTAATGTGTTTGTGAGAATTGCAGGATAACACAGGTAGTAGTCCCTCCTTGATTCGGTTTACCTACCGGAGATGACCCCTAAAAATGTATGAAGACATTGAAGATAATGGTGGTACATGAAGATATTCACATTGAAGACTATGACAGAGGAAGACATTGAGTGAAGACTATGGAGCGCGAAGACTAAGTAATTTCGTTGTTTCTTTTCTTCTTTGTTGAGTCATAGGAACCACCGCACTGTTAAGTGGGGTCCAAGTGAACAAAGTCAGAGTGACTGAAGTGATGCTCAACCAAAATCCTATGTATTCGAGCGAAGACAATGAGAGCAAATCTTATCCAGAGTCGGATAAGTCAGCTTTACTTGTAGCCCAAGTCAAGCTGTCGCGTGTGTTTGAAATCTAACCGTTGTGACACGTGTTAGTTCCTTAGTGACCCAGGGTCATTTTGGACAAATCAGGTCGGGTTGCCCAGTGGCTATAAATAGCCCACCCCCTACACCATAAATTGGTGGCTGCTCAGAGTTAGTGCACGGCTTTTGTCGTTGAGAGCAACCCACCTCCGAAGAGTTTGAGAGAGAAATCCTTGTGAGGACAAAGCCCAAAACACCCAGAGCCCAAAGAGTGTTTGGCATCACTGAAGCCTTTCTGTCCGAATGATCTGAAGACTTGTTACACTTGAGGACTGTGAATCCTCCAGCCGGTTAGGCGTCGCGTTCTGAGCATCCAAGAGTAATTGTGGATCGCCGGTGAATGAAGTCTGTGAAGGTTTGGAAGTCTACCTTGAAGACTTACCAGAGTGATTGGGCGAGGACCGTGTGTCCTTAGCTCAAGGGGAATAAAGTGAAGACACGGTCTTCTGAGTTCAATCTCAGCCTCCCTAACCAGACGTACAGTTGTCACAGCAATTGGAACTGGTCGAACAAATCCTTGTCTTCAAAACACACCGGTTCTATCTCTTACTCTCCTTACTTACAGTTTGTCTTTGTGAAGTCACTGCCTGATTGCTCTGCCTGTTTGACTTCACTGTGTGACTACTTGTTCTGATTGGCTTCATACTATCTTCCATCCTGATCCTACTAACTAGCTGCTACCAGTCATCATGCTTTAGCTTCATACTATGGCTTATCTAGTGTAGTTCATCTTTCGCTGCATGTTTATAGGTCCTGTTTACGTGTTTGTCTTCGAAACTTTCATGTTTTGAAGACTTTCATAAAAATTGCCTATTCACCCCCCCCCCTCTAGTCGATAACTAGCACTTTCAATTGGTATCAGAGCAAGGTACTCCCTTATTTTGTGTGATTCGGTTTAACCACTTGGAGTTTAGCTATGTCGACTGCAGGGATAATCAAAGCCTCCACTGCGTGCCCCGTCTTTGATGGCACTGAATATCCCTACTGGAAGAATAAGATGCGTATGCATCTTGAAGCCATTGATGTCGATCTGTGGTATGTCGTCAAGAACGGCGTTCCCAAGACTGGTGAAGGTGTCACCCCTACTGATGTCAAGAAGTTCGTTCAACTCGATTCTACTGCGAAGAACATCATCTATGGTCATCTGACCAAAGGGCAGTATGGCCGTGTGAGTGCTTTGGAAACATCGAAGCTAGTCTGGGGCTGGCTCTCCAAGGTCAGTGAAGGTGTTTCAACTCAGAGAGATCAAAGAATCAGTGTCCTACGCAACCTCTTCAACCGCTTCAAGAGAAATGACAATGAAAATGTCCAGCTCACATTTGATCGTCTCACTGACATCAAAATGAGCTTCAGGCTCTCGGCGCCACTGAGATCACCAAGCATGAAATCGTCAAGACGCTTCTGAGATCTCTTGACGGCTCATTTGACACTCTAGCTCTTATGATTCAAGAACGCCCTGACTTCAAGACACTCGATCCATCTGACATACTTGAGAGGCGCAACACACATGAGTTCCAGCTATCTGAGAAAAGAGATATCTATGGTCCCAACTATGGCCGAACTCGCGCTTTGAAGGCAAAGGCTATTTCCTCATCTGAAGAAGAATTTGACTGCAGTTCCAGTGAAGCTGAAGACCTTGGAAAGGAGCTTGCTATGCTTGTGAAGAAGTTCCAGAAGTTCACTAAGAAGAAAGGCTTCAGAAAGTCTTCATGATCCAGTTCAAGAAATGATGAAGCTTCTTGCAATGACCACAAGAAGAGAACCTATCACAAGTGCAAGAAACCTGGTCACTACATCTCTGAGTGTCCATAGTGGGATAATGAGAAGAAAAAGAAGAAGAGCAAGGAATATGATTCTGATGACAAGAAGAAGAAGAAATACTCAAAATCTTCTTCCAAGTCCTCTTCCAAGTCTTCATCACACAAGAAAAGTTCGTCTGGCAAGGCTCGTGCTTTTGTTGGCAAGGAAATGGATTCAGAGGAGGAGTCTACTTCTAAGGAGGCAGAAGTGATGGAGTCTGAGGAGGAGTCTGATTCTGGCGTTGCAAGTCTGGCTTTAGCTTCAGCCTACGTTGCCAAGTCCATCTTCAACACTGAATACAATGCATCCATCACCAACGTTGACGCCAGTGACAAGGACGACTCCGCTCCCACTTACTGCTTCATGGCACGTGGTGCCAAGGTAAACTCACGCGATGCTTACTTTCAAACATCAAGTGAAGATGACTCTGATTGTGAATCCAAACCTAGCTACAAAAAACTTGCTAAAATTGCAACTGAACAACAGAAAGCTATGGAACATATTCAAAAACTATTAGACAAAAGCGATGACCTGTTGGATGCAGAAATGTCTAAGACTCAGTCCTTAATTGAAGACATAAAAAATCTTCATGTTAAGTACCAGGAACTTGAAGGTCGTCATGAAACCCTCTCAACATCTCATGAAAAGCTTTCCTACGATTATCTTCAAAGGAAGCAGGAACTTAAGAAATTGAGATCGGATCATGAAGATCTTCAAAAGGAGAACGGGTCACTTCGCGCTCAATAGATCAGTCCCGCTCAGGAAGTATTTGAACCACCATGTCTAAAATGCATTGAGCGTGATAACGTTGTTTCTATTGCTGGATGTTCTACTGCTCCTGTTGCAATATCTTCAACTGCTGATGTGGTAACTAACCCCTCTGTTAAGGATACCACTACTATTGCTGATGAGAATGCCAGGTTGAAGACACTAATTGAGACAGGGATGTACAAAAGCCTCAAAGGGCATCAGACATTATGTGATGTCCTCAAAAAGCAGATTCTGAACTGAAACCCTAGAAAAGAGGGTATTGGGTTCGAGAGGAAAATGAATGTTGATGGGTCGTACTGGAAGCCTGAGCAGTACCCCAAAATCACATGGGTTGTTGCAAAGGAATCTCCAGTAGATCCATCCACCTTATCTGGTTTCACTTGCGCTAACCCTATTATCATTGATGAATCCTTTGATGCAAACTATAAACTAATTAAGAATCAGAATGGTGAAGTGTTTGCCAGGTATATTAGTACTAACTGCAGGAATGGACCACCTATGAAGAAGATCTGGGTACCTAAACAGTGTATTGAGAATCTTCCTGTGAATGTCATCATGACACCACTAAGGAAGAAGACAAACCCCAGACCTATGGCTTCATGCGGCCCAAAGGCTTCATACAGATACAAGACTCACCTGAGTCACCCTAACGCCAATGTTTTGCTGGGAAACCATACACAGACTTATGAATATGAGTGTGTGTCTTCAAACTGCTATGTTCATAGAACTGAGAACTTTTCTGCTTATTCATATGAGTATCGTGCTTCTCCTGCAAGGCTATTTGCTAGGGCTCCACAGCCGAAATTCTCAGATGCTACACTTAGACTCATTGCTTCTAAGCCACCCCTGAAGATGTGGGTGGTTAAGAAGAATTAACTTTCTTTTGCAGAGAAAGGTCTCCAGCCAAAAATCAAAGGCGTCTGATGCTATTGCTGGGGACCTAAAACACATTATGGGACGCAAGATAAAATGCCCAAATAGTCTTACTATCTATTTCGTGTCTGAATCGCTTGCTAGTCATACTATCAGTCCTAACCTTGATCTAAGCCTTGATAATCCTCTTGTGCGTCAAATGCTTATGCTTCACAACACTCTTTGTGAAGCCTATCCTCCTAACTACACTGTAGGGTACGACACCTCGTGCTTCAGAATGGATTATGGACAGCGGATGCACTAACCACATGACTGGTGATCGAAGTCTTCTCATGGACTCAACCTTACGTCCATGTGATAAAAGTCACATCACATTCGCTAACATTGGTAAAAGCAAGGTATTGGGCCTAGGTAGAGTTGCAATCTCAAGGGATCAGCACATGGACAAAGTGATGCTTGTTGAATCCCTTGGTTTCAACTTAATGTGTGTCTTAGTGCTTTGTGACTTAAACATGATTGTGCTATTTGGAAAATATCGTTGCCTTGTACTAATGGAATCTTACAAGTCTCTAGTCTTCGAAGGATACATGACAGATGATCTGTACATGGTAGATTTCTCAGCAGGACCACAGATGGCCGTATGTCTTCTAGCCAAGTCTTCAGAGTGATGGCTCTGGCATCGGAGGCTAGGGCATGCTGGCATGAGGAACCTACACACTCTCGCCAAGAAGAAGCACATCATAGGCATCGAAGACGTCAAGTTCAAGAAAGATCATCTATGTGGTGCTTGTGAAGCTGGGAAGATGACAAGGGCCAAGCATCCTCAAGACAATCATGACTACATCTCGACCTTTTGAGTTGCTCCACATGGACTTGTTTGGTCCCACTCACTACTCTACTCTCACTGCTACTGCTTGTCTCTATGGTTTCGTTATTATTGATGATTATTCAAGATACACTTGGGTGCACATAATTCTTCAAGACTGAAGTGCAGGATGTCTTCAGACGCTTCGCCAACCGCGCCATGAACAACTATGGCGTCAAGATCAAGCACATTAGGAGTGACAATGGCACAGAATTCAAGAACACAGGCCTCGACCTCTATCTTGACACCTTAGGCATCACTCATGAGTTTTCTGCTCCTTACACACCTCAGCAGAATGGCATCATGGAGCGCAAGAACAGAACCCTTATTGAGATGGCTCGGACGATGCTTGACGAATACAAGACTCCAAGAAAATTCTAGCCTGGAGCCATTGATACTGCATGCCATGTCATCAACCGTGTTTATCTTCACAAGCTTCCGAAGAAAACATCCTATAAGCTTCTAACTGGTAAAAAGCCAAATGTAAGCTACTTCAGAGTATTTGGTGCTAGGTGTTGGATCAAGGATCCACATCACACTTCAAAGTTTGCACCGAAAGCACATGAGGGTTTTATGTTTGGTTATGGAAAGGACTCGCACTCCTACAGAGTCTTCAACCTCTTTCACTATAAAGTGGTTGAAACTGTGGATGTGCAATTTGATGAAATTAACGGCTCGCAAAGAGAGCACCTGCCAAATGTGCTAGATGAAGTACCTGCCAGTGAATCAATCAAGCTAATGGGAACAGGAGAGATCATACCATCAGATGCCCAAATCAAGAGGAACTTATTATTTCAAGACTGATCAACTCAAGACATTGCTCACTCAAGACAATTCTCCAAATGATGACAATGACCAGCAGGGGCAAAATCTTCGTCCAGTTCATCCTCGTGTTGCAAATGAAGTACAAATTGAGAAGATAATCGATAGCATCAATGCACTTGGTCCACTCACTCGTTCAAGAGCAACACAGCTAGCAAATTTCTGTGGGCACTTTGCATTTGTCTCAATCTCTGAACCCAAGAAAGTTGCTGAAGCCTTCATGGAACCTGAATGGATTCAAGCTATGCAAGAGGAGCTTCAACAGTTTGAGCTGAACAATGCGTGGGAATTAGTCAAGCGTCCTAATCCTCGCAAGCACAACATAATAGGCACAAAATGGATATATCACAACAAACAAGACGATCACGGTCAAGTAGTCAGAAACAAAGCACGGCTCGTTGCTCAAGGATACACACAAGTTGAAGGAATTGACTTTGATGAAACATTTGCTCCAGTGGCTAGGCTTGAAGCCATTCGCATACTGCTAGCTTACGCAAATCATCATAACATCCTTCTGTATCAAATGGATGTGAAGAGTGCCTTTCTCAATGGAAAGATTGAAGAAGAAGTATATGTTGCACAACCGCCTGGCTTTGAAGACCCAAAACATCCTGATATGGTATACAAGCTCAACAAGGCACTGTATGGCCTCAAACAAGCCCCTCGTGCTTGGTATGACACACTCAAAGACTTCCTGAAGAGCAAAGGCTTCAAACCTAGTTCCGTAGATCCCACTCTCTTCACGAAGACATATGATGGTGAACTGTTTGTGTGCCAAATCTATGTGGATGACATTATCTTCGGTTGCACCAACAAGAAATACAGTGATGAATTTGCTCACATGATGCAAGAACAATATCAAATGTCCATGATGGGAGAGCTGAAGTTCTTTCTTGGTCTTCAAATCCGTCAGCAATGCAACGACATCTTCATATCACAAGAAAAATATCTCAATGATTGCTTGAAGAAGTTTGGAATGCAAGACTGCAAAGGATACACGACGCCAATGCCAACCAAAAGTCATCTAAGCCCCGACGCAAATGGTAAAGATTTCGATCAACAGGTATACCGCTCCATGATTGGTTCTTTACTTTACATATGTGCATCTAGGCCAGATATCATGCTTAGTGTTTGCATGTGTGCCCGATTCCAAGCAGCACCAAAGGAGTCGCATCACTTAGCTGTGAAGCGAATTCTTCGATATTTGGCTTACACCCCAACACTAGGATTATGGTATCCAAAGGGCTCAGAGTTTTATATGGTTGGATTTTCGAATGCTGATTATGCTGGTGACAAGGTGGATCGCAAGTCTACATCAGGCACATATCACTTTCTGGGTCGATCTCTTGTCTGTTGGTCTTCAAAGAAGCAGAACTGTGTATCACTCTCAACTGCTGAATCTGAATACATTGCTGCTGGATCTTGTTGCGCTCAGCTTCTGTGGATGAAGCAAACTCTTAAGGACTATGGCATCCATCTGAAGCATGTGCCACTCTACTGCGATAATGAAAGCACTATCAAGATTGCCAATAACCCGCTTCAAAGACTCAAGACAAAGCACATTGAAATTCGTCATCACTTCCTCAGAGATCATGTTATGAAAGAAGACATTGATATCATTCACGTCAAAACAGAAGAGCAGTCGGCTGATATCTTCACTAAGCCCTTGGATGAGAAGAGGTTTTGCAAGTTGCGGTGTGAGCTAAATATCTTGGAATCCTCGAATGTCATGTGATTAGGCACACATCCTAACACTTATGCAGTTTGATGACTTAGATGTGCAACACACGAAGTAATGTATATCTTCAATCAATGAAGACATACACTCTAAGTGTGAATATATTAATGTGGAAATTGACTTCAGAGCGCCACAATAATTGTGCGCCATGTCTGGGTCTAATACTTCCTATACGGTGGGTAACGCCACCACCAAACCCTTATGAAGTGTTTCATCATGGTGCCATATTTGCAAAGTCTTCGCAATTGATTTAACTTCAACATTGATTTGATTTCATGATTACTGATTTGGCTTTACTCGGTTATATATATATATTGTATTCTGTCCTCTACAGCATTCACTTATGGCTATGTCTTCTTGTTTGAATCTTTTGAACTAAGTGAATGTGATCGGACCCTAACCTCTCTAGGCTTTCTACCTCAAGCTCTATCTATCCAAATCATATGCATTCTATTGAAACTGTCGAATGTCTTCTCTGCGTCCTTGTCAGCAGAAGATACAGAGACAAACATTTATATCTAGCTTTAATGACATATCCTTTTGCCTGAAACCCGGAGAAGTCGGAACGACCACCCCGACAATCCAGGCGTGCATGGGAACGTGGAACAACTCTCAATGAGTTGCATGTTCGCCACGTGTCCATTAGATGTGAACCGCCAGGGGCACCTGCATAATTGCGCTATGCTATCTCTGTCCTTACAAATGCATGTCTTGTCTCGGTCAAAAATCCTTCTTCCTCCTTCTCCATCTCTCGCAAACCCTAGCGCCTACGCTAGCTCTCGACGACACCGATGACAAAGTGCTTACTGCCGCGACCTCCTCGACGCCGTCCTCACGCCGGTCGCGGACCTCGTCTTCTCCGCCGTCGCCGTAGGTGTCTTCTGTCGCCAAGTTAGGGCATAGGAGATCGAACTGCTCGGCATCCATCTTCGCTCCTTCTAGCAGTTCTTCCTGTGGTAATAAAAGTTTACTTTTTACCATCTGTTTGATCTGATAGGTTCATCCCTTCCTACCAAAAGTGGTTTCTAGATCTTCAAACACGAATCTATTTCTTTCTGCATCTCATATTCTGCCTAGTATATTCACTTATGCTTCTTCACAAGTTAGATTACTCACTTGTACTTATTCTTCAATTTGTACAACTCTGGAACCAACTCTCATCATATAAGTAAATGTCTTCGCGTTATGAGGTCAATATCTTCAAACTGATTTATCTTCAAAATCTTCTGAGAATGCATATGACCTCTTCCCCTTCCCTCACACCTTTAATGTTGTCACAGGTATGTCCGTGGGAGAATCCCTTGGTTCTCATAGTCTGCATTTGCTTGCAGAATTCTTGCAGAGTCACATCAACTCACCTGAAGCGAGTTCCTGTCAGTCCAGTCATTTGAAGCCATTGCACATACTGAAGCCTTTCAGTTTACACTTCATGGCAACTGAAAAATTAGCAAGAAAGGGAGGCAGACAGCATCGTGGTGACACTTCCGAGGACTTACCTCCAGATTTGCTCGAGGTGTACAAAACTGACCCAGAAGAAACCTATACTGAACGCAAGAATCGAATCCAATGGATTCGAAGATATTGGGCAGAAGAATGGTTCAGATATCGCTTCATCACTAAATAATATGCAGAGAAGAATGCCATCAAGGCACCCTGGGGTGACATTTTGTACAAAAATCTTCCACCCAGGACTCAGGCTGAAGCTATTGAGCAAGGCTTCTATCCTTGCATGGTGCGCGGACCACAGCCTGAAAATGCTGATCCGTCTTCACTGCTCTGGTGTCGTGAAGACAGTCTGTTCAAGCGCAACTACCAGTTCGCCAAGGACTCGGCTGCAAAGAACAAGAAGGATCTGGGGCTTGACTTCAACCTTGGTCCCTCCTCACCTCGGGACAATGGCACCCGTGAAGCCAATGAAAACAGGATTGGCCCCTTCTACAACCTTGCTGGCCTCATCACTCACATTATTGTTCGAGGTGCCAAAGTGGATCATTCTGATGATGATGATGCTGACATCAACGAAGCTCCAGCTACTGCTCCAAAGCCTAAGAAGCAAAAGAAGTCTAAAGCTTCAAAGTCATCTGCTGCCCCAAAAGCTTTGAGACCGAAGCCATTGGCAACTGCCTCTTCTGCTCCCAGCAATAACTCTGAAGATCTCTCTCGCATCTCCAAGAGGCATGAGAAGCCACCTAAGACACCAGCTCAGCAACTGAGTCATGCACTGACACCTGCAGCCATTCTGAGGAATGAATCTGAATCCATTGACTTGTCTTCAGATGAAGAATTTGGTGAAGATGCTCTGGAGCAACTAATCAAGAGAAAGCAAGAGGCGGAGATCTTCAACGATCTGCCCCTCTTTGATGTAAACATTCTGAAGAACTTCATTGATGAGTGGTTTGATAATCAAGATCTCAGCTTTGATGACCTTCAGCTTCCCATTGGCGTCAGCGTTGCTTTCCAAGGCGCCATTGCTCCTGAGCTTGCTCTGGCTCAGCGCATAGTTGAGCTGAAGCGAAAGATAGACTTTGAGAAGGAACAGTTCAAGAAGCATGTAGCCAAGCTGAATCTGGCTGATGTGCAGAAGTTCAAGGTGATGCTTAATGACCTCAAGGAGTCATTTTGGAAGAAACGCGAGAAAGCCAAAGGCTCGAGAGAGCGCATGAAAGCACTTGTAGACAAATGCGTTCAAGCCTACAATGAAGCTGAAAAGCGCAAGGCACTTGGCCGCCCTGGCATTGACCCCTCAATGGCTGCCAAGAAAAAGAAGTCATCTGAATCCAACACTAAAGCACCACGGCAGGAAGAACCACACATTGTCTTCCCTGCCAGCATGCGCGGCTCGAAGCCCAAGGCTCCTTCAGTGGCTTCTGAACAAAAGAAAACCAAGGCAGCTGAAGCTGAAGCCAGGAAGTGGAAAACCAAGTGCACCACTGATGAAGCACCACCCCCTAAGAAGAGAAAGATCAAGAAAAGAGATCGGGCTGCTCCTACAGATCCCCTTGTTGTTGAACCCCTTGCTTTTGTTCCCCCTCCATCTGCAAACCAGAGCATCGAATGATTGTTCATGAGCCTGCTTCCACAAAGGCTCCTGAAGCTCAAGAAGTTCCAGTTGTCGACCGCATCGTGACTGAAGACATTGTTCAAGATGATGTAGTTCTTCCTCAGATCGAGCGCCCAATGGTATCATCGCCTGTTCGAACGAACAGTGAGCTTATCAGTATTGGTCGTCCTTTGACGCCAATCTCACAAGATGCATCGTGGGCTGATCGCCCCCAGCAAGCTACCCCACATCAAGACTCACCAAGTACACCCCAGCCATCATATGTGCCCGTCATCAGCCCCATGTCAAATGATGACAACTACATGGAGACATCACCATCACCAAAGGCGTCGCCCGTATTCCAACGGCTTCGCAAAGGCCTGAGGCCATCTGCCTCCATGACCACCATCACAGAAGAGGGCTCCAACTTGTCAAGTTCAGTGGCACGTCAAGTGTTCTCTGAAGACAATCCTTCTGTGACGGTCCCTGTGTCTGAAGCCAATGCTGCTAAAGATCCTCCTGCTGCATCAGCCGGAGCAACACAAGAAGAGCGTGTCGCTACTCCCCCTACAACACAAGAAGAAGTGCATGAAGAGAACCAGTCTATGCCAGAACCTCCAGCTACTCAAGTGGAGGGTGAGAATCCTGAGGCTGCCACAAATGACATTCCTGAAGCCAATGACGTTGTCATGGATGAAGCCAATGTGGAGCCTACAGTGGCCAATGCACCAGTGGCCAATGAAGCCAATGAAGCCAATGAGGCAGATGAAGTCAATGCCGCACCTGACACAAATCTGCAGCCTGAAGTTAATGTCACTGCTCCTGTTCCGCCTCCAAGGTCACATACTATCGAGCAAGCATACAATTATGGCCAGCTTGTCACTGTCAGATGGCCTATTCTCATTTCTCCACCTGCTTCTGGTCCTCAATTTGATTACCATGTCGAGCACAGGCCTCAGTTCAGAAGCCAAAGCCAAGACTGCCCAGATTTCCAGGTACTGCCACTTCACCAGGATCCTTCAATGTCAACGGCTTCATTGCACACAACACCTTCTTCGATAGCGAAAAGAACCCTTACACCAAGCCCAAGATTTCATCTGATCGGTTCTGGAGTTATCAGCAGCGCAGCTATTATTCATGCATTCTGTAAAACCAAGGCCGCATATTTCCGCATATGCGCCTACTGAAGCTATAGCTGGCCTGCCCTGCTTAGAAGAAGCTCTCGATTGCTTTACAGAGGCTGGCTTACTGCATTTCATCACTGATAAGGAGCACTGGAATGAAGAGTTGCTGCTTCAATTCTACGCCACCCTTCATATCAGAGGCTACAACAGGGATCCTAAGACCTGTGTCCTTGAGTGGATGACTGGAAATGTCCATCATGAAGCCAAGGCATTTGATGTCATTGAGCTTACTGGTCTTCCTACTCCAGGTGATCTCTATGAACCTGGTTGTCAGCTTCACGCTGCAGCTGTGGAAAGCATCTTTCACAAGCCAGAACCCAACATGAGCCAGATGCTAAGTATGATGAAGCCATTGCCTCCAGATGCAGAATATCCTACGGAGTTCTTTGTTGAAGACCTTGAGTATCTGCCACGCACAATCTATCACATCATAAGGCGAACTCTCTGGCCTATCAAAGGACATTCTCCAAAGGCTAAGCTAGAGGGTGCAATGAAGACATTGGTCTTCCATATTCTTCATGGCAAAAGCTTCAATGCACAAGATTTCTTCATCCGCCAACTTGCTGCATCAGGATCTGACATTTTTGGCTTGAAGTTCTATGCTCCATGGATCATGCGTCTGATCAAGCTTCACACTGCTTTCAACTATCAGCCATCTGCACACAACCACATTATCTTCTTGCCAGATGTTGATATGTCTGTTGAAGCCATCGATCCAGAGCCTGACAAAGAGCCACTTTATCTTCATAACGTTGATCGTCAGAGCTTCACTCAGCTCATTGAAGGTGTGCTGGCTGCCATTCGAGTCTATCTGTTGGCTGGTACTACACGTGCACCTCACCGTGCCCCAACCGAAGCCACTAACAGCACAATTGCTCCACGGCCTCGAAAGCGATCTCATGTTCTCAATGACCGAGAGCTTCTCGTTTGCCTGCATCAGAAACAGGATAGGCATCATGATTGGCTCAAGCGCCAGATGTAGAGCATCATGACTAACGTCAATCACATTCACAACCTTGCAACCAAGAATGCCTTTGTTGCGCATGAAACCTGTCGACGCACATGGAAAGGGCTGACGCTTATGTGTGCTGAGGAAGATCTTCAGGACAATGGCTTCTCAGAACAATTCAAGTTTGATTCCACTCCGCCTAGAAATGCTATTCTAGGGCGCACTCCATCTCTTGAAGACTCATAATACTCCTCTTCTGCTGCAACTGTGAATGCACATGTGATCGATGATCAAGATGATGCTACTTCGCCACCTCCAACACGTATCGACACTGCTGCAAGTTTGTCTGCACCGCCAAACCTCGACACCAACCCTGCATCTTCTCCTACTCCTTCTAGGAACGAGTAGAGGCTCAATGTCTTCAACCCTTTTTGGTCCTTACTGACAAAAGGGGGAGAGCTATGAGTTGATAGTCTTCAAGCGGGTTCATATGGGCGGTTGCACTATATTTTGCCTAGTGTTTACAACTCTTGCTCTTGATACATTTGGTTCTCTGAGTTGTAACACTTAAACTCGATGGTCGTCTGCTACTTATTTGCATTGTTGTGATGCGATGATAAATTCCGCATGTGCGATGATAACTTCCGCACTTAAATCATTTTGCAGACGTCCATTTTTCGTTATGCATGTCATTATCTTCTTTACATCGAATCATGCATGATGAATTGTCATCATAAGTTGAAGAGGATCTCCACAAGTAGAACCTGCCATGTGCATTTGCATTCCAAAAGCAAATTATTTATATGCACATCTTCAGGGGGAGCCTTTTGCTACTTACGAACACAATACCTCATCCTTTACAATTTCACATATTTATATCCCCATTGAAAACTTCAACCAGTTCGTCATCAATCACCAAAAAGGGGAATATTGTAAGTGCATCTAGTGCCACCCCTAGTTTGGTTTTGGAGTATTGACGACAAACGTGGTTGAGGGACTAATGTGTTTGTGAGAATTGCAGGATAACACAGGTAGTAGTCCCTCCTTGATTCGGTTTACCTACCGGAGATGACCCCTAAAAATGTATGAAGACATTGAAGATAATGGTGGTACGTGAAGATATTCACATTGAAGACTATGACAGAGGAAGACATTGAGTGAAGACTATGGAGCGCGAAGACTAAGTAGTTTCGTTGTTTCTTTTCTTCTTTGTTGAGTCATAGGAACTACCGCACTGTTAAGTGTGGTCCAAGTGAACAAAGTCAGAGTGACTGAAGTGATGCTCAACCAAAATCCTATGTCTTCGAGCAAGACAATGAGAGCAAATCCTATCTAGAGTCGGATAAGTCAGCTTTACTTGTAGCCCAAGTCAAGCTGTCGCGTGTGTTTGAAATCTAACCGTTGTGACACGTGTCAGTTCCTTAGTGACCCAGGGTCATTTCGGACAAATCAGGTCGGGTTGCCCAGTGGCTATAAATAGCCCACCCCCTACACCATAAATTGGTGGCTGCTCAGAGTTAGTGCACGGCTTTTGTCGTTGAGAGCAACCCACCTCCGAAGAGTTTGAGAGAGAAATCCTTGTGAGGACAAAGCCCAAAACACCCAGAGCCCAAAGAGTGTTTGGCATCACTGAAGTCTTTCTGTCCGCGTGATCTGAAGACTTGTTACACTTGAGGACTGTGAATCCTCCAGCCGGTTAGGCGTCGCATTCTGAGCATCCAAGAGTAATTGTGGATCGCCGATGAACGAAGTATGTTAAGGTTTGGAAGTCTACCTTGAAGACTTACCAGAGTGATTGGGCGAGGACTGTGTGTCCTTAGCTCAAGGGGAATAAGGTGAAGACACGGTCTTCTGAGTTCAATCTCAGCCTCCCTAAACAGACGTACAGTTGTCACAGCAACTGGAACTGGTCGAACAAATCCTTGTCTTCAAAACACACCGGTTCTATCTCTTACTCTCCTTACTTACAGTTTGTCTTTGTGAAGTCATTGCCTGATTACTCTGCCTGTTTGACTTCACTGTGTGACTACTTGTTATGATTGGCTTCATACTATCTTCCATCCTGATCCTACTACCTAGCTGCTATTAGTCATCATGCTTTAGCTTCATACTATGGCTTATCTAGTGTAGTTCATCTTCCGTTGCATGTTTATAGGTCCTGTTTACGTGTTTGTCTTCGAAACTTTCATATTTTGAAGACTTTCATAAAAATCGCCTATTCACCCCCGCTAGTCGATAACTAGCACTTTCACAACCCGACGTGTTAAAGGGGTTGTCAATCCCTTTCGGGTACACCGCCTCAAGATAGGCAAATAACATGAGAAAAAAGTGGTAGATAGGATAAATAGATCGCGGAACAAATAAATTGCAGCAAGGTATTTTTGTATTTTTGGTTTAATAGATTTGAAAATAAAAGCAAAGGAAAATATATCTCAGAGGCAAATATGATGAAAAGAGACCCGGGGGCCGTAAGTTTCACTAGTGCTTCTCTCGAGAAAAATAGCAAACGGTGGGAAAACAATTACTGTTGGGCAATTGATAGAACTTTAAATAATCATGATGATATCCAGGCAATGATCGTTATATAGGCATCACGTCCAAGATTAGTAGACCGACTCCTGCCTACATCTACTACTATTACTCCACACATCGACTGCTATCCAGCATGCATATAGTGTATTAAGTTCATGGAAAAATGGAATAATGCAATAAGAACGATGACATGATGTAGACAAGATATATTTATGTAGAAATAGACCCCATCTTGTTATCCTTAATAGCAACAATACATACGTGTCGTTTCCCTTTCTGTCACTGGGATCAAGCACTGTAAGATCGAACCCATCACAAAGCACATCTTCCCATTGCAAGATAAATAGATCAAGTTGGCCAAACAAAAACCAAATATCAGAGAAGAAATATGAGGCTATAATAAATCATGCATATAAGAGATCAAAGAAGACTCAAATAACTTTCATGGATAGAAACATAGATCTGATCATAAACTCAAAGTTCATCGGATCCCAACAAACACACTGCAAAAAGACTTACATCATATGGATCTCCAAAAGACCATTGTATTGATAATCAAGAGAGAGAGGAAGCCATCTAGCTACTAACTACGGACCAGTAGATATACAAAAAACTACTCACGCATCATCGCAGAGGCACCAATGGACATGATGCACCCCTCCGAGATGGTGTCTAGATTGAATCTTGTGTTTCTGGACGATGCAGCGGCTGGAATTGATTTTCGTCGACTCCCCTAGGGTTTCTGGAATATTGGGGTATTTATAGAGCAAAGAGGTGGTGTGGGAGGCCAACGAGGAGGGCACAACCCACCGGGGTGCGCCTGGGCCCCCAGGCGCGCCCTGGTGGGTTGTGCTCCTCTCGGAGCTCCCCTTAGGTGTGTTCCTGCCTCATTGGATGTCTTCTGGCCCAAAAAAATCCATAAAAAGTTTCACTGCGTTTGGACTCCGTTTGGTATTGATTTCCTGCGATGTAAAAAACATGCAGAAAACAGCAACTGGCACTGGGCACTATGTCAATAGGTTAGTACCAAAAATTGATATAAAATGACTATAAAATGATTGTAAAACATCCAAGAATGATAATATAACAGCATGGACTAATCAAAAGTTATAGATATGTTGGAGACGTATCAGCATCCCCAAGCTTAATTCCTACTCATCCTCAAGTAGGTAAATGATAAAAATAGAATTTTTGATGTGGAATGCTGCCTAACATGTTCATCACATTTCTTTTCTTTGTAGCATGGAAATTTGGACTTTTATATGATTCAAAGCAATAGTCTAGTTTTGACATGAAGACTTTAATACTCAAGCATACCAACAAGCAACCATGTCTTTCAAAATATCAACACTAACGCAAGTTATCCCTAGCCCATTATGCTCAATCATTGATCCATTCATGAAACACACTCGTATATTAGATACACCCAATGCTCAAATACGATCATAGTGCCCCTTAGTTGGTGCTTTATAAGAGAAGATGGAGACTCAAATTCAAAATAAAAATTTCATAAGTAAAAGAAAGGCCCTTCGTGGAGGAAGTAGGGATTTGTAGAGGTGCCAGAGCTCATAGCGAAAATTGGGAGATAAAAACATTTTGGGAGGCATACTTTTCCCACCAACGAAAATGACTTAGAGCACCCAACACTTTCCATGCTAGATACAACATAGGTGTTTCCCAAACAGAAAATAAAGTTTATTCCTTTTTCCACCATTGCTTTCACTTTCCATGGTTGGTCCGTATCCATGGGTGCCCTCCATACCAACACTTTCCAAGGAATTTATTATTTGACAACTTAAAGTAAATCATTTTTTATTTCCGGACGGGGCATCCCTAATACCTTTGTCGTACTCTCGTGCAATGACAAGTGAATAAACACTCATCGTGAGAATAACACATCTAGTATGGAAAATATTGGCCACCCCTCACCCCCTCGCAAGCGGTAGAGCACACAAAAGAGAAATTTATTTTGAAAATTAGAGATGGCACATGCGAATTTGCTTAGAACGGCACGGAAATACCGCATATAAGTAGGTATAGTGGACTCATATGGCAAAACTGGTTTAAAGGGTTTTGGATGCACAAGTAGTGATCATACTTAGTGCAAAATGAAGGCTAGCAAAAAGATTGAGAAGCGACCAACCAAGAAACGAAAAATCTCGTACCCAAGCATTAAGCATAAGTAACACCGAATAATGCACCACAAGTAGGATATAAATTTCACTACATAACTATTGACTTTCGTGCTTGCATAGGGAATCACAAACCTTAACACCAATATTCTTACTAAAACACAGTTACTCATCAACATGACTCACATATCATATCGTCATATCTCAAAACCATTACTAAGAATCAATTTTATTTTGTCCAATGATGTTCATGAAAGTTTTTATTATATCCTCCTTGGATATCTATCACTCTGGGACTCTTTTTATATGTCGCTTTTGATAAGCTCAAACAAATTTAAGTGAAGAACATGAGCATAATTTTTCTTTCTCTCAAAATAATCTAAGTGAAGCAAGAGAGAATTTCTTAAAAATTTACTAACTCCCAAATAAATCTAAGTGAATCATGAGAGCATTTCTTCAAAAATAACAAAGCACACCGTGCTCAAAAAGATATAAGTGAAGCACTAGAGCAAATCCATGGCTCTAAAAATTTAAGTGAAGCATAGGAGCAAGCATAGCATAATTTTTGGCTCTCTCAAAAAGGTGTGTCCAGCAAGGATTCAAGACTTAAAACACAAAGCAAAACAAGCAAAGACTCATATCATACAAGACGCTCCAAGCAAAACTCATAATATGTGACGAATAAAAATATAGCTTCAAGTAAAATACCGAAGGTTGTTAGAAGAAAGAGGGGATGCCACTCGGGGGCCTCCCCAAGCTTAGTTGCTTGCTACTTCTTTGAATATTATCTTGGGGTACCTCGGGCATCCCCAAGCTTAACCTTTTGCTAATCCTTATTCCTTCATCCATCATAAGATCACCCAAAACTTGAAAACTTCAATCACACAAAACTCAACAAAACGTTCGTGAGATCCGTTAGTATAAGAAAGCAAACCACTACTATAGCTATTATTGAAACCTATTCATATTTTATTTTTGAATTATATATACTGTATTCCAACTTTTATATGACAAAAGGTCATCGAAGAAAACCATAGAATCATCAAAACAAGCACACAACGCAAAGAAAACAGAATCTGTCAAAAACAGAACAGTCTGTAGTAATCTGACTACTTCGAGTACTTCTGTAACTCCAAAAATTCTGAAAAACTTGGGACGACATGAGATTTTTTTTATTAATCTTCTGAAAAAAGAATCAACTTAAAAAGCACTATTTTGTTAAAAATGAAAAATAATTTTGTGAGGGCAAAAGTTTCTGTTTTTCAGCAAGATCAAATCAACTTTCACCCAAAACATCCCAAAGGCCTTGCTTGGCACAAACACTAATCTAAACCAAAAAACACATCTAACCAGAGGTATAATTTTGCAACTACACAAGACCGAAAATAAAAAGCAAAAATTTATTTTATTTGTCTGGTTGCCTCCCAACAAGCTCTTCCTTTATAGCCATTAAGATAGGCATGAGATTTCAATGATGCTCACATGAAAGACAAAAACTGAGGCACAAAGAGAGCAACATAAAACATGTGACAAACACATTTAAGTTTAACATACTTACTATGCATAGGCATTTTGTAGGCAACCAAATTATCAAGACAAGAAACATCTAGCATATGAAAGGAAGAAGGAAGAAACAAAAGCAATCTCAACATAACGAGAGGTAATTTAGTAACATGAAAATTTCTACCACAATATTTTCCTCTCTCATAATAATTATATGTGGGATCATATTGAAATTCAACAATATAGATGTCACATAACATATTTTCTACATGATCCACATACCTGCAAAGTTGACACTCTTCCAAAATAGTGGGATTATCATCAAATAAAGTCATGACCTCTCCAAACCCACTTTTATCAAAACATTCATAAGATTGATAATTCTCCAAAGTAGTGGGATCATTATTACCTAAATTTGACACTCTTCTAAACCCACCTTCAATATTATCGCAAACATATTCATCATTAGGCTTAAATAAATTTTCAAGATCGTAAGAAGAGTCACCCCAATCATGATCATTGCAATAAGTAGAGGACATACCAAAATTAGCATCCCCAAGCTTGGGGTTTTGCATATTACTAGCATAATTGATATTAATAGAATTTATTATAACACAATTGTAATCATGCTTTTCATTCAAGGAGTTATCATGAATCACTTCATAAATTTCTTCTTTTATCACTTCATCACAATTTTTAGATTCATGAATCTCAAGCAAAACTTCATAAAGATAATATAGTGTACTCAACTCACCAGCAATTGGTTCATCATAGTTGGATCTTTTAAAAAGATTAGCAAGTGTATGTGGATCCATAAGGTTTTTGGTTTCGGATTTCCAATAAAAAACTCAATTATGCCAAAAAAAACAAGCAAACAAACCAAGAAAGACATAAGGGCAAACGAAAAAGTGGGCGAATAAAACGGCAAATTTTTGTGAAGTGGGGGAGATGAAATCGAGAGGAAAATGGCAAATAATGTAAATTGCGAGGAGATGGTATTTGTGATTAGGAACCTAGTTGATGTTGAAGATCCTCCCCGGCAACAGCGCCAGAAATTCCTTTTGATGACTGCTAGAACTACGTCGGTATTTCCCCAAAGAGGAAGGGATGATGCAGTATAGCGACAGTATGTATTTCCCTCAGTGATGAGACCAAGGTTATCGAACCAGTTGGAGAACCTCCTCACACCACGTAAACAGCACCTGCACACAAATAAAAAATACTCGCAACCCGACGTGTTAAAGGGGCTGTCAATCCCTTTCGGGTACGGCACCTCAAGATAGGCAAATAACGTGAAATAAAAGTGGTAGATAGGATAAATAGATCGTGGAACAAATAAATTGCAGCAAGGTATTTTTGTATTTTTGGTTTAATAGATTTGAAAATAAAAGCAAAGGAAAATAGATCGCAAAGGCAAATATGATGAAAAGAGACCCGGGGCCGTAGGTTTCACTAGTGGCTTCTCTCGAGAAAAATAGCAAATGGTGGGAAAACAATTACTGTTGGGAAATTGATAGAACTTCAAATAATCATGACGATATCCAAGCAATGATCATTATATAGGCATCACGTCCAAGATTAGTAGACCGACTCCTGCCTGCATCTACTAATATTACTCCACACATCGACCGCTATCGAGCATGCATCTAGTGTATTAAGTTCATGGAAAAACGGAGTAATGCAATAAGAATGATGACATGATGTAGACAAGATCTATTGATGTAGAAATAGGCCTCATCTTGTTATCCTTAATAGCAACGATACATGCATGTCGTTTCCCTTTCTATCACCGGGTTCAAGCACCGTAAGATCGAACCCATCACAAAGCACCTCTTCCCATTTCAAGATAAATATATCAAGTTGGCATAACAAAATCCAAATATTGGAGAAGAAATACGAGGCTATAATCAATCATGCATATAAGATATCAAAGAAGACTCAAATAACTTTCATGGATAAAAACATAGATCTGATCATAAACTCAAAGTTCATCGGATCCCAACAAACACACCGCAAAAAGACTTACATCATATGGATCTCCAAGAGACCATTGTATTGATAATCAAGAGAGAGAGAGAGAGAGAGAGGAAGCCATCTAGCTACTAACTACGGACTCGTAGGTATACAAAGAACTACTCATGCATCATCGGAGAGGCACCAATGGACATGATGCACCCCTCCGAGATGGTGTCTAGACTAGATCTTGTGTTTCTGGACTCTGCGGCGGCTGGAATTGATTTTCGTCGACTTCCCTAGGGTTTCTGGAATATTGGGGTATTTATAGAGCAAAGAGGTGGTGCGGGAGGCCAACGAGGAGGGCACAACCCACCGGGGTGCGCCTGGGCCCCCAGGCGCACCCTAGTGGGTTGTGCTCCCTGAGCTCCCTCAAAAAGCATCGCCCACTGGATGTCTTCTGACCCAAAAAATTGACAAAAAGTTTTGCTGCGTTTGGACTCCATTTGGTATCGATTTCCTGCGATGTAAAAAACATGCAGAAAACAGCAACTGGCACTGGGCACTATCTCAATAGGTTAGTACCAAAAAATGATATAAAATGACTATAAAATGATTGTAAAACATCCAAGAATGATAATATAACATCATGGAATAATCAAAAATTATAGATACGTTGGAGACGTATCAATGCGCTACTGACACTCTCGGGTTCGCGCAAGTGATGCCCCTACCTGGCGTGCCAAAGATGTCGTGGGAAACCATCGGCCACCTATGGGGCCATGAGCCCCTTTTGGTTCGGCGGGGGGATGGGCACGTTGCACAAAGAGTGGAGAAGTGTAACACAGCGCGGTAGAGATCACAGGGGCAGTTTTTACCCAGGTTCGGGCCGCCTGAGGTGTAAAACCCTACTCCTGATTTGGTGGAATGATGGTGGAAAATGGTGGTGGACGCAGCGCACTTGCCCGGCAAGGTTGCCTCCGGGCAAAAGTGGCTATGCGCATATGAATGTGTGAGGGTTCGAACCGCTGGATCTCCGAGCCTTTGGAATCGGAACTTCCGAACCAAACCCTTTCTACGGTTGCCATGGGTCTCCTTTTATAGATTAAGGGGTCACCAAAGTGGCAAATCAGTCTTTACGTATTGTTTAGATAGCAAACAGTGCTATCATACCTAACTCTGCAGGCTGACAGAGCGCATTAAATGCGTCGTCGAGTGCCACATCACAGCGTGCCCAGCAAGGGTTTTGCCAGCTTCGCGCCTGCTTGCTTGACACGTCTCAGGACGGGTGTCGTATGGGGGTGTTTGCTATAGGACGTGGCTGCCATGTGGCGAAAAGCATCCATTGTCGCTTGTGAGGTGGAGTGGTGGAGTGGCTTGCCTCCGCAAGCCCCGGGAGGCTTGCTGTACGATCTGGAAGCTTGCTTCTGGGGCAAACCCAACCTTGCCAGGCTCGCCTGCCCGGCAAGGGAGGTTCTTTCCTTAGCGATATCTTGCTTCTCTGGCTCATCTTGGTTTTCTTGATCTGCACTTGGATCCTTCAAAGAATTGATCCCTCTTTCTTGGTCTGATCTTGGCACTGTAATCTTGTCCTTGGGCATGTGCACAGTCTGGGCAACGGACCCAGGGTTTGTTCCACCGGCAGCGGCGGCGGTGGAGTCCATTGACGGGTGAGCTCGATCCCTTTCATGGAGCTTCAGACCGGCACTAGTGACCTTGCAAGGGCGGCACGGTTAGATGCAGCAGCACGGCGGGCGGGGCGAGAGGAAGAGAGGGTCAGGCAGCAGGGTACCTCGGATGCGCGGTAGACTAGCTCGGGGACGGGGACACTCCGCGAGGCCAAGCTGGTGCTCCGCGGTGGCCATGGCGGCTTCGTGCGAGATAACAACTGACTCCTTGTTGTGGTCCAGGGAATGCAACAAGATCCTAGTTGCACGAAACATGGGCGCGAAGCGGGTTCCTCTAGTTCGTTTGATCAACAGTCGATCTGACTGACACTGAGGTAGCGGACGCTCACTCACGATCGATCGATCGAAGGTAAGCTTTTGCCAACAAAAATGGAGAAGAAAAAACGAAAACCAAATAAAAAATAAAGGGGAAACGAAGAAAAACCTGTCAAAAAACAAAAAGAAAAAACCCCAAAGAAAACAGCTGAAGTAGCCTCAAGTAGAACGTGCCCCTTGTTCTTACCATGAAGGGAGCTTGGGTGGAGTGGTTAGCGTGGCTCAAGTTCCACCCGGAGACCCCGGTTTAGCGAGGGAGGAAAAAGCTTCAACGATAGAAGTTGCTTGTATCGCTTAAGGCAATAAATAGTCGCGGCACCAGAGGAGTTCTAGAACGGCCACCCCTATTTTGGCGTGCGGGTCGCCACAGACCGACCTGGCGTACCCCGCCTCACGCGCTATATATTATTATGGGCTGGCCCATTACCAGATTTCATCTCATCGGTTTTGGAAAGGTTCTACGACATTCCTTGAAGCGGGTTTTTTCTTTATTTTTATCTTTCATTTTTCTTTTCTGTTTTCGTATTTCTTTTCTCTTTCATTTTTCAACTGCCAACATCTTTTAAATTCATGATCAATTTTTTAAATCATGAACATTTTTCTAAATACATGAACATTTTTTTTTGATTCGCGGCCATTTTTAAATTTGTGAACATTTTTTACAAATTCGTGAACATTTTTCAAATTCAACAACAATTTTAGAATTTGCATGTATTTTTTGGAACACCTGAATAATTGTTTTAAATGGCAAACATTTTTTGAAATTTGGAAACAATTTTTGAATTCAGCAACAGTTTTTAAGAACATTTTTTGAGTTTATGGACACTTTTGAATAAGCGAACATTTTTTGAATTTTTGTGAACATTTCTAAAAACTAACTAACAGTTTTAAAACATCCAGAATATTTTTCAAATATTTTGTAAATATTTCAGAAATTCATGAACATTTTTTATAGAACTCATGAACATTTTTTGGATTTGTGAACAATTTATGTAATAGATGAACAATTTTTGAATCTGTGGCATTTACCATTTTTTTGAATACGCGAATTTTTTTGTATTTGCCGAATTTTTTTTTAAATCATGAACTTTTTTGAATTCGTGAACATTTATGATTTTACAAAAAAAAATCAAAATTCGCAATTTGTTTTGAAATTCGATTTTTTGAGATCCCGAATTATTTTAGAAATGAGGAAAGGGCACATTTTTTGAGACAAGAGAAAAGGGCACATGCTGGGGCAAACATTTTTTGAATTATTGTAAAAATGAGAAAAGGGCACATGCTGGGGCGAACCCTCGCTGTCTTTGCAGCCTGTCATGCGTTAAATAGGAGTTCCCTTCCTTGAACCGGTTTTTCTTTTTCTTTTTTCCTCATATCATTTATAAATTTGTGAACTTTAGTAAAACTTGGGAATTTTTGCACATTCTGAAAAATTTCAAATTCATGTTTTTGTAAAATTGCAAACAATTTTCTAAAATTCAAACTTTTGAAAAATCGTGAACAAACTTTAAATTCACGAAAAAGTTACAGATTGGTGATTTTCTTTTCTGAAACATGCAAAATTTTCTAAGATATGGGAACAATTTTTGCAAACACTGGAATGT
Organism: Aegilops speltoides; assembly: GCA_021437245.1. Classification (NCBI taxonomy): domain Eukaryota; kingdom Viridiplantae; phylum Streptophyta; class Magnoliopsida; order Poales; family Poaceae; genus Aegilops; species Aegilops speltoides. Next base: position 181,968,660 of record CM038147.1, read on the forward strand.
TTTTTCAAACACAAGATTTCTTTTTCAGATTCATGACGTTTTTTTGCAAATAAGGGAATGTTCCCTTAAATACAAGAGTGTGTTTTAGATACATGAACATTTTTTAAAATTTGGGAACAATTTTGGAAATTCACAAACATGTTTTGAACTTGTGAACATTTTTTGAATCAATGAACATTTTTGTAAATTCATGAACATCTTTGTATTCACAAACAAAAATTAATTCATGAACAGTTTTTTAAAATTTGAAATTCGGAACATTTTTTAAATTAGTTAATGTTTTAAAATTTTCGTAATTTTTTCTTCAGCCATGATGTTTTAAAAAATTTGTGGATATTTTTTCAGTTTTCTATGAACATTTTTTAAAATGCAAAAAAAAACTAAAGGAAAAAACCTAGGGTGCCCCACACCACAATGGGCCGGCGAAAAGAGCACGCGGAGTCTGAAGGCCCAAAAGGTCGCCGGACAACAACATGTGTGGAGGAGGCGGCAGGTGGCGGCTTGGGGGCGTGAGTGCAACTTGGGTCCCTAGCCCCCACACGCTCCCCTATATATAGTTGGTCGGTCTGATTACCCCGGGTACTCGGATTCAAGGAGACCGGGTACCTGGGCTATCCAGAGACTAGTGAAAAAGTTTGAAAGTCAGCTCTAGGGTGTCGAACAATTTGTAGACTTACCCATAAATAGTTCAAAAATCTACACAAATCAAGGATACTCGCCGCATGGAAATCCTAACTACATGAATATGATCAAAAAGGGAATCCTGCAAATGTGAAAGCATGCCTTTGGATAAAATGGCTTGGGATCGAGCGCAAACATTGTCTTATAGGGATCTACAACACACATATTTGTAAGAACGAAAGCGAAAACCAACTATAAGTGCTATGATCATACTTTAGCATGTAGTGGCATAGGTTTACAATACCCAAAAAACACTAATGAAGTCCAAACTTCTCTTAACAAAGAAGGGCGGTGACCGTAGCCACCTTGTTTGAGTATGTTTTGGCTTGGAACTGCGAAGATTTTAACCTTCAGGCCAACACTAACACTCATCTTTGAAGCACAATTGCCATCATAAATGGCAGATGTGAAAGATTTGTTTTCTTTATGCACTAGTAGGGATATTGTAAATAATGAATTGACTTCAGCCCCCCCTACTTGTGTGCTTACATCTAAACAATGTACTTAGTTAGGTTTGTGTTTGTATGCAAGATCATCAACCCAAGTTACTCATGTCCAAGATATTCAGCTCATGCCTTAACTCACGGAATCTTGCTTCATCAAGTAGCTTCGTGAAAATATTGATAAGTTGCTTCTGGGAAAGATGGTAGGCAGATGTAGATATATTCGAGCTTGACAGATCGAGTGGCTAAGAAGCTTCGATTTGTTAAATTTGTTGCTGACGGGCACAAACGCGACGAGGTTGGTGCTCTAAAATGAAGATTAGTGATTTGGAGTTTTTCTATGATGCATACGTCCAGTCGGCATGCTACGACCTAAGATTTTTGTTTGGTGCAAACATATGAGTGACAAGGTGTGATGATTCTGGAGGTCTGTTGCAAACTGTTTTTCTATTGGTTCAAACATTGGTTAGATGCTACATATATTGTGATGATTCTTCTGGATTATTTTGGTACACAAATGAAGATTTGTTGCATACACATGAAACAATGTTGCATGGATGTGTTTAAAATGTTGTGACCTTGTTACATGCTTTTGACATGCTACGATAAAAATTACTATGACAATATGTGTTTACATGGATGTGTGTAAACACATAAAAAAGTGTTGCGTTGAGTTTTTATGCTATAATGGTTGGACCGTTCGGATTTTCCTCCTCAAAATAGGCTTTCTTCCCACTTTATAAATAAAGCCAACATCCACACAACAAGTTCATGTGCATCAAAGCTACATAGACTGGATGGGGTATAAGCACAAATACGCCCTAGGAAAAGTAGGAAAGAAATCAGAAAAAGGCCACAAAGTGGTTGCAGACTCAAGGATCCTGATGTGAGGATAGACGTCTAGCGATAGCATGTAGCGCATCCATCATCAGTCCAAGATGCTTGTGGTCACGCTACCTAGACAAGGGGGGCCAGTGCTGCAAGAAAGTAAGGAAATTGAAGGGCGAGTCTAAGGCACACCTAGGAAAGACCCTCTCAATGACTATCTTATTACATGTTTTGCACATCGTCCAAGCTAACACCGCAAAAATCAACCAGAACAGTCAGCATGCTGCCCGGTCGGATTGGCCCTAGTCTCGAGAAACCCAGCCAGGTTCGAGGCCTCCTAGTCCGGCCCTAGAGCCTCACAGACGAAGCTACATGGAACTCTTCCACCGTGTAAGAGAAAAGGATATGGGTACCTGTTTACGGGACATCACAAAGGGAACAAAAGCCATTACTAGGGTCCTATCTCTTAAGCACCTCTGTCCCGGATGGGAGTCTGTTCCTCAACAATTGCCACACAAAAATCTGGATCTTCAAGGGCGGAGGCGCTTTCCAAAGAGGAGTAGTCCAAAGAATAGTATAACTATGACACAGAGCATGGCAAGTCGAGCCAACGGAGAACACACCTGAAGGTTAGAGACTCCACAATATGGTGTCTGGATTATCCGCGAGCACCGGCGGAAGGCAGCCCGCAAATTAGCTGAATCTACTATCTCCGCCTACCCAAATGACCTTCGAAACAAGATGTTCCAGTGGCAATTCTGGGTAGTTGCCAAGACCAACACCATCAGATATGCACAGATGGCAAACAAGCTTGGGAATCTCATACGCAATGGGACTCCCCCAACCCATGTATTAAGCCAGAATAGAGTTCCTTCACCATTGCCTATAGAGAAAGAAACCCTAAGGTGGATTTCCTGTTTGATCCGCTGCATGGACTTCCAGAACTGGGATCCCTCCATGTGCAAGCAAGCAAGGAGGGGCTCGCCCGCAGGTACTTAGCCTGAAGAAGCCATAGACACAAACCCCTCTTCCTACGAATGATCTGCCAAACCCACCGCAACATGAGGGCCACATTAATGCAACGGGACGCTAGGATGCCCAACCCTCCTAGGTCCTTGGGCATACAAATGTTAGCACACTTCACTATATGGTATTTCTGGCGGCAGCTCGCCGCCTGCTAGAAGAACCAGGTCATGTCTTTATCAAACGAGCTATGAACCCCCTCCAACAAGATATACAACCCCATCATATATATGGTGTGGCAAGATAGGTTAGAGTCAATCAAGACTGACTTACTTCCTTTCGAAGTAATCAGGACGTACCACGGTTCTGCCCGAGATGCAGCCCTTCCCGTAAGTGGCTCGAACTTGCTCATCAGGACCCTCGAGTCAGATTGTGTGCAATGCCACAATAGGTGCCAAACGCGCTGCACAAACCTTCACAAAAATTCGCTCAAGCACATTAATCACCATAATCATCCTAAAGTGCAGAATATCCGTCACCCTAACTACTTTTGGGGTTAAGGTAATGACACCAAAGTTTAGACGTGTCATGTCAAGAGATCCAATGTAAAATTCATGGAACATCGACATGATAACTGACTGATGCTAGGGCCAAAACTTCAGAAACAAGGCCACCAGGAGGACATCCGGTCACAGGGCTGCTACTTGTGATAGCCATTGGGATTTCCCGAAGAGTAAGGGCATGTTCAGTAATCACCCACTCCCGGAATCTGCGGAGCGGAGAAACTGTAACTCCACCATTTTGAACTGCAGCTCCGCCAACTCCGCTCCCGGAGTTGTGGAGCGGAGCGATACCGAACAATGCCTAAGGGTGATGTAGTATATTAGCAGATATTATTTCCCTCAGTTAAGAACCAAGATTTACCGAACTAGTAGGACACACCACACAAACAATATAGGTGATACATGCACACACAAAGCAAATGCTTGCACCCAACGAAGGCAAGAGGGTTATCAATCCCCTTGTTCTCGCCAATTGCAAGGATTAAATCTGGTAGTGGTAGATATATAAAATAAAGTAAAAATAAAAAGGAAATAAAAACAACAAGCAATTTTTAGGGTTTTAGTAAATATGGAAGATGTACCCGAGGGCCATAGGGTCACTGGAGACATCTCTCTCATAAGTATAGCAATAGTGGGTAGACAAATTACTGTTGGGCAATTGACAAAATAGTGCATAGTTATGATGATTCTTCATGGGAGGATCAATATATAGCATTACATCTGTGACAAGTAGAACGTTAAACTTGCTGGCGCGTACTACTATTACTCGATCCACCTCAAGACCGCTATCCAGCATGCATCTCAAAGTATTAAGTTCGTAGCAAACAGAGTAATGCTTGAAGCATAATGACATATTGTAGACAAAGTAAGATCAAATAATATGTTTGAACCCCATCGTTTTATCGTTAGTAGCAACAATACAAATATGCGCCTTGCAACTCCTCCTATCATATAGTAAGGACACCACAAGATTGAACCTACTACCAAACACCTCTCCCACTGAAGATAAATCGATCTAATTGGCCAAAAGACAGATCGGAGAGGAATACAAGGCTATAAAATCACACATAAATAAATCTCAAAAAAGACTCAAATATTTTCAATGAATAATCCGATCATAAACCCACAATTCATCGGATCCCAACAAAAACACCGCGAGAATTACATCGAATAGATCCTTGAAGAGATCATTGTATTGAAGGACAGAGAGAGAGAGAGAGAGAGGGGGAGGGAGAGAGAGAGAGAGAACCATTTAACTACTGTTATGGACACGTAGGTCCTATGGAACTACTCATGCATCATCATGGAGGCAACAAGGTCGATGAAGATTGCCTCCCCAATGGTTTCGGCCTCTGGCAGAGTACCGGTTGAGGCCTCCAGATGGGATCACGGAAGAACAGAGGCTTGCAATGACGATAAAATTATTTCGGGTCTCGCTTTGGGGGTTTCTGGATTTTAGGGAATTTATAGGCAAGAGATTAGGCCAAATGGAGCCCTGTGGGCCCCACAAGTGTTGATGGCGCCTTCCCCCCAGGGCGCGCCTGGTGAGCTTGTCGCTCCCTCGTGCGTCTTCTGGTCTCTCCCCGAAACTTCTATGGTCTCTTCTGGTCCAAAATAAAAATTACAATAAAGTTTCACCGTGTTTGGACTTTGTTTAGTACGATTTTTCTGTGAAACAAAGAAATAGGCATAAAAAAACAGAAACTGACACTGGATACTAAGGATGTGTTTGGTTGAAGGGGCCGCCCACGATGGATTGGAACCATACCAAAAATTAAAAAAACATAGTTATTTGGTTAAAAAAACACTTGAATGGTTGCAACCAAAAAAAGGGGAATATGATCTGAAGATACTGAACCATCCCACCCCAAAAAATGGTCGAACCGAAAAAATGGTCGAACCGAATGGTCCAATTCCTATTCGGCTCCTCACACAATTATTTTTATATTGACAAATATATCCACCAGTCGACTGTCCGTTTGCATCAAATCCGCACGACTCGATAGCCGTCCGATCTGGATCCAATGGCCCGCGTTGCCCCTGGTGCGCGCAGCGTGGGTGGCGGTAGCCGTTACCGTCGCTGTGTGTCGCTGACTGGTGGGTCCACTGGAACCGCCCATACCGCCCAATCCCACGATCCCCACTCGCCCCCTCTCGCCGTTCGCCCGCACTACTTCTTCTTCCTCTGCTTCGGGCCTGTCCATTCGAATCTCCTCTCGCTCCCCTCCCCCTCGTGCGCGACGGTTGCTGCTGGTGGCTCATTCCGGTTCGCGGCGGACGGCGTCTGAATCCGAGGTGAGGAACGCATTCCTCATCCCTGTTTTCCTTCCTCTGTTTGCTCCGCCGCTCTGGTCCGCCATTGATTTTAGGTTGAAGTCGTCGAATCTAGTAGATTGTTGTTCCTATTAGGGAAGATTAAGGCCGGCTTCTAATTTCTGAGGCAACGTTGAGTAGCGCATCCCCATCCACCCGCCCCGCTCTGTATTTCCTGTTGCTCCGCCTCCATGTTTTGGCCGTTGATTTTTGGCGCTCGGACTCTTTTGATTCTGGTGGTTGTTGTTGCTATTAGGCTAGGTTATGTCGCTTTCTAAGTTCAGTTTGAATATGGCTCGGACATTTGGTTTAATTTTTGTGGTAATCGGGGGTGTGGATAGGTCTTAGTGGTGGTAAGTGTGGTTGGTTCTAATAGGGATTTTGTTATGGTGTTACTGTTGTGGATGTGGTTGTTCAGGACATCCAATAATGTTTGGTGTTTATGGATTCCAAGTTGTGCATCAGTGGATGAGGATTTAAAAAGCAACCCTAAGTTTTTTCACATATTGTTGTTTCATGTTGGTTTTGTTAGATGCGGTTTGTCCATTGATTAGGCTTTTGTGCTGCTCCAATTAGCTTGTTTACAATGCTTGATTTGCTTGTTATGTCTTGTTCGCTCAATTATCATGATGTCTCGTATTGAACTTACCAAGCTGTATTGCACTCAAATTACGGATGCTTTAAACTCTGCTTTATTTTATTAGTGTTGTCTTGATATGGTTGAATTATCATGGTGATGGTTTTACACTTACCACCGTCATCTTACCGTATTTACTGTAAGTTTTTTCTAGACTAACTATATGCAGACAACGCTTATTTCCCATTCATTTTGTTTTGGTTGGGTTATTAATGAGCATGTGTGAATGCTATTTCTTATCATTGGTAATTTGGTTGTAACTTTACCAATTGCATTGTGCCTCAATTATCGGTCTCACATGCTTTTTATATACCGTGCTATCTGTTTTACTTTTTTTGGCATGCGCGACCAATTTGCGCTTGCTTGTTTCCTTTTATCGCTTGTATTATTGCTTTGTCAAACACCGGTTTTGTAAACAATGTATTCCTTTTTTTCGTACGTGTCAGGGAGACAATGCCGAGGAAGCGTAAAGGAGATGGTGATGGAATCGATGAGGTTCCTTTGAAAAAGGCGAAACGCCCTCCTCCGCGGAACAGAGCCTCACCCAGTTCGCTTCTCCTAGCATGCAAGGACATGAATGATGACAGGAAGGATGCCATTGATGACATGAATTTAACTAGCCTTCGGAATATCCAATGTGACCATCTATTCTGAGTGTGTGGCTTGCTGATCTCTACGACCCCAATTCGCGTGAGGTGGTCGTATCGGCCGAGGCGGGCTTTGGTCAATGAGGAATACGTGCATCGTGTTATGGGCGTGCGCGTGGAGGAAATGATGTCCCTTACAACCCCCATCCGAAGGCTGATATTGAGTTAGGGCTTGAGTTGTTTGGCGAGCTTGGATATGCCCTAAAATGACCGATCTTGTTGATCTCATAAAGGGTTACGATAATTCGATGACACTTTCAAGCGTATGTGGCTTCGCTATGGGGGAATACATTCATTGCCCGACCACCTCCAACAAAGTTAGCCCCGTTGGTATCTTTGTCTTTGGTAAGTTTTTTGTGAATATGTCATTTTCTTTCTTGTGTGCCTGATAACTTTACTATATGTCAGTGTGATAACTTTCATATTTTTTTATCGTGCAAAAAGGTGAACTTCAGTTTCTTTGCTGTTTTTATATTGCAGCGTGACATCAATGGTGTTAAAAATCTCAATTGGTCCAAATTTATTGCTGATGAACTGCACAAGGCGCTGTTGAAACGCAAGCCTACCAGGGGTTGCCTTCTTTTCTACAATGTAAGTGACGATGCTTTCCACTTACCTTCTCTATTGTCATTTGTCATTTTCTTTTGTCATTTTGTGGCTGATTTTTGTAAGTGCTTACCATGGCGCTTGTGTTTTTCTTATCAGCTTCTGTACATTCATGCGATTGATCTTTCTGGACTTGGCATCGAACTGCCTGATGGTCCTTTTCCCATCAATGTATGGACAAAGAAGCTGATAACTCTTGTCCTCAACAAGGATGTTCAGGCTGACAAAGTTTCTTTCGGGAAACTACCGGTAATATATATCTATGTTTTTCAGTTCACAGTCTGCTTTGCAACTGCATTTTATTTTCATTGTTTTTGTTGTTGTTACTTATATGTGATGGCTACATTTTTTTCCAGTTGAAGCCTGAGTTTGGCATGAATTTCTGTCTGTTTGGTGGTCTGGAAGGTCTTGACAAGTTTATGCGTGTTCATACTGCCACAAGCTGCAGTGAAGAGGTGAGCATGTAACCTATTTTCTTTATTATTTTTTTAGCTATTTTATGTTCTTTCATTGGCTGATAAATTATTTTTATCACCCATTTGTGGTTACCCTGATTTGATGCCAATTTGTCACTCTTTACTAATCTGGATGATTTCCATTGTGGCATATCCTCTATATAAAATAATAATTATGATGCAACCATGTGATAATTATTAGTGCAATGCCTTGATAACTTGTGCAGCATTCATGTGATAACTTGATATCATGATAACTTTTGGTTGCATTTATTATGATGATAGTATCATCCCTGTGATAACTTGATATTCATGATAACTTTTGTTGCATTTTGTGATAACTTACTAGTTATTTCCATTCTTTTTCATTTTTTATGTTGAATGTAAATTTGCCAAATCAACTCAGATAGTTGCTCGATTCACGTCCGCCATGGCTGGCATCCTAGGCAGTCTTGTGGAATCATTCACCGCTTTAGATGATGAGGGCCATTCACATGCATCCCGTCAGCTAGACGCTGGATTGAACGTTATCTCCTCTGTCGCCCGTACGACGTCAAGGGCTACACGGTCGTCGCAAGGCAGGCGGACAGAAAGTGCTGGAAAGAGTGTGGCTGAAGATTCTGACAGCGATGACGAGTATCACGGAGGCGAGGATTCTGATTCTGACTCTGACTCCGATGATGGTGATGATGACTATCGAGTTGTTCGTCGTTGCCCTAAAGATCCTTTTGTTGCTTCAGGCAGTGGTACCGTGGACGTAGACATGGGCAGCGGTCCAGCTGATGATGAGATCACACATCTTGATGGTGCAACTGTCTAAGCCCATGATGGCACAGGACCAAATGTTGAAGACACCCTGTCATACATCGACGATAACCTCGTTGAGTCTCGATCTTACTCATCGGAACATCTCATGCAAATCCGTCGAATCGGTGATCGAGGGCTTAGCCAAGAAGGCCCGACAGACACGCATGGAGGCGACCATCGACTCTTCCATCAAGCGGTGCGGTGCTAAGCTTTTGAAAAAGTTGGCTTACCAAAGGCGCAAGAAGCTGAGGCTACCATCACCCCTGCTCAGCTTCACCATCTGTGCCATCACCCCCGGTCCAACTTCACCAGTTGTGCTCGCCAGCCCATCGCAAAGGCCGTCTTCACCAATTACCTTTACAAGATCTCGAGATTCATGAAGCTGTGAAGAAAGTTGTGGTTCAGAGCTTGGTATCTGCGTGGCTGAAAAGGGAACCGGTGCCTCTGTCCCACTGTCCACCTTGCGGAAGGAGGCCCCATGCAGGTGAATTTTTATTTTCCAATGTCATTCTTATCAATTATGTGCCTGAAACAACATGGTAAATACAGTTTTTTCAGTAAGGTAGTTTGGGTAATTTCATGCTGGTGATCAACTTGCTCATTTTTCATCTGCAGGGCCCCCGGCAAACAATCTGTTGCTGCTAAGGATTCAGGGATTGCACCAGTGAAAAGGTATTCAAATTGTTACCTTCGTTTATGTTCAGCAGTTATTTTTTGTTCTTTTGTTGTCTGATAACTCATGATGATGAACATTTGATAACTCAACTTTTTTCCCCATGGTAATTTAGAGTTACCAATCTTGATAGTTGTGTGTGCTTGTAACATTTGTTATTTTTTTCATTCAGTGCACCTATGAAACAAGTTGCTGCTGCTAAGAGTTCTCCAAGTGTACCAGGGAAAAGGTGTTCACATACCTATCTGGTTTGCAGTTATTCAAAAATAATTGTTGGTTTTTTTGTTCATATGATTTGATAACTTTATATTTCTAGTCCTTGATAACTTTGTAATTTTTCCCCTATATGCTACTTATACCTGAAGTATGTGACATCCTTTTTTGATTGAAGCATGTGGTAACTCAGGTTTAACAACATGTGTAATCTCACTACTACCCTTGTGTACTGATTTTTTTCAGTCATTCAAAAGATAAAAGTGCTGTGAAAAAGGTGAAATTCGCCAAGACCAGATCCTCTCCACGACTACAATGTCGCAGACAACGTCATCGGAGACAACAGAAGTTATCCATCTTGATGAATCTCCCACGGCGACATCTCCGTCTGAAAAAGCAGCAGCTTCTAGCGAGGGTGCATCTGATGCTGTTGCGGCGACATCGGCTGGTGTTTCTGATGACGTTGTTTTTCAGCTAGCTGCAGCGGCAACTGTTACTGCTGTTGTTGAAGATATCGCCAGCGTGGCTGTAGCCATTGAATGTGAAAATGAAGTCGTTCCGAATATAGTGCATGATGGAAGTGAAGGTAGTTCTGTTCGCCATCACATTTGTTTTTTGTTTCTTTGTATTTTTATGATGTTTTTTGTTGACGATGTGTTTAATCTCTTTCCGATGTAGCTAAGAAAGTGGTGGGAAGTACCAGAGACAATATGCCTACTGATACGGCTACAGCTGGAGGTGAAAAGAATGATGCTGATAATCCTGTTGTCATAGGTTGGTAACTTAAGTTTCTTATGTTGATAACTTGTCTGTCTAATCCATGATAACTCAATATATTGTTTCTGGCACTAACAAATACAATGTCAGCTATATGGTTTCCTGATGCCTTTTTTCATTAATTTTGTGTGTTACTTGTGATGTTTTGAAGCGAGGCGACCTGCATTGGAGTTGAGCACCCTCGAGCTGGAAACTACGATGGTAATTTTACGCCGCCCAGCTGCTCTCTTGGGCTGGATGCCATCTTTGGTGCGAGTCCTCAAGTGCCACCATCTACTGAAGCAACTGCAACGGCTCAAGCTGCACCAACATTGGCTCAAGTACCACCTGCAGCACCGGAAGCACCTGCGGCGGCGCCATCTGCTCAAGTACCACCTGCAGCACCAGAAGCACCTGTGGCGGCGCCATCTGCTCAAGTACCACCTGCAGCACCAGAAGCACCTGCGGCGGCGCCATCTGCTCAAGTACCACCTTCAGAACCAGCTACTGGCCCTGACGCCGTTCTAGGGCTCGCAGCTCCTGTTGATGCTGACTCGAAGGGCAAGGCAGTGATGAAAGTTACTGTTGGGGATATTACCACTAGGTATAAACCGGCCAAGATTGGGCCGGGTTAGCTCCGCTAGTGGTGTAGTCATGGAAAGGCCCAAGGCCTGTAGTCGGTTTAGAACTTGTAGCCGTAAACCGGCCTGATGTATGACTTGTATTGTACGTTAGGAACAGGGAGATACCAACCGAGATACAGTATGAACGGTTGGGACTCGCAAACCGACGGGCGTCACTGTGTATATAAGGGGCGACCGGCGGCGGTTCAAGACAGACAACCACAACTCGAGCCTAGGTGAAGCTTATTTGCTCCTAGCCATCGAGACTACATCAATTCCATCATAACTAGGCGTAGGCTTTTACCTTCATCGAAGGGGCGAACTAGTATAAAACCCTCGTGTCTTTGTGTCGCTTTAACCCTGCAAGTAAACCCGTAGCGATGGCTCCACGACTAAGTCCTTATGCTAGGACATCTGCCGTGACAAATCCATCGACGGTTGGCGCCCACCGTGGGGCTATCGCCGACGATGGTTTGGCGATCTTGGAGGGCAAGCTCAAAGGACTCGAAGGCTACGTCGTGGGCGGATGACCAAGAGTCGTCGTGGCGGATCTACATCGACAATGCTGGATGGGGTCCCGAGGCCGATTCAATCGAGTATGGATACCGGTCCCCTTCGGCGCATACACGCCTTCATCGGCAAGATCGGAGGGCTGAGCGGACATCCGCACCGACCTCGTCGAGACGGCTCAGCAGCAGCATAACCAGCCCGGCTAAACCGGCCGTGAAGCATGTCTTCGTCGGAGTCACCCATGGAGGGGAGTATGATGCCGGTTCAGAGCACGGTAGCGAGACCGTCGTTTATTCCGCGATGAATCTTCAGCGGGAGAGACGAGTCGTTGTACCGATTGCGAGGATGATATGATCGGGGCTGTTCCGACGATGACAATATTCCGGATCCCCAAGCCGCTTAAACCGGATCGGTGTATTCATGGCGATGCGAGTCGCAACCCTTTCTTCAACCGCAGCGGCAATGCTTTCCGGTTCAGCGGCGGCGAGGGCAAGTGGCGGTCGCCCGCCGGTTCAAGTTTTGTCGATCTGTTCGACGTTAGCGGCGCTCATGGCGGTGGACAGCCTGCGGATCGGGGGCTCATAATGCAGAAATCGCAAGGGTAAAAAGCGAGATCACGCAAGCCAAAGCGGATCTGGCGGCGAGAGAAGGAGTATGGCTATAGAGCGGGCGCTTTAGATCGCAAGCTTACAAACTCATGCTTTCGACCAGAGTGCGTCGCGAGAGGTCTTGGCGGAAGTATAGATCGCGTCTACCGTCGAGATTTGATCCTAGAAATCTCTTCGGACCGGGGCGGACCCGAACCCGCCCAAAGATAGGGAGGTAAACCGGACTGAGGCACCAGGAGCGGGAGCGACGGTCCAACCGCGCCTGATGGAGCCTCCGCAGCTGCGTACAGTGGTTCCTCCGCCGGTACAGACGCCCCCGGGCCATTACTCTAACCCTATGGACAACCTTGTTGCGGCTGCGGCACGATTGGAAGCGATCCCAGTCGAAGGAGATTCCCCACAAGCAATTGAGACACGCCGGGTTAAGGAGCTCCTCCGGACTGCACTGATCCAGCAGGAAGCGTATTCGTATAGCCGCGATCGGATTCATTCTACGCCCCGCCCAAGCCGGAGCTACAGCAGGCGCATGGATGAACCGGCCCTATCAAATGTAGCGGGACCGTGAAGCGGCCGAGGCAATCACCGAGATAGGCGGCGGTCGGGATGCTCGGAGGTGGTGGATCGGGCTCGAGCACGCCGAGAGAGCCGAGTTAGCGGCGCAGATGACGGATCAGCGACACCGGTTCGCCTACCACCTTCGCGGACCGAGTCACATCCGCTTTGGGAGTGCCTGTTTAATCCTCGCTTTCGCAATGTGCGTCGCCTAAGGATTTTAAAGGCCCGCAAGGTGCCAAATTACACCGCAGATCTATCCCTGAAGCGTGGGTTGAGAGTTATGAGATGGCCATGGAGATGCTAGATGTTGATGAAGCGCGTGTGCAAAGTACTTCACCATGATGATGGAGGGCACAGTCGTGCTTGGTTGAAAAGCTTGCCGCCTAATTCTATCGGTTCATGGGGCAGCTGCGGGCCGGTTTATCCAAATTTCAAGGATACATGTAAGCAGCCCAAGTCCATAGTAGACTTGGCGGCTTGCGTTCGAGAAGAAGATGGCCGTGTGTGTCGAGATTTTGCACTCTTGGACGGATCAATCTTGACTCGGCGATCATAACATTGGAAAGTAATCGCGGTTTGAGCCTTTGAAATTAAAATTGGGATGTATGAAGCGGTTACGCAGCGATATAGGAACCCTCATGGCGCTTTGGTAAAGTATGCCGATTGAGCGAGCACCAAGGATCCGAAGCGAGATGATCTTTGAAGCGAGGAAGGGAAAGAAGAACGGCAACTCAAGCAGCAGCATTTCAAACCGGCGGGTTATGCAAGCGGGGCAAGCGCAAGGTGATGGTAATCCGAATTTCGTAGCCAACACTAATGCGCAGGATGAGAGCCAGCCGCGCAGAGGCAAAAGCGAATCGGGGTCCAAATGCGGTGCAAACCGTTTAAATTACTTGTTGAATCAGCCTTGCCCCAAGCATGGATGAAGGAATCCCGTCGACTCATCTTTGGAAAGATTGTTATATTATGCAGGAGTTCAAAAATTCCGATGCTTTCGATATGACCGGGGTCGGTGGCGGTTCGAGATCCGGTTTCCATGGGCGAGTCGGGGCGGAGCTTCGGTTCGAGACATAACGAGCAATCTCAATAATCGAGTAATCAAGGTGGCCGACAACAAAGAAGAATAATCGAGCTATCGAGCCAACCAAAGCAATTGAATGGCGGGCGGATCATGTTTTCACAACCAGTTTGGACAAAGCGGGATCGGAAGCTTCACAAGCAGGCGATAAACTCTGTTGAACCGGCCTTGCCGCGATATTTCTTGCGCTGGTCGAGCAGCCTATCGTATGGGCGAGATGACCATCCCCGGGTTGATAATCCGGGTCGGTGGCTTTGGTGGTAGATCCCCAGGTGGGGGCTATAAGTTTACTAAAGTACTCATGGATGGAGGAAGCAGCATCAATATATTGTATTATGACACTTTCCGTCGCATGGGTCTCACAGATAAAGATCTCAGACCGTCCAATACGGTGTTCCATGGTGTAGTACCAGGCAAATCTGCTTATCCTATTGGTAAGATAGCACTGGATGTGGCCTTTGGAAATGAGCATGATTCCCGGTCGGAAAAGCTAACTTTTGAAGTGGTGAAAATCCGGAGCCCATATCATGCCTTGTTTGGACGGCCAGCTTATGCTAAGTTCATGGCACGACCTTGTTATATCTACTTGCAGCTCAAAATGCCGGGTTACAAAGGAACAATAACGGTGCATGGAAGCCGCCGAGTCGCTTTAGAGTGTGAGGAAGGAGATGCAGCTTATGCAGAGGCGGTCTGCGCCACAGAGGAGTTGAAATTTTATAAAGACAATGTTGATCCGGCGGATATGACCCTTTGAAGAAGCCCACTCTGAGCATGAATCGGATCTGAAATTTAAATCGGCAATGAAACCAAGCTTGTTGACTTTGTGCGAGCGATTCGTCCAAGCAGTTCACTATCGGTGCCAACACGGATCCCAAATAGGAAGGCGCTCCATCGAGTTCATCCGTGAGAACCGGGACATCTTTGCATGGAAGCCATCGACATGCCGGGTGTACCGAGGAACTCGTGAGCACACACTTAATGTGGATCCTAAGTATAAACCGGTGAAACAGTTCCTCCGCGGTTTAATGAAGAAAGACGCAAGGCCATTGGGGAAGAAGTAGCGAGCTTCGGCAGCTGGCTTTATCATCGAGGTGTTTCATCGAGTGGCTTACTAATCCGGTGCTGGTCCTTAAGAAAACGGCACTGGCGTATGTGTGGACTACAGATCTTAACAAGGCTTGTCCAAAGCGAGATCCTTTTGCTCTCCCCGCATTGATCAGATTATTGATGCCACGGCGAGTGTGGCGGTTAAGCTTTTGGGCGCATACTCGGATATCATCGATCAAGATGGCGTTAAGGACCAGGAGAAAACGGCGTTTATAACTCCCTTTGGAGCCTTCGCTATGTGTCTATGCCTTTTGGGCTCAAGAGCGCCCAAGCTACTTATCGGCGGTGTGTCTGAAATTGCTTGCATACACAGATCGGCCGCAATGTGCATGCTTATGTGGATGACATTGTGGTGAAATCAAGACGAAGGAGACACGGTGGAAGATTTGAAGGAGACCTTCGACAACTGCGCATTTATAAGATGATGCTTAATCCGGCCAAGTGTGTTTTTGGTGTTCCGTGGCAAGTTATTGGGGTTCCCGTGTCTAACAGAGGAATCGAGGCTAATCCGGAGAAAATTAAAGCCATCACCTCCTTGGCTAAACCGAAGTGTATCAACGATGTTCAACGCCTGGCGGGCCGGATTGCGGCTTTGAGACGGTTTATCGGCCGCCTCGGAGAGAAGGCTATTCCTTTATACCGAATCTTTGAGGAAGACAGATCATTTAAATGCTCGAGTCCATTGGCGACGAAGCTTTCGAGGACCTAAAGCGGCAATTGGCCAATCCGCCTGTCCTTGCGGCTCCGGTCGACAAGGAACCGCTGTTATTATATGTGGCAGCCAATGCACGAGCGGTGAGCGTAGCCATTGTGGTAGAGCGCAAGGAGGCAGGAAAGGAATATCCGGTTCAACGGCCGGTTTATTACATCAGTGAGGTACTTATTGAGGCCAAGCAGAGGTATCCGCATTGGCAGAAACTAGTCTATCGTGTTTTTATGGCTAGCCGGAAGCTGAAACAATATTTCCAAGGGCACCCTATTACAGTGGTTAGTTCAGCTCCTTTGGGTGATATCATACAAAACCGGGAGGTGACTGGTCGGATTGCAAAATGGGCCATCGAGCTTGGGCCACATGGGCTCAAGTATACACCACGCACAGCAGTGAAATCACAAGCACTTGTTGATTTCATTAATGACTGGACGGAGTTACAAGCACCAGAGGAGAAGCCGGATCATACGTACTGGACTATCCACTTTGATGGATCCAGCGGTTGGAAGGCTCGAAGGCTGGAGTTGTGTTAACTTCCCGAGGTGATAAGTTTTATTACGTTCTCCGCTTAATGTTCCTTGTACTAATAATGCAGCTGAGTCTGAAGCCTTGCTCCATGGTCTCCGGATGGCTAAGGAGATGAATTTAAGCGGGTTAAGTGCTTGGTGACTTCGGACACAGTGGCTCGGCAAGTATCGGCACTTGGGATTCTAAGGACCCCCTCATGGCTGCATATCGACGAGAGGTGGATAACATTGCAGGTTGCTTCAAGGGCTATCAAGTGGATCATGTGGATCGCCGGAAGAACGAAGCGGCAGACGCTTTAAGCCGTTTAGGTTCTCAGCATAAACCGGTGCCACCTAATGTCTTTCTGGACGTCTTGCACAACCCGTCGGTACAGCTCCCTGGTGAAGCGGATTTGGCGATTCCTGATCCGGAGGCTCAGTTGGTGGCGGCATTACATGATATTCCGGATTGGACGGTTCCTTACCTTGCATATATGACTAGAGGAGAGTTGCCAGACGATGAGGTTCTGGCCAGACAGATAATCCGGCGCTCCAAGTCTATGACGATTCTTAATGGTGAGTTGCATCATTGCGGTGTTTGAGGCGTTTCACGCTGTGTTTCCCGAGGAAGGTTGTGAAATTTTACGAAATCCATGAAGGGATTGTGGGCATCATGCGGTTCAAAGTCCACGTGGTGAAGGCATTCCGTCATGGATTTTACTTGGTTAACTGCTCATCTTGATCGCGGAGGACTTGGTCAAACGGTGCGATGGGTGTCAGAAATTCTCCAGGCGTGCCCATGTACCGGCACAAGAGTTGAGGATGATCCCAATAACGTGGCCGTTTGCGACATGGGGGCTGGATATGGTCGGGCCTTTTAAGAGATCCAAAGATAAGAAGACCCACCTGTTAGTGGCAGTGGACAAGTTCACCAAGTGGGTTGAAGCGGAACACAGCCGATAGAAGTGTGATGCGCAACAGCGATGCAGTTCATCAAAAGGTGATTTTCGGTTTGGCTTTCCACGGTATCATTCTTGACAATGGCACTAATCTGTCCAAGGGAGCTATGAAGGAATTACGTGAGCGTGAGCATATCCGACTTGATGTATCATCGATGGCGCACCCATCCAACGGGCAAAGCGGGCGTGCTAAT
This sequence comes from Aegilops speltoides, assembly GCA_021437245.1. NCBI lineage: Eukaryota > Viridiplantae > Streptophyta > Magnoliopsida > Poales > Poaceae > Aegilops > Aegilops speltoides. The sequence goes on from CM038147.1 coordinate 181,986,094, forward strand.
CGAAATCTTGCGAGGCATCAAACCACGACTTCGGTTCCATTGCGAGAACACACGTGGTGCTGGGTTGAAGAGCTCCCATCGGTACTATGGAGTATCAATACTCGCCAAACCGGTCTCATCGGCTACGCCTTTCTTCATGGTTTATGGAGCGAAGCGGTTCTCCCCGGTGATATCCGCACGATTCGCCCGTGTAGCGGCTTATGTTGAAGCGGACAATGAAGCGGCACGACAGGGGCGCTTTGGACCCATCTTGGATGAGGAGCGTGATATGGCAGCCGCTTCGATCGGCGATTTACCAACAAGATCTTCGTCGTTATCACGATCGCGGGTTAAAACCAGAGCCTTTCAGAAGGAGATTTGGTGCTTCGTCTCATCCAAGACCGCATGATATGCACAAGCTATCCCCACCTTGGGAAGGACCCTTTGTGGTCGACAAGAATCGCACTGCGGTTCCTACTATCTGGTTGATATTCGAGAGCATAAAGACTCACGTACATCGAGGAGGAGACCAATAGGCCGTGGAATATAGCTCATCTTGACCTTACTACACATGAGTCATCGGCTCGGTTTATGTACATAGCATAACAATGTATATATTATCTTGATATAATAAAAATCAGGGCCTCGACCAAAGCGGGTCTCTGTCTTTCTTCTCATGCGTGGTTACATGGAGTATTTACTTTTTAAAGCGGCCTCGGTTTACCCTTGACGATTATATTTATCACTTGGGGCTTGGTCGGTGTCCGAACCAATGCAACACCTCTTGATAGGCGAAAGCCACCAGATCATTGGGGACACGGTCATGTCGAACCGGTCACGCCTCTTGGTCGGCCAATAGGGCCAGCGCCACTTGGGGGCTTGGTCGAACCCGAACCAATGTCACGCCACTTGGCCGGCGTACTCGCCAAGAGTCTTTTGGGGACCTGGCCGACTAGCACCATCGCTACGCCTTCGGGGGGCTTGGTTGCGTCTGACCACGGTAATGCCATCTGACCAGCTCCATGAAGCTTTATTTTTGCAAAGAGTTATTGCCTTTGTTGCCATATTTGGTCTTCGATTCTTGTTGCGTTTTTAAACCCGACGAATATTTTTATCCGGTTTAGCTGTCAGTAACAAACTGACAGGACACGGTTTGGTATTACACCGCAGTTTTTCTCTTTCCGGTTTACCTTTTTCCGGTTCATCCTTATGGAGAAACATGGGGGCTTGTGCTGATTTAGCACGCCTATGTGGGGGTTATTATTTCCCCAGACGGTTATGGTTTTTTAACAAAAAAGCCTCCGCTTCAAGATTAGCTCGCTTGACTTCATGCCGGACATGGCGGTATTCGTATCACATACTAATTGATTTTGAATACATAAAATATATTGGATGCCATAAACCGGTTGGCGGTATCACCGCCGCCGAAGTTCAATCTTTTGGTTGCAGGGAGTATGACTTAAACAAAAGTTTCCTCGATGCGCGAAGGCATACCCAGACAGCAAAGTTTTGACTAAGACTATTACAAGGCAACACAGTGCCCAAATGAGATCAGTGTTTCTTAAACCGGCTACCGGTTCACGACTGTTCTTCATCCTCCGCCGCTTCAGCATCCTCCTCTCTACCCATTGGCTGGAAATCCACAGAGGTCCAGTCGATGCCCATTAGCGCTTGGAAAACAGCCTCTTCGTGAATCAGAGACGACGGTTCAATGTCAGGAGCATAAGTGTGCTTACGGATTGGAGGGATCAAGTTTTCCGGTTCAAATGTTGGAGCGGACACACGCTTGTTCTGATCATTGTATTGGGCTTGGTAGTGTTCCAAATCGGCTTCTTCCGCCAATTGACAGGCCAGCGGGCGTACCGCACGGTTTATTGCACGCAAGTCCTCTTCATTAAAGTCCGAGCCGTCTTCCTTCACACTGGGATAGCCCTGAGCTGCTTCCACGGGATCAAAATCTGGCACCCAGGCTTTGGCCCGGATCAAGGCGTTGATGGCTCCGGTTCGTGCAGCAGATTTCTTCACCTCTTCGATCCGGGAAGGAAGGATGGAAAGCCGGTTCAAGGTATCTTGGATCAAGGACGGTGCTGGGTTATTATGTGACATTGTGGTAATGACGCTACTGGCTCGGTATATAGCTGCTCCACTAAAGTGTAGACAGCTTTCGGTTTCTTCCGCACGTCATTACCCAAGTGCCCAACGCGTGCTCGCATATAATGACGGGATATTTTAAACCGGAATAGTGGGGCAACAGAAAAGCATATTACACTTATTAACGAGGAACTTACGAAGATGGCTGCCGTCATAGAATGCACTTGCCGCTTCACGGTGTCGCCGATCATCCACCACCGGTTTAAGGGCAGCTTGACATTCTCGGCCCGTTTAAGCAAATTGGCCTTTTCGGTGGCCCAGACCGCCTGTTCCTTCTTCATGTTCTCCTTCATTTGTTCCGCAGCAGTCAAAGCACTTTGTTAGCTCCTTCTTGGCTTTATGCATCTCGGCTGCTTTGGGTTTTCAATGCCGCTTTGTAAATCGGCAATCCGATCGTCCTTGATTTTCACCTCACTGCGCATTGACGATATGATCAGCCAATTTAGAAGTTCAAGTCTCAACCACACAACATAGTTATATGCTTGACACTTGGGGCTAATGTACCTTCATTTTTCTACTATCGATACAAGGCAAAGTCCCAAGTTCAATACGAGTATTCAACTCGGCACTTGGGGGCTAATGGCTATTTGATTCTATTAAAGGAAGTTTTTGGAGTGCCGGTTTACGTATGCATATTTCAACCGCCCCGGTGGTTATGAGGGAAGATTGCAAGTCTATCAATGAAAGTTGTCAAGTACCGCTTTGATCAAAGATTGCAAACCGCCCTTGGGGGCTACAAGGATTACTATATTGGTGATAAGGAAAGGAGCGTTACCTCAAACTTATCTCTCATCGGTTTCACCAAGCCGACTTCATAATCACGGCTCTTTGTAAAGCGGTTTAGATATCCGGAATGAAGGTCTTGGGCGCTCATAGCGGCATATGTTTCCAGCTCTACATTCCACTTTCCTTTGTTAAAAGTGGAAGAGTCCTCTTTCACAGTATGCCGGGTTAGAGTGGCAGCATTCCCCGGTTCAGAGTGGCCCATTCCGGTGATTACAACGTCGTCATCCTTCGATTCGACGGATCGTGTGGGCACACCTGTTTCAGTTGGACCGTGAGGATTTTCAAACCGATAACGATGGGCGATGGATCAACAGACATTGAAACGATGCAGAGCCTCTCCTCGGAATCACATCTTCTTGAACCGGGGATCACTCGGAATGTCTTCAAAGGCAACATTTTCGAGATTCGGCGCCTGCTCATGATCTGAAGCGGCAGCCTCTTCACTGTTTTCTCCAAGCGAGCTTTCTTCTTGGTTTCGGTTTGGTTCGAAGAAACAAAAGATTCGAAATAAGGCACATACATTCTGTAAGAAATTGACAAACATATGGTCATATTGACTTACCCGACAGCTATCTTCGGTGGTAGCTGAGTGGTGACGATTCGCTAGATGATGAATGAGAAGTGACCGATAATCGGAGTCGGACGGATTAAGAGGTTGTGGAATAAACCCGCTTTGGAATTCAAGGTAATAAAATGGTTGGAAACCTCGGTGCGGCGCTTTCGAGCGGGCTGTTTGGTAAACCGGTAGAGGTAACTACCGTCCGCCGTCTTGGGTTGTCTGGCGGGCCTCGTCTTCTTGTGTCTTCATAAGAAGTTTGGGATCCAAGTGAGCAAGAGGGTGAGAAAAGTTAACTTTCCGGTTTGCCGTGAAATTTTGGTGAAGGTAAGTTTGTTGAATCGGAAGAGAATGGTTACCTCGGCAAATCCAGCGTTCTTGGCTTCAGCGTCATCCCGACAAGCATCGTCATCAATAAGGCGTGTAAAAACAAGCCAAGAGAATCAAGTTCGGATTACCCACATCATCATCGATGGCGGATCGAGATGGCCGTGGTTTTCCTCTTGTGGGCGGATTTCTTGACAACCTTTGTTTTGGGCGGGTTTGCCGCCCAGCCTTGTCCGCTTTGTCTTGAGAGAGTTCTTTACTCCAAAACGGATTATCACCTGGATCGAAATAATTGAGAGTTGGAAGTATGAAAGCAATAGCAGATTTAATGATGACACATCGAGACTTACCGCAGGAGGTGCGTTGAAGGTGCGATGGAGCCAAGCGGTTTGGGCACAAAGGTGCTCCGGTTCATTCAAGATCTTCCTCATCAATCTGTGACTTCATCTTGAGCAGTTCAGCTTTGGTGTGTCGGAGTGGGTCATCGACGCTGCGGTATCTCGGCACATCAAACCGAACGTCGGCTCGGAGGCAATATGCCCCAAGATAACCAGCAGCGTGCGGATCGATCCCGGTCAAACCGTTGGCCATGAAGGCCCAAGCTTGGATAATTGTGGAGCATATTTGCTTCTCTCTTTAGCGATCAATCGTTGCGGAAAGGGATGAGTGTTCTTGAGCCGCTCTGGGCGGAAACCGGTAAAGGATTTTCGCCTTCAGAGAAGTGTCTTTGCAGAGAACCAAGTCGCGTTCCACTCTTTGGGATGAGTGTGGAGTTTGGCGTGGGGATAAGTGATCTCCTTCCTCTTACGGATAGCCATACCGCCCAATTCGGTATTGGGGCCATCGGTGAATTCAAGATGACGGTTTAGGTGGAAGAGATCCCTAACAGTTCAACGAAGGCTCCTCTTGCGAGATATGCTTGACAACGACTTGAAAATGGCACAAGTTGGTAACAGAATTGGGGCCGATATCTTGGGGACGGAGTTGAAAGTTGGCCATTACGTCCCGGTAAAACTTTGACCCGGGCGGTTTGAAACCCCGGAACAGGTGATCCGCGAAAACTACAACTTCACCTTCCTGAGGTGTGGGAGGACATTCCTCTCCAGGAACCCTCCAATGGATGGTATTTCGGTTATCCAAAGCGCCAATCGACACTAACTCATTCAGTTGTGTCTCAGAGACGCGGGAAGGGACCCAGTTGCATTCGTACACCTGTTTGGCCATCATAAGATCTACAAGGAGAAGGATCCGGTTTAAGAAGGTGTTTATTACAGAGTGGTTGATTTAAACTATGATAAACCGGAGGCGTTTCCTACGAGTCAGTTCGTTATGATATGATGTGAGATATGAACTGGCGGTTCAACAAGGGGACTAATGGTATGCCGGTGCCGGTTTAGCATTATTTTACTATGGTGAGTTAAACCGCCTAATCTTGGCTTCGAAGGTAATGGGCAGAAACAGGTTTCACAAGATTTCATGTTTATTATGGATCAAACGCGAGTTTTCAGCAAACAGGAAGTGCGTCACGGAAGTAAAGAAGAGGCAGGAAACGCACTATAAGGTATACGCATATGTATGCAGAAGATCTATGGGATTCAGATAAGAAAGTGCAGCGGATACGCAGGAGTCTTCGTTTGGTACAGAACAGGATTCATAGCATGGCTCAAAGGCTAGAAAGGTGAAAGCATACGAAGAACGTGGATGAAGCTTGAACCCTAGAAACAGATCTAAGATGATGAACAGATTAAAGAAGGGTAAGAGATTTACCGGAAACAGAGGAGATGCGGAGAAAGGCCATAGTATTCTGGTCCGAACAGGTTGATGCAGCGGCCAAGGACGAAGCAGATGTTGATGACGACGACGGAGCTCCAAAGGCAGCGGCGCAAGGAAGAAGAAGAAGAGGAAGCGAAGGAGGAAACAGAATGACCCTTCGGTCCTATTTATAAGGCAGTAAAGCTAGGTCAAGTGCGTGAATCCAGGGACGGTCATTAAAGAAGGCGTTATAAAGGATAAGCTTCAAAGATGATGTCATGCCGGTTTACAGTGACCAGAAGCAATGATGTCACGCCGGTTTACAGTGATCAGAAGCAATGACGACGTGACGGTTTATTACACAAAGAAGATATCAAAGATACAGGTTTTATGAAGGATTGACATGAACCAGTTCAAATCAATCTGGGGCCTAATGTTGGGGATATTACCACTAGGTATAAACCGGCCAAGATTGGGCCGGGTTAGCTCCGCTAGTGGTGTAGTCATGGAAAGGCCCAAGGCCTGTAGTCGGTTTAGAACTTGTAGCCGTAAACCGGCCTGATGTATGACTTGTATTGTACGTTAGGAACAGGGAGATACCAACCGGGATACGAGTATGAACCGGTTGGGACTCTGCAAACCGACGGGCGTCACTCGTGTATATAAGGGGACGACCCGGCGGCGGTTCAAGACAGACAACCACAACTCGAGCCTAGGTGAAGCTTATTTGCTCCCTAGCCATCGAGACTACATCAATTCCATCATAACTAGACGTAGGCTTTTACCTTCATCGAAGGGGCCGAACTAGTATAAAACCCTCGTGTCTTTGTGTCCGCTTTAACCCCTGCAAGTAAACCCGTAGCGATGGCTCCACGACTAAGTCCTTATGCTAGGACATCTGCCGTGACAAATCCACGACAGTTACCAAGGCTCAACCGGTTGCTTGGGCTTCGCCACCCAACAACTCTGGTTACCCAATATTTGAAAATTATGGAGGTGCAGGCCCAAGTACTTCGAATCTTCAACAAGAAATCCAAGAAAGAACAGCGAGGAAAAACGTGACAAGAAAAGTGTTTTCTCGACTCGAGATGTTAGAAGGTGCTAAATCAATAGGTGCCGGAGCTGCTACAATTGCTTTAGCCGGAGCTACTGTCGGTATTGGAAACGTCCTCAGTTCTTAAGTGAAGACCTTGTGTCTTCGCTTTTATGCCGCGAGAGTGATGGATTGAGATATGTCAGTGTTCATCGTATTGTTTTGCGCCTTGGTGTGCTCTTTTTATTTATGTGTTTGGAACTTTCTATCATTCCGTGTGTATGGATGAATGTAATACTACTTCTATGCTTTGTGTGATGTGAATGAACATATGTGCTTTCAGTACCCGTAATATATATTTCTGTTGTGTCCGCTACAATATTTTGTACGATGCTAGCATAGACGATAAGTCCATCCTTCTCCCCCCCCCTCCTGGTAACTTTGTCAGTTTTGAAAGCCGATGTTATCCGTTACTGACTTTTAGTAAGCGCGTGATACGTACATCTCCCATCATTGCCTATTTATTTTCCTTAATTCATTGCCATGCTTACAAAACAATACTGTACTCGTAGTTATTCATCTCAACTTTTTCATTACTCCTTCAATTTTTTTCTAATCACCCTGATAACTCCATATGACATATCTTGGTAACTCAAATGTTCAAACCTCATCAATTTATGATCCATTGATACCATAACTCCAGCCATATGCATTCTTTACCAATTCGGGCTATACAATCCTTTTTGGTCTTCTTTTAACATGTTATGACGATTAGTTTATATCACAATTGTTCCTCAAGATGCACCAAAGTGTTATCGAATTTGTTCCTTAAAAGGCCCATACATGTGTGCTGGTAATCACATTCACATTGCCTGGTATCTTCTATATTGTGTTCCTGATAACTTCTTGTATCTTGTCTCAATTTTTAATACCTGATTTTTTTTGCAACAATTTATGTTGTTTATCACTACTGTTCATGTCCTCATCGCTCTTTTTTTATTTAAGTAACACCGGAAGCTGGTCGTGTGCAAGTGTATGATGTTGATTGACGATGATGAGGTTCTCATGTGGTGGGAAGAATTTGAACATGGCAATCCAGCATTAAAAGGGAAATCTAATGCTCAAATAGGTGATTTAGTTTTCTGCTCCATGAACATTGCAACCCTTTGCACAAACCACTTTCTTTGTTTTTTCAATTATGGACCACCACTTGATAATCAAACATGTGGCAGTTGATATGTTTTGACCCATCACTTGATAATTCTTGCTCCCATCTGATGATAATTCATGGTTTTCCCTTTTTTCTGTTTCTACCAGACAACCCCCAAAGTCCAACATTTGTTACACCGGAGTTACCACCTCGCACAGAGCATTTAGTACGCAGTTCAACACCTAAATCCTTTATTCGGAAAGTTAGGGTCACCCACCCGTCCAAATACCTGCTCCCGCCTTTTGCCACCCTCACACCGAGCGAGGAGGAAGAGTACGTTTACAATGAAGTTATCAAGCATACTACTGATTCTAACTCTAAGATTAAAGAGTATGTTTCCATCATTTTTCTCATCTTTCTTAACACAAATCATTTTTTGTGTGCCTTTTTTTGAAATGTATTTTTTAAATCTTTTTTTTGTTTTTTTGTTTCTTGTAGTGTTAGGGTCATCGACATTGATGGTAGGTGGGTCACCCTTGGTGAGCTTGCCAATTGTGTGAAGGGAGTTGGGCAACTATCAAACAAAGATTGCCGAGTTACATGTTCGCGTTCTCCAAGATAAGGAAACGCCAAATGTGCTTATATTCCCTTGGGTGCTCTCTGTGTATCTCGTTGTTAGGAGACTTCAAATCCAAGTGTTTATCAAGTATTTTCGACGGGACAAGTTTTACATTCTTAGTCACCAGGATCGTATGTTATGTTTGTTTGGATCTGTAATCGCATGATTAGTGTCTTGGTAACTTCTGTTAATATCATGTAACTTCCTCGTTATTTGCGGATATTTTTGTTGTGCATGTCATGATAACATGTTTAATGCACACCGGTAACTTTTGTCCTTTCTCGCCTCGATAACTTTTTTTTTCTAGTTGCCTCCCATGTGAATTTCATGACCATTTTGTTATCTTGGTAATTTTGTTTCTTTTTCCAACTACTTTTATGCTTACTGCCTTTTAAATTTTTTCAGCTGCTATTCCCTGCTTTGCAAAAGTTGGGCCGCGGTCCAGATGACGGGCATTGGTATGTGTTGTCACTAAATCTTAGGGCGAAGCGGTTTGAAGTTCTAGATTCATTGCGTGACCAAGATAGTCCTTCTCTTCTCGAGCATGCGACAAGATACATGAATGCAATAAAGAAGGCCTGGTTGATAAATTACAAGGACTCGCATAAGCAGATCGAGGACTATGAACTTGTATACATTGATGTGTTGAAACAGGAAAATGGGTTAGTTGTGGATTACTCACTCTCTTTTTAACATCCCAACTACATGTTTGTCATCCCTGTTTATTTGACCCGCCCAAACTCCAATTAAACTGATTTTGTGTTGTTTTTTTCATCACAACTGTTTGAAGATTGATTGTGGATTTTTCACCGCACGCATTTTGAGGTGTGGGATGGCAAAATGTTCCACCTTTAACTCATGAACAAATTCCAGCTCTCCGGAAAATTATGACATTTAGGTGGTTAGATCATTATCAAAACAAATGCAAACAAAGGGCGCTATCATCTGCTCGGCAATGGTGATGAGGTGATATTTTTTCTACTACATTGTGATAACTTATACCAAACTGCGATGATAACTTTTTAATATGAATCTGTCATGACAATGCCATGGAGCAAAGTGTTGACATGTTGTTCTACTATTGTATACATAGTCCAAAATCACTGACTATATGATATAATTCACTACTGTGATTATAATTTGTTCATAAGCAATTTTTACAAGTGCAAGGAGGACTAATTTTTTGTCCACAAGTAATACAATGCTGTGCTGGTAGCCTTCAAAAATGTAGATATAAAAACATTGGCCTTTACAAATCCATGCCAATTCCATCATACATTGCTGGTAACTGGCATAATAGTGTACTGATAGCTTGGTTAAGAAATAAAAATTTTGGATTTTACAAATCCATGTCAATCCCATCAAACATTTGCTGGTAACTGGCATAACAGGGTACTGATAGCTTGCTTAAATTATAGAGATACACTTGTTTTTTTGCATTACAAAGCCATGATAAAATCTACGATACAATGCTGATAACTAGAATGTTATGGGGCTCGTAGCTTGCACATTATAGTCCATGAAAAAAATGCAGCCACCATCTTCCATTTTAATAGCACCTTCTTCATTTATCTTTTTGCATGTGCGTTTGTCATGTGCCAAACTCCCGCACACACCACATTTCCTTTTTGTCTTTGGTTTTGCAATCTCAAAACCTGATTGCTTTCTTTTTGACTTTGGCCGTCCTTTCGTTATAGTCTTGGGAGGGTCTAGTATCAACTTTGCGTCTGAGGACGGAGCTGCATCAGGATGTGGGGGCTGGATGACAAAAGCGTGATTGTTTTTGCTAGCATGTATCGTCACCCGCACACTTTCTTGCTGTGTTGCAGGGTCACCCTGTCGCTGCACATTAGTAGCACTTTCTTGTTGTGTGGCGGTGTTCTCCTGTTGATTCACATTAGTTGCACTTGTTTGCTGTGTGGCTGGGTTCTCCGGACGTCTTGCATCGGGAGCGTTTTGGTGATGTGTGACAGGTTGTCTTCATTCATCCGCCTCTACGTATCGAAAGGTGGATCCGCTGTCCTTGAAACGATCCTTTTGCTTCTTCCTTTTCCTTTCTTGCTTTTTAAGTTGATTGTTCTTCGTGATTTCAAGCTCCTCCTTGAAATTATACTGGTGTTTTCTTGCCAATCTGGTCCTCATCATCCGTTAGGCAAGCATCTTTGGTGATGCCTTAAATTCTTTAAGAATTGACGTGTATCGCATGACGCTTTTCCTCCTCCGCATCGACTTCTTAACTGTCACCGTTCAAATCAGGTTGAATAAGATCCTCCTCTCGATCCCAGTCCACCTCTTTAGGATGTACTTTTCGGTATCTCAGACACCCCAATTTGGTCCATAACTCGTAGTACATGCGCGCACAAAGATGGCCGTCACGATCAAACTTGCAGAACTACACGAGTATGTCTCTTCAACCATGTTTGCTTGCACATGGTAGTCCCCGCTCCATATTTCGGTATTATCCCCGTCGAGCTGACCTTGAAAGTACCATCATCCAATGCGTCGCATCTCAGATGCTGATTTCACCTTCATCTCCACGGAACTTGCAAAACAAGTTATGTGTGTATAGCCCCGCACTGCATCTCCAGTGGGTTCATCAAGTACATTTCGGTTTCTTTGTACACTTTGTTTCCAATCGCTCTTTTGACACGCTAGCCATCACCTTATCCTCAGATCGCGATGTATTTGTTGTCGAATTCGACCACGATGAGTTGTTTGGGTTGACATACTTCTTGAGCACAGAGTTAAACCCCTCGCTTCTTGCCGTGGTCTGCAAGAACGGGAAAAAGTCGTGCATATAGTATACCGGGACCCAACACTTCCTGTTCTCCCACAGCCATTGGAAATGCTCGTTGTCAGTCTGGCCATACGCTTCCATCATCACCCACCACTTGTGCTCAAACTCCTCAACTGCATTCATAATATAAACATGGTAACATCAAGTATTGGAGGATGGTAACATCTGTTCAAACATAGCTGGTAACTAGGAACACCAAATGATGTTGATAAATATGTCACACACACATGGTTACTTTAGTTGAAGGATCATGGTAAGTACTTTGCAGACAGGATAAGATTTTCATTTCCAAAGCGAATACCTCTCTGTGTGTGTAGTACAAGCAACATTTTTAACTAGCAATAAAAGATACTCATATCAATCGACTAACGGTGATTGATAATTTTGTTGTAACTAGCGGGTGAACAACTGAAATGTGTACATCAAACATGGACATTATAGGGGTAGTACATAAAGCAACTAATGTAGGTAATTTTGTTATAATCCTCTGGTAACTTGTCACTTTGTTAGATGGTAACTGTTGTTATCATGCATCTAAACCCATTTTCTATGCGCACATTTTTCTGTGTTTTAAGCTAGTGAGGGGTGGGAAGTAAAATACCAGTCAGGCTGTTGTCAACACAATCCTTGAATGCATTGTTTAGTGGGTCATTGTCAGCCATCAGCTTCCCAAGCTTCTCTTGTGCTTTTTTCATTATATGCCAGCGGTAATTCCTGTGTACTATCCCGATGAACACCTCATCAATAGCACTCCTCATTGCAAAATCTTGATCTGTTATTATGTTCTTTGGCGCAATTCCACCCATTGCATGCAAGAATGCATTAAACAGCCACACAAAGTTACCAGATAGTTCGTTTGAACAAACCCACAACCAAATTGGATCGACCGCCCATGGTTATTAATGCCAATGAAGGGTGCACAGGCATTTTGTACATGTTTGTCATGTATGTTGTGTCAAATGAGATGACATCATTGTATCTAGCATATGCCTGCGCGACGCACCATCTATCCGAATAAATTTTCCACTCGCCCTCATCATCAAGCTTTATTCTCCAATAGAAATCTGGATCTTGTGCCTTCATATCTTGAAGTACGAGATTGTGCTCCCCACATCAAGATGGCGGTACTCCATCCGAATTTAGCTCATTGGTTTATGATGTCCTTTGTTGTGTATGGTACATCTTTAGGATTCCCGTAGAACCATTCCATTAGTTGCACCTGTCTTGCTGTCTCTATGTTGCCGTGCAATATCTTCAAGAAGTCCTGCTCATCTTTTGGAATGTTCCTATGTGATGATAGGAACTTTGTCAAGGACGGCTTTTTTATTAGAGGGTGGTTGTGGTCGTCGTTGAAGCGTTTGACTCTCCACCACGCATCCGTGTGGGTGATGTAAAGGTGGGCCGGACATCCCGACCTCACAACCTTCCCTCTTTCCTCTTCTTCACGATGCCTTTTGGGTCCCGTGACATCCACTATCTCTTCCTTGTTTGTTTTTGGCTTGCCGTATTTCCCACAAACAAGGAGGACTCTCATGATGATTGTCTTTGATTGTTTTTCTGTATTCCAGTCTCATTCCAAACCCATGTCTCTGTGCATATTGCCTGTAGTGTTCATAAGCTTCCTCAAAAGTATCAAACTTCATCGTTTCATCAGGAGGTTTAGGTGTGGAGTATGCCTCGGTGTTTTTGTCTCCTTGTTCAGCATTATCTCCCCCTGTTTCTGGACTCGCTGGCTCGCTGACTGAATGATCAAAGAAGCTTTCTCTCCCCCCTATGCTGCTAGTAGTCGGTTCTTTGCTTGTTTCTCGAACCATCGGGTTGCTTCTAGAAGTAGCACCTGCAATGTTTTTGAAAGTTGTTATTTTGTGTTATATTTTTCTGCATGCCAAAACTAGTGGTAACTTGTACTCCAGTTGCTAGGTAAAGTTTGCATCCATTAAGATGTTTTTGTAGTTGTAAAGTGAATGCATGTAATTCCAATTGCAATCTGATTGCATGATAATTGTATGCACGATAAGTGAGGTAATCGTGCCTAAATTCATGGTAACCGGTGAAAGCATGTAATTCCATTTGCAATACAGATTCCATGATAATTTGTATGCAGTAAGTGTGGGAATTGTACCTAAATTCATGGTAACCTGTGTGCATCAAGCTACGTGAATTGTCAACTGTTTCCTGGTGAATGTGATAGTTGTAAATTCAAGTACGATGGTAACATAAGGTGGTAGTTGCAATTCAAGTACGATGGTAACAAATTTGTGTACAAAAATGTGGTAGCAAATGTTTTACCTTCATCTGTTTTGGCAGAACCAAAGCTTGCCGTGTGTGCATATTCACACTGTTGGTTTGTCCCCACACCACTCATCATGACATCCACATTACCCACGTTGTCATGCGCCATTTTCTTGTGTTGTAGCACCTGCTAGTACATATGATTACACCAATTAATTTTCCACAATTACTAGCAATCTTGATTATTTTTTCACAATAACTATATTTTTTTTCATTTAATGCCATGATAACTTCGCTTTATAACAGTATCGCTTTTGGCAATAACCAGATATGGGAGTATGACAAATGACAGCTTCTATGGACCTCATTTCATGAACATCATTTTTATCAAAAAGAATGGTGGCAACAATGTAAATCAACACATGGTATTCTTGTAGTGTTTTTAGCACCTTTGGTTCTGAAGTTTTTCCCGGTAATTTGTAATGAATTAGCATGATAACTTGTTCGACACGGTGTGTTCAATATATAAAGGAGGGAAGGGATATTTTTTTATGTTGAATAATTCTTATAGGATGCTGATTACTCAATGCACACACTCTGGTAATCTATTTTCAATCGAGATAGTATGTCAGCTTTAATGAGAAAATTCATACATGTACTTTCTAACTTGACTGTAAAAGATGAAATTTAGCCAATCTTTTTGTTGGTAACCTGACTGAATTTGAGTGGTAACTCAATTTCAACATAGGAATTTCACACATGTAGTAAAAGTACTACCTTTTTTGGCATGCTTTAGTTCTTGTTGTTTTTCCCCCATGTTTTTCCCCCTTGATTTTATTGGTATGAAATGCAAATGCAGCATGGGTATAGAGGTTGAATCACTTAGCTCCTTTCTTTTTGGTGATTCTGACGAAATTTGGACGAATTGATGATAACCCATGTGATGTTCTTGTGGTAAACCGGCCCTCCTCAAATCCTTGTGTTTTTGGTGGTGTTTTTCGTGGTTTCCTTTTTTGGTGGATCGATCTGGGCCGAGGTTGCCGCGGATGGAGGCGTCGGGAGAGAGGAGAGAACTGGTCGGGGTAGGTGGCTGTTTCTTGCGATGGAGGTAAGAAACTAGGTTTTGGGTGGTAAGTCACGTGCAGGAGGTGGGAGGTGGGCCAAATTGGGCCTCGATGCGTTGCGGGGGAAGGACGCAGTAGGGGGGAGGTGGGCCTAGCGAGAGAAGTGGGTCGTGGTTGCAGCTGCCGAATTGGATCACGCGCGGGGAGGGACGCAGGTTCCCGATCGTGCGGATCTATCGCTAACCACCAGTCGGCTGGTGGTTAGTCACGTCCTTTTTATATATGTCATGATGTCTCTGTGTCTTATGATTATTTTATGTGAGGGCCACATCCAAACCACATTTATCCCTTCAACCAAACATAAAATGGATTCATCCCGCTCATCTTAACCAAACACCAAAACTGAACCATCTCATCCACAAAATCTGGATGGTCCCAGCCCACTCATATCTACCCCTTCAACCGAACATTGTCTTATTGATTGATGTCTCAGATTAGGCCAAAAATGACGATAATGTCGTATAATAAACATAATATAAAAAAAATTGCCCCACGGTGATTTTCCTTTTGCTGCACAATGGTAGACCGTTCTGATCTTACGATCAAGTCCAGTCGACCAATACCTAGCGGGGCCCAGTAATTTAACATTTGTGAACTGTGAGACGGCTAATGAAGTGTTAAGACGGCCCCCCGTGAACGAAAAAGGTGACAAGACGGCTCCCGCAGAAAAAAATGATACTATACGACAGCTGGGAGGGGAGTGTGCCACGCGGGACCTACGAGCCGGCATCTCGACGAAGAAGGCGCCGTGGGCTCTCTGTAGTGGTGGTAGAACAGGCGGCTACAAATGGAAGCGGCCAACCCAGGAGTAAAGTCTGAAAGTAATCTGAAAGCGCAATACCCTGTCGCCCATGACAGACGACCTCGTGATCTTCTCTTAATAACCAAACTAAACCACCAGCTCACACGTAAACCCCGCCGCTTACCGCCTGCTAATCCCGGTGCGCGCCATGCGTAGTGGACGACAGCCGAGAGCGCATTGAACATGCCCGGAAAACAGAGCACCGCCGTCGCGTCCACGTCCCAGCGCACTCCACAGTCTCCCCGGCTGCGCACCGAGGCCTGCCCGAGAAAAGCGAGAGGATAAACGTGCGAGGTGACGAGGAGTCCTCCTCGATCCCACCACCCTTCTTCGATCGTCAACGGTTTCTGGCTTACGCGGCAGGGCAGCGGCCATCGTGATCTCACCTCGCCCCCTTGCGCCCTCCCCGATCAGTTCCTCTGTCCTCCTTCCCGGAACGGGGCTAGGCTCCTGCGCGCAAGGGTTTCCTCTGAAGAAAAGAGGTGGGGATCAGAAGGAGGTTCTTGTTGCTTGAGAGGTTCGGTTTTCGGACTCTCCTTTCATCTTTTCCCTTTCCTGAATTTGATTGGTGGGGTTTTATGGTTTCCCCGTGTTTGATTGGTGCCCTATAATTACAGGAAAATGAAGTTTTCTTGGTTTTAGCCCACAAGTTTCAGGAAAGGAGGAGCTCTTGAGGTTGTTCATTGTTTTTGCTTAATCTCTGGGTAGCATTTCTCTCCAACGCTGGTTGCTTGTCTCCGTTTGATCCAACGAATTAATACAGCTTCTCTTCAAGGGGAGGGGGGCACAAAGGTGAGTTGCTTCCTCAAGTTTCAGATTCTTCTTTTTTGTACCTGAGTTCTCTACTATTATCTCTGTTTCTAAATGTAAGATGTTTTGGCAGTTCAAATTAAACTGCCAAAACGTCTTACATTTAGGAAAACAGGATGTAGTATATATTATGTTGGATCTGACTATATCACATCTAGATGTGAGATAATATCTCACATCTAAGATGACATCATCTTATATCATATAAAAAAAAGTCTCACAAATTATATTGTTTGTTTGTTTTCTATCGTTTTCTCGTTGTTTTTTTGTTTGTCCACGATGCAAAAATCCGCAGAAAAAGAATGCGCCGCGAATGCTAAGATTCGAACTGCAGACCGCTTGTTGGTGCACGCATGCACAAACCAGGCTAGAGTAAAATCAATTTTCTGTGCTGCTAGGCTGCGCGAGTCGCAGATGCATGGTGCGATCTGACTCACAGTGCTACAGTGTCATCTACAGTGAGTCGGTGTGGTACAGGATTTTGAGCCAGCGATGTACTAGTGCGTTTACTTCTTTTCTCAATGCACACACACGTTCAATACTAGATCACTTAACATGGTAACAAGCACTTGAATGACAGAGTAAGCATTTTCTTCTAAAAATAGATTGGTGAATAAATTGTAGAACGAAGTGAAAGTTCTTCTAGGACGATGTATTTTTTTTGAAAATATGATGAACATTTTTATAAAGTAAAAAAAATGATCATATTATAAATATGCAATATACATTTTTCAAACTGCGGTGAATGTATTTTGAAACACACGATCAAAGACTTGCAAAACATCATGAAATGTTCTTAAAGATGCAACCAACATTTCATATAACACGGTGAATATATTTTAATGCGCGGTGAACATCTTTTAGAATGCTTTGAACATATATAAAAAATATGTGATGTACATTTTAAAACATGATGGATACTTTTGAAAAATATACTATGAACATTTTTAGGTAAGCATTGAGTAAAAAAAACTGACAATCAAAACGAAAAACTGAAAAATAAAATTATGAAAAAAATGAAATAAGATCATGATAAAAGGAAAGTAAAAAATATTTTAAAAATAAAAAATGTCCACGAATTTGGAAACAAGATCATCATTATTTTCTAAACTAAAACATGAATTAAGAAATCGTAGTTTTGGAAAATGTTCATAACTCTATAAAAAATAGAAAAATGACAAAATACCATGGAGTTTTTTTTAAATGTGGAGATGAAACTGGCTGATAACTCCTCCCGCGTGTCGAGTGTGGACTTGCAACTAGGACAACTACATAAAAATACAATACCATTTGCGAGTCAAGGGTGGACTTGCAACTGCGATGAAAACAAAACATCCTAGTTGTGAGTCGGAGGGTGAACCTGCAACTGGGCAACAACAAAACTATGATCCAAATTGCGAGTTGAGGGTTGACTTGCAACTGGGACAACTACAAAACAACGAGCGCAAATGCGAGTCAAGGCTGCACTTGCAACTGGGATGAAAACAAAATACTAGTCTAGTTGCGAGTCAAGAGCAGACTTGCAACTCGGACAATAACAAAAAAATATATACCATTTGCGAGTCAGGAATGGACTTGCAACTGGGACAATAACAAAGTACAAGCGCAGCTGCGACTCAAGGGTGGAATTGCAACTGGGATGAAAAACAAAACAGATGCCTAGTTGCGATTCAATAGTGGACTTGCAAGTGACAACTATGAGCCCATTTGCGAGTCGAGGGTGGGCATGAACTGGTACAACTACGAAACTACGAGCCCAGTTGTGACCCAAGGGTCGACTTGCAACTGAGGAGAAGCAACTATGGGCCTAGTTGCGAATCGAGAGGGGACTTGCAACTATGAATAAAAACAAAAATACAGGCTCCAGTTGCGAGTCGAGGGTGGGCTTGCAACTCTTCAACTACAACACAAAAAAACAGGCCATGAAAAATAGCCCACCAAAAAAGACGCGTGCGGTGGGCAACAGAAATGGAAAACAGGCGAGTGGCGCCGGAAGTGCGGGACAAAACAACCCCTATCAAAGAATTTTCTTCAAATTTATAGTGCCGATCAATTAAACTAAATCTTAGATGAGACATCACTAAAGCTCTCCTATACGAGTTATAGCAATTCTGATACATGGTTTACGGTTCCGTGGACACGTTGCATAGATGAACACAACTCGAAACAACGACTTGCAAGATGGGCGACTATACTACAAAAGCCCCCAATTGTGAGTCAAGGGTGGACTTGCAACTGGGGCAAACTACAACTAAAAAAAGCCTCTCATTTGCGAGTCGGTGGTGGACTTGCAACTGGGACAACTACACCTAAAACAAAGCCCACAGTTGTGAGTCGAGCGTGGACTTGCAACTGGGGCAACTACACGACTACAAAGCCCCCAATTGCGAGTCGCGAGAGGACTTGCAACTAGAGAAATTACAACTACAAAAATCCCTATAGTTGCGAGTCGAGGGTGGACTTGCAACTAGGGAAAGTACACTACTACAAATCCCCGAGTAGCGAGTCAAGGTTGTACTTGCAACTGGGGCAACTACACTACAACAAAGCCCCCAGTTACAAGTCGAGGTTGGACTTGCAACTGGGGCAACAACACTACTACAAAGCCCACAGTTGCAAGTCGAGGTTGGACTTGCAACTGGGGCAACTACACTAGTACAAGCCCCCACTTGCAAGTCGATGGTGCACTTGTAACTGGAGCAACTGAAACTAAAAAAACCCTAGTTGCAAGTCGATGGTGGGCTTGCAACTAGGTCAACTACAATTATGAAAAAAAACAGTTGCGAGTCGATAGTGGAATTGCAACTAGGGAAACTACAACTACCACAAGACCCTAGTTGTGAGTGAGGATGGACTTGCAATTGAGGAAGCTACACTACTACAATCCCAATTGCGAGTCGATGGGGTACTTGCAACTCGGATAACTAAAACTACAAAAATCCCCAATTGCGAGTGAAGGGTGAGGTCCTCCAGTTACGTGTCAAGGGTGTACTTGCAACTGAGACGAAAATGGGTCAAACCCAATTGCATGTCAAGGCTGGACTTGCAACTAGGGCCAAAAATTTATCGGGCCCAGTTATGTACCAATGGTGGACTTGCAATTGGGGAAGATTGGTTGATCCACCTAGTTGCTTGTCGAGGGTGAATTTGCAGACAAAAAAAGGATTGGATATCTAGTTGCATGTCGATGGTCAACATGTAACTATAGAACAAAAATGGGTTGGACCTTAGTTGCATGTCGATGGTTGACTTGCAAGGGAGACAAAAAAAATGAGGCGTGCCCAGTTGCTTGACAAGGGTGCACTTGCAACATAATCTAAAAATGTGTCAGGCCTAGTTGCATGTCCGTGGTTGACTAGCAACCGCAACAAGAAAAATAAAAGAGATGGGCTCGAGTTTGCATGTCAGTGGTCGACTTGCAACTAGGACAAGAAAATAAATAGGCCAACCCAGTTGCATATCGGGAGTACACTTGCAGCAGAGACCAACATCGGTTGGACCCAATTGCATGTCTGTGATCGACATGTAACTAGGACAAGAAAAATAAAAAAAGAGACAGGCTTCTTACATATTAGGGTTAGATTTGCAAACAAAAACAAAAAATGGGTTGTTGCCCGTCATTGTACTGTTTACAAGCAAATTAATACATGGGTCGCCTCTGCTCCAAAGACAAAGAGGAATAGGATAGAGAGAAAGAGAGAGCAGAGAAGTGAACTGATGAGCCAGCGGTCAGCTTGTCTTTTTATATGAGCAACTCATCTCTTCAACTACGACACAGAAAAAAAATACCACAAAAAAAGCCCCACAAAAAAAGACACACGGTGCGATGGGCCGCAGAATGAACAATAGACGAGTGACACCAGACGCGTGGGACAAAACAAACCCGATAAAAGAATTGCACGAAATTTAAAGCGACGGATCAAACGGACTGAAACTTAGATGAGACATCACTAAAATTCATCTATATGAGTTTTAGCAATTTGATACATGATTTAATGTTCCATGGACACGTTGCATAGATGAACACAAATCAAAAAGCCAACAAACAAACAAACATGCATGAACAGTCGTATGTATATACACGCACAAATGAGATTCATGCACACAACATATGATACGTGCACATCATAGCATCTCATGGGGAAGAAAAAAAGAAATGAAAAAACAGATAAGGAAGCTCACAAAATGCAACAACGGCTGTAGCGAGACAGTTCAAAAAGTAGACAAAAAATAAAAAATACAAACAGAAAGACAAAGTCAGGCCGCCCTGCCACACACATGGACCAGCCCATGCTGCCACGCTGTATGCTGCGCAAGCGCACGCAGTACGCTCGAACGCGTTATAGCAATTGGAGGACTGTGCATGATTTTTAAAAACAAAACAAATAGAAAGTGGAGGACTTAGATGTGAGATAGTATCTCACATCTAGATGTGAAATAGCAAATCTGTATTATGTTTTCATAGTTAAATCCATACTAGTTAAACAATTAAAATAAACGACTGTTGTTATCAGTTTTTCTGAATTATACTTGTCTTTCTAATCCAACGTTTGTCACCTGGGAATGATACACACCGTACTTATGGGGTCAAATTTGTTTTTGTTGGTTTTATTTTCAGTGCCTTCAACTGCTTCCGTACTCCAGCTAATATAGATTACACTGATTTTAAAAAAACAAGAAATCGATCGATCCACCTAGTAAATAGTAACAAGTGCCTGTAAAATTACACATGTTTTTGGAGCAATGTGAAAACAGTCTTCGAGAAAAATGCTATTCCATATGATAAAAGACAAATAGAAAAGTAAACTTTGACCACGGTGGATGCAACGGAACATGGATAATAACTTTCAAAATGTATAGAAGGTACATATGTTATATCTAAGACAACTAAAGTTCTTCCTATTTTATTTCGGATATGGTCAAAGGGATATTGTATTCAAGGATTTTTCTTACATGTACTAGAAATCTTAAAGTGTTTGTGTAATTTACTAGATTTATCTAGTTCCAACTATAAAAGAATGTTTTTCAAAGAAAGTAGTTGGTTGGCCAAATTATTGGCATTTCACCATGTATGAACTCTACGAGTTGCGGCATAACTAATTGTTTTTGTGCTTGATTATTGGCCACTCGTGCTAATGTTAGGTTACTTTCAAATTGCAAGACAATGGTGTTAGACAGTGGCCAGGAATATGCCTGATAACAGTATATCTGACATATTAATTTAGGGAAATATCTGATATACCAATGTTTTTTTTAATTTACATGGTTTACCTTTTGTAGTATTATGCACTTGCAGCCTATACATATTGTCATTATCTCCTTTCTTTTGCTGAAGATACTGATTGTGTTACAAATAACAAAACAATGAAAGTTTGCATGTAGGGTTTATTTGACTGTTAACATTAACTTGCCTTTTCAGCCTATTTTGACAATCTCTCATGGCTTTTGACAGATGGAGAATAATACTGATGGAATGTTTGGTACACCTGAGCATAACTCACATCCTAAGGTGCAGATATTAGATTGCTAGCATTTCCATTTGTTTGACAACTATTTCTACTTACATATAACTGTTCGTATTTTGTTGTAAGGTGAAGTTCATACTTTTGTGTCCGCTCATTATTTGATTGCATGTAATTCGTCATGTCATTCTTTCTTAGATCTGGGGAGATCTGTGGTACAGTAAAATGGTCATGAGTTTTTTCAGGCATTATTAATCCAGTACTTCCCATCATAAGCAAGAATAATTGCGTGTGGTTAATATATATTTAAACAATACTGTGCAATATATGCTAAATGCTGTATCCAACTACGATTCGAATCACAATAACAATGTCTCAAATGATTAAGCCTGAAATAGTGGAATTTCTTTCATCAAGCACATACTGCATTTAGCTTTCGTACTAGTTGGCAGGTGTAGTAACTTAAACGCGTGGTATTTTAAACTACCATTTCATATTTTCATGGTATTATCTATTTTGTTACATCATTTTCACCAGGTACTTGTGCAAACCCCCATATTCAGCTAGTTTTCAGTTATTATGATTATTCTTCTCTGACTCTGTTTTTATAGGTTCACAGCTTGATGTGCAGTGAGTTGAAAATGATGTTGGATAAAGTTACTTCTATTCTTCCATCAATAGAAGCGGCTCAACCAGGATGTAAAGCAGGCATAGAGGAACTATGCAATCTGTACAGCATAGTTGACAAAGGGAAACTTATAATCCAGAACTGCATTGAGTGTAGTAGTCTTTATTTGGTATGTCACTCTGCATTGAGGATGTTAAACCATTTTATTTATATTTTTCTGAGCCTTTTTGTTGATAAAATGGTTTTCCTTGGCTTCTCATGTATTGTCTTTTGATATTGAACACACACATTTCAGGCTATTACAGGAGAAGCAACAGCAATGCGATGCGAAAGGATTAGAAACTCGATGAGGCGGAGCTTGTTCCTGATTCAGAATATGGTCCCGTCCATGTTGGCTGATCAGGCTAGTTTACTGAACTTTATAGATCACTCAATAGCAGGCAAACTTTTTTCTACGCTGATCATTACTAAGTACATGGTTTGCTCGCTAGATGTAAAAGAGAGTAATTCTCTGGCGAACCATTTGTTGGAATATCAATCAAAGTAGCCTGAGTATGGGAAACTCGCATTCACATATTTTTAGTTGGAGGTGTATCCAGTATTTGCATATAGGCATGCGTTGTCTGCAGAAATTTCTGCTTACCAAATAACTGCATTTATTATTACTACGCCGATATTGATATTGCAGGTTTTAAATAGTATATTTACACCTGACTATTTGTAACAGGTTGCTGATGTACATAATGATCTCCGAAATATAAAATTCCTTGTTGATCCAGCAGAAGAAGAAGCTGGCAAAGCGGTCTTGAAGATGCTTCGACATTCGGATGCAACGGAAGAACTTGAAATGCATACATTCCTTCTAGCATGTTCAAAGTTAAATCTGACATCACAGAAAGCTATGTTAATCGAAAGACGGGCAATCAAGAAACTACTAGATAAGATCAATGGCAACGATCCCAAAAAGGAAGGTATCCTCAGTTTTTTCCTGTATCTAGTCAGGAAGTACGGAAAGAACAGCAAGCCTGAGACAGGTGCAAAGAATGGAACTGTGAATGAAACCACATGCACAAATGTAATTTCTAGTGACACTGCTGCACGCAGAAAATGCATTCCAGGTGTGAACTCTGGGACTGGGAGATATGATGATCAGAATAATTTGTCAGGACTTGCTACACCACCTACAGAGCTCTGCTGCCCAATATCTATGAAGCTGATGCATGATCCTGTGATAATAGCCTCTGGACAAACTTATGAAAGAGAAAATATCGAGAGGTGGTTCAGTAAAGGATACGATACTTGTCCTAGGACACAAGTAAAGTTAGAAAACTTTACAATAACTCCAAATACTTGTATGCAGGCTGTTATTTACAACTGGTGCAAAGAACAGAAGCTTGAATGCACTTATTTGCCCGAGCAATTTCATAATTACTCCCTATCAAGTTTGCACGATATCTCGGCGCCCCTGATTGCTGACAAAAACTTTGATTACATGGTTGAGCATAGCGGTTCATCAGTTGCATTATGTAGTGCTAGTTACTTATCATCCCCAGTCAGGGAAACGGATGTGCCAAAGACTAATTTTACCAGGTTTTATTCAAATGTCAGTTGCCAGTTGTATCTGTCCTTCTGCAACTTCGATAAGGAAATGTTTCTGAATTTGTTTCAAGAGCTCTCAGAGCTCCCGGTGGAACTGCAAAGGCAGGCTGTCAAAGACTTAAAAACTGTCCTGAATAGTAAAAATGAGGTTTGGCAGTCCATGATCTCCAATGGCTTTTTAGAAGCATTCCTTGAATTTCTTAAGAATGACAATCTCAGAAGCACATTACAAGCTCAGAAAACTGGAATTTATTTTTTCCTTACGTTTCTTTGCAATAGCAGGTATTGATATATCTTCATTTATATTCTCCATTTGCAGATAGTAGTTGATGTTGAAAAGAAGATATTTTCTTTCTAAAAGAAAAATAATAATTCTCAGCAGTAAATCGCAAGTCCGTAAGTAGTAATAAGACCTAGTTTTGGATCACCTGATGCACTCTGTTTTTCTATTCAATTAAACTAGTTCCATGCTCCAAAAGTTAGGAATTCTGTCCTATGCTTTTGCACAAAGGCCTAAGATACTATTATGTAGTTTTAGTTTAGTTTAAAATGGATATTTTTAATGTTTAATTTTTTATTTTCATCCAGGACTAGAATTTTATCTATCACTGAAGATGCAGTGCGGCTGATTGTATCGCTTCTTGATTCTGAGTTAAAGCTGGAAGCTTTGCTGATACTTCATGAACTGCTGCATCATCCAATTTGTCGGGAATCTCCTCTCATGGCCTCGCTTGTGGCTCCTTCTGTGATTGGAGGTTTGGATACTGGAGACAATGAGTGCTTGCAGCTCGCTCTAAAGATGATCTGCGAACTATCATCCAGTAATGATGTAAAATCCTTACTTATTTCTCCAGACATAATTGCCAAGCTGTCTACATTGCTCAGTGAAGTAAGCTTGACCGAGTATTGCCTGAAGATTCTGCGGAACTTATGCGAAGTGAGACAAGCTGCTGATCTTATCATCAGATCAGAGCATTGCATCGGTCCCATTTCAGATCATCTAGACACAGGAAGCCGCAGTGAGCAGGAGCATGCATCTGTTATTCTTCATACGGTATGTTCCCGCAGCACTGAGGCGGATCATTTTCTTGTGATGAAGGAAGGTGTCATCCCTGCCCTTGTTGATCTGTCGGTTTATGGAACTGAGGGGGCAAAAGCGTCTTCAATCAAGCTGCTTCAAATCTTGGGGGGCTCAGGGGTAGCTCATGCTGTCGATGCTGGAGTAGAGAGCTCACCCAATGGGTCGATCTGCAAACAGCCGATATCCAAATCAGCTCGGTATATCTCAAGAAAGCTCAGCATTTTCTCAAAACCCCGGTCACGGAACGTCCTCTGAGAACTAAGTGATTTTTATTTTTTTGAGAATCAGAACTTTGTGAATTTGACAACACTGACCACCTGATGCAAATGGGAGCGGGTAGTAGTGTCCAGATGAAATGCTTAATGTGGGTACTTTTTTGACCGCAATGTATTTGACTAGAGTTTGTATTTGCACTTGTTTTTGTCTTTCTTTGCTAGGGTAAGAAAAGGTAGGTTTAGCTCATAGGTCTTGTGTCAAAAAGGCTTGCACTCGGATGCATGCTGTTCGATGTAACAGATACCTGGAATGTGTGTTGATCACAGAAATTCCATGGGAGATTTTTCATTGGAACTAGATCGAACATGGGTTATGTGCACAGCCGTACTGCTTAGTTGATTTCTGTGAGATTGGGACCTGGTCAATGCAAGAATTTTTCATCTTCTGGAGGAAATGTGTAGCTCCCTTTGGTGGTTTGCTTTATTTATAAAGCGGGGCGAAAGCCTTTTTCGGTAATGTGTAGCTCCCTCATTGGCACAAGGTAGTGTTGAATAAACTTGTGTTGTCTAGTTTAGGTGCTATGTCACAGCGTTTCTGGCTGGCAGCTCTTTTCAGTCCAACAATCGTGGCATGGCAGAAGTCTGCGTATCGACTGCTCATGTGCCTTGTTAGTTGATTAGGTGCTTTGCCAGTTGATTTCGGGTTAGCACGGTCATGGGATGGCGTGGCAGAAGTGGTTAGCTGGATAAGTGGGTTGGGCTTAGTCCACAACCTGCAAGTTCTGGTTCATGGGATGGCACGAACGCCGAGGATCATCGCGGGCGTTTCATTCGGGCCGTTAAAGGTCATTTTGTTTGTAACAGAATAAAAGGAGAATGACAAACGGAGCAAAGCTGCAAAAATTGTGTGCAGCGCAAAAAAACTACCCATGCCACTATGTTCATTGTGTGCAAGCTGAGAGTTGTGCTGACAAGTGGCATCAGAGCCTGTGTTGTGATCCTGCGGAGGGAGCAAGGCGTCGAAGAAGAGCGGAAGTGGAGGCTCCGGCTCAAAGACGCCGCCACGGTGAGCAAGCTCGCCCTCCCGCTCACCCACGAGGTGTGGGTGGAGCCGCACCATCCGCTAGCGCGAGCTCGCCGTGCTGACGGTGCAGAGGCGTGAGATCTCCATGTCGGCCATATTCCCGATGCTGACGCGGAGCAACTACGGCGACTAGTTGATGTTGATGAGGGTCATCTTGCAGACATGTGGTCTTTGGGACGCGGTGGAGACCGACATCTCCAACTGACACGATGATCAAGGTGGCCCTCGAGGCCATCCTCCAGGCGGTGGCCCTAGAGATGCTTGTCGCGCTCTCCACCATACAAACGGTGAAGGAGGATTGGGATGCGGTCAAGACGATGTGCATGGGCTTGATTGTCATGCGCGAGGTCGAGGCCCAGGGTGTTGTGCCCCGCAAGTACTCTCTCATGGCGCGCTCGATCGAGACCCTTGTCGATAGGGATGGCACCCATCGGGTTTGGGTACGGGTGGAGCTACCCCATACCCTTACCCGTCCTCCTAGATCTTACCCATCACCCGTACCCACACCCGTAAACGGGTACAAATTTTCCCCATACCCAGCACCCGATAGGTTCAATGGGTATGCATGGGTAAAAATACACACATGTGCACACATCAACATCATAATTTATAATCAGCAGCACATCATAACAACATCATAATTTATAATCAGCAGCATATCATAACAACATCATATGCTTATAAACAACAACACGTCATAAGCAGCAACACTCACCAACACATTTCCTTTGCCAATTGAGTATTTGACTGTACTTTCTACAAGGAAAATCCCCTCTTGAATGTCTTGAAGGCAAGTCCAAAAGCTAGCATCTTCTTTATGAGCATCTAGAACAAACAGTTTGTACACATGACGAGATAGTGATTAGCAATAGTTAAATAAATTGTAAATTTGAACAAAGTACATTATTTGCTCACCTTTTTGTTTATTTCTAAGCCAATCTTGGGAGCACATCAAAAGTTCCACCATATTAGGAGTTAGGCGGCTCTATGCTCACTAAATATTCCGCCACTTGTACTAAAGGCCGACTCTAAAGCGCTCACCTTTTTGCTTGTTTCTAAGCCAATCTAAGGAGCACATCAAAAGTTCCATCATATTAGGAGTTAGGCAGCTCTATGCTCACTAAGTATTCCGCCACTTGTACTAAAGGCCGACTCTAAAGCAACTATTGTCACGGGAATAGGAAAAATATCTCTGGCCACCTTCCTTAATGTTGGATATCTTGTTCCAACTACTTTCCACCAATCCAGCACACTAAATGCTTCTGTGTATGGCACTCAGGTCATCTGTCAAGTACATATCTATTTCACCTTGTAGCCGAGCTGCTGCAGGACTTTGCTTGGCAACAATGTCATTGAAGATGTTCATGATGGCTGGAGCTTTCACTGAAGAAATCAGTTCTTCACATGGTTTATATTCATCTACTTCCACTTCATGCTCCTCTATGAATGAATGCAGTCGAGCAACTAATTCATCAACCAACTCCACACACTCATAAGAAGATGGCTCAATTCCATGGAGCATGGCAAAGCAAGCTGTCAACATATGCCTCTTGTAACAAGGATCAAGAAGTGTAGCCATCCCCATTAGAACTTGAATGTCCTTCTAATACATATCAAATTCAGTAGTCATTTCCTCAAGAGTTTTTTTATAACTGGATTGCTAGAAGTGGCCCACTGTCTCGTTTTCATTTAATCTCACAGATTTTAGTGAAGTACACATTAGAAGTCACATAATCAGTTCTCGAGAACAACTTGGTTATCTCATAGAGTAATCCAAGTCCCTCCACCATCTCTGGAGCAAAGTACCATTCTTTGGCACTAGGTAAATGCTCATATTGTTTCTCAACTTGATTTGCACGTTCAGTTGTATGGTAAGCTGCTTCTAGCATCATGAAAGTGGAGTTCCACCTAGTTTTGCAATCAAGAATCAACTTTCTTGTTATTTTAACCTTTTTAAACTTTGTCATCTCCTCAAACTTACTGAAAGTTAATGAGGCCAATCTCGAGGAAAGGGGCGTGGCGTCTATATATTGAATCCCACTAATATTGTATCTTACCAACGTAGGCAAGAATAGCAACAACATCTCAAAATTTAATCAAAGTGAGACACTGAGTTGTATGGAGTAATATGCAACAACAAAGTTAAAGATGATGCACCAGTGATGCTGTTGTCCCGTAACGAGAATATGGCCCCAAACTGTGGGGAGCACGGTGGACAAATTGTCGATGCTATCCCGTGCGCCGACATCCTAACCTTGGTCCTTGCATTTAGTGTGATGACAAACTCCATGTCTAGATGCTAGAAATGTTCATCTGGTATTTCCGTGGGGTTGAACCCGATGCGAGTGAAGTCATATGTCATGCCGGTTTGTAGCATGGTGTTGAAACGAAATGCTTGGTTGTTGTATGTGATTGCTTCCATTTTTGTTCCCTAATATATTTTTTAAGAACCATAACAATAATCAGAGAACAAAATTGTTTATCAAATGTGTATATTAAAAAACGTGCTGTAAGTAGTGATGAATAATGCCTTACATCGTGATCCAGTAGTATACACTGAAGGTAAACGTTCCCATTGCATTCTCCTTCATTTGGGTCTTTCACAAGACCCTAACATGAATGGTCCAACAATTCTGATAGATATGCTCCATCTAGACGCTCTGAAACGCCAAGTTCTTGTGCATAGAATAGAATGAATGGATGGGTTAAATAATTGAGCGGTGATGGGAAACTGTGGTGCAACATGTTGATTCATCTATCTTGCCCGTTCGTTGGAGGGATTACAGGTCGAGGGATGACAGGAACCGGCAGCGATGCCCTCACCCTCCTAGAGGTCATCAATCTATCCTCCTATAGGTCATCAGTCTGAATGAGATTACCATGGCCGTGGAGGAGATGGCTAAGCCTATATAAAAAGATGGAGACATATATGGCGGTGCCGGGCATTTTTATAAGCATAGTGGGCGGCGGGAAAACCAAATAAGTTTCAAATGACTATTGCGATCACTCGAGGAGGGGTAGTACGAGAGGGATTTTTCACCCACCGGCACCTAAACCGCCAAAACCAATTTTTGAAAGTTATTTGGTTTTCCCGCCATCCACTATGCTTATAAAAATGCCCAACACCACCCTATATGTCTTCATCTTTATACATAGGCTCACCATCTTCTCCACGGCCATGGTAATCTCATACAGATTGACGGCCTCTAAGAGGGTGATGACATCGCCGCGGATTCCTGTCATCCCTCAACCTATCATCCCTCCGATGAACATGCAAGGTAGATGAATCAGCCTGCTGTACGGCAGTTTGCCATCACCGCTTAATTATTTACCTCATCTATTCATTCTATTCTATGCACAATAACTTGACTTTTCAGAGCGTCCAGATGGAGCATATCTATCAAAATTGTTGGACCATTCATAGTAGGGTCTTATGGAAGACCCAAATGAAGGAGAATGCAATGGGGATTGTTTACCTTCAGTGTATACTACTGGATCAGAATGTAAGGCATTACTCATCACTACTTACAGCATATTTTTTAATATACACATTTGATAAATAGTTCTGTTCTCTGATTATTGTTATGGTTCTTAAAAAATAGTAGGGAACAAAAATGGAAGCAATCGCATACAACAACCAAGCATTTCGCTTCAACACCATGCTACAAACCGGCATGACATATGACTTCACTCGCGTCGGGTTCAACCCTACAGAAATACCAGATGAACATTTCTAGCATCTAGACATGGAGTTTGTCATCACACTAAATGCAAGGACCAAGGTTAGGATGTCGGCGCACGGGATAGCATCGACAATTTGTCCACCGTGCTCCCCACAGTTTGGGGTCATATTCTCGTTACGGGACAACAGCATCACTGGTGCATCATCTTTAACTTTGTTGTTGCATATTACTCCATACAACTCAGTGTCTCACTTTGATTAAATTTTTGCAGATGTTGCTATTCTTGCTTAAGGTTGTGAAGATACAACATTAGTGGGACTCAATATATAGATGCCACGTCCCTTTCCTGAGATTGGCCTCATGAACTTTTGGTAAGTGCCATATAGAACTTGAGATTTTCATATGCTTCTTTTAATTTTATTACATATGTTTCTCTACTCCTAGTTGGGGAGTTGGTAGGTGGTATCGCCGCGTCGTACCCCCCCCCCCCTCATTCCGTTGATTAATGCATTTTTTTCTCCATGTTATCATTAAGTAAGGCGCAGGGTGAGATTCACAGCTCATTCCCAATCTGAACTTGCCACCTCCTCCTTCCACGCCTCCTTTATTGTAGCATACGAATTAACTTCAATATCACTTACTTGAGTATCCGGGCGATTGCAGCTCAGACTTGCGTCCTCGGTCAAGTCCGGACACATCGCTTGTGATCCGAAGAAAAGCTTGTACATCTCCACGGGTGTCGTGCCCATAAAATGTTGAAGAGCTCGTGGTCCCTCCGGGTTAAATTCCCACAGGCGGAGGGGGCGACGTTTGCAGGACAGGGTGCGACGAATCAGCATGACCTGCGCTACTACAACCAGAGTGATATCTCTCTCTCTAGGAGGTCTTGAATGCGGCCCTGCAACAAGGGCACGCCCTGGGCGGCCCCACCAAGTCCTTTATTGACCCATGATGCCACCGCAGTGGAGGACCCGAGCGAAAGGCGGTGGCGCCACCCATTTGGTGCCCCAGAGCTGTGATATAAAACCACTCTTGTTGCCATAGGCTGAGCTCCTCTTGAAAAGAGCCCTCGGCCACAGAGCATCAACATTCTTGCTTATAACAGCCCCTCCGCTTTCGCTGCTGCCCTTGATCATCTTCGCTCCACTTTGAAGGTCTTGAGCCACAATCCAAGTGAGGGGTAATGCGGAGGAAGGCTTCGCATACGACAATGAACGATGAGATGTGGAGGATGGACTCCGGATCCAAGTCGTGAAATTCCAACCCATAATAAAACATGAGCCCCCTCACGAAGGGGTCCGTCGGAAGCCTAGCCCCCGAAGGAAGTGAGACGCGAACACCACGCTTTCACCAGGCTTGGGAGTGGGAATAACCTGCCCTTGGGCAGGCAGCCTATGCGAAATTTCGCCGGTTAGATACCTGACATCTCTCAGCTTTAGCACGTCTTCTTCCGTAATGGAGGAAGGCATCCACCGGCCTTGCAGGTCGGAGCCGGACATCATCAAAGGTCCGAAGCGCCTGAATCTAGAGATTTGGGTGTTGGAACTCGAGGCGAGGGGCGGATTCGATTGAGATTGAAAGAAAGGAGTGGAGCCTTGGTCTCTTTATAAAGAGGTTGAATACCAAGAGCCTTCCCCGTGACCGTTCGGGACTCGCCTTCGATAGAGGAGACGTGCCAACGGGCACGACTGGGTTACCCGCGCCCGTATTAATGAGAATCCCGAAATAAGGGGACACGATCTCTGCTTTGACAAGACGTGCCAAGGAAACTGCCTTGCTAAACGCGCTGAGGTGGGACAGTAAAAACGATTCGAATAAAGGCTTGGCTGTGTTGTGATGTCACGCCATGGAACACGTCAGCAGATTGAATTTATGTAAATATTATTCTCTCTACGGTGGTATGTGGAACTTATTTTGCAGAGCCGGACACTATCATTGTGTTCAAAATCTTCTATGAAGTATTCGGAGGAGGAACCCGCCTTGCAATGTCGAAGACAATATGCGCGCCGGACTCGTCGTCATTGAAGCCTGGTTCAGGGGCTACTGAGGGAGTCCTGGATTAGGGGGTGTCCGGATGGCCGGACTATAGCCTTTGGCCGGACTCCTGGACTATGAAGATACAAGATTGAAGACTTCGTCCCGTGTCCGAATGAGACTTTCCTTGGCGTGGAAGGCAAGCTTGGCGATATGGATATGTAGATCTCCTACCATTGTAACCGACTCTGTGTAACCCTAACCCTCTTCGGTGCCTATATAAACCGGAGGGTTTTAGTCCATAGGACGAACAACAATCGTACCATAGGCTAGCTTCTAGGGTTTAGCCTCTCTGATCTCGTGGTAGATCTACTCTTGTACTACCCATATCATCAATATTAATCAAGCAGGAGCAGGGTTTTACCTCCATCGAGAAGGCTTGAACCTGGGTAAAAATATCGTGTCCCTTGTCTCCTGTTACCATCCGCCTAGACGCACAGTTCGGGACCCCCTACCCGAGATCCGCCGGTTTTGACACCGACAATGAGCACCGACGACTAGTGTGTGAACATGAATGTAAAGTCGGTGAGAAATACATACTCCCCCAAGCTTAGGCTTTTGGCCTAAGTTGGTCTAGTACCAAGGACCGCCTGGCTGATATCCGTAAGTGAAACTGGGGTCGTACTGAGATGCAGCGGCAACCGCCTCCTGAGCTGCAGCGTGTTGGCGAGCTGCCTCTGCTCTCCCTCGTGTTCAGCTGCTTCCTCCCTGGTGACAACATATCTTCCTTTTGCCTGATAATCAAAAAGGTAGGGAGCATGAAGAGTAACATGGACGACGTTGTGTCTGTCATTGATTAGTCGATATTGGAGGAATTGTTCATTCCTCCTTAGAAATTGATGATTGACCATAGCTTCATAATCCAAATAAATAGGAGGTATCAACATATCTCCCTCTCGTGGGGCTATACCAAGATAATTAGCCACACGGGTTGCATAAATTCCTCCAAATAAATCTCCCTTTCTACTATTATTCTGCAACCTTCGTACAACTATTGCCCCCAAGTTATAACCTTTATAACCTGACACAACACTCTTGAGGACACAAAGATCAGGGACACACATGTGACATGCTTCGTCTTTACCGTTAATGCATCTACCAATAAAGAGAGCAAAATAATGTATAGCAGGAAAATGAATGCTCCCTATGGTAGCTTGTGCAATATCCCTGGATTCTCCCATAGTAATACTAGCAAGGAAATCTCTAAATTCATATTTGTGAGGATCATTAATATTTCCCCACTGCGGGAGTTTGCAAGCAGTTGTGAAATCCTCTAAGTCCATGGTATAAGATGTATCATAAATATCAAATATGACACTAGGAGAATTACGCGCACAGTTATATTTAAACCTCCGCACAAAGTAGTCAGTCAATTGATAGTACTGAGGACACTTATCTTGTAAGAAGTCCTCCAGGTCGGCATTACGTACAAACGCGTCAAATTCCTCTTTAAAGCCCGCTTCGACCATAAAATTATCGGATGGCCACTCACAAGCTCGTACATCCGTGTCCCTCGGCAATTCAACATCTTTCTCACGTATAGCAATCCTGGGCCCTTTCTTTACCGAGGAACCACCTTGGTACATTCTTCTAAGCATAATTCTTTTTCTGAAAAATTTCTGAAATTTTAGTAACTTCAAAATAAAAGTGAATAAAACTGAACAAGATTGATAGCAACTACTCCTACAAGTGCCTAGAGCCTATATCATGCATTAGAATTGCTTGGGACCTCATAAATTTAACATGCAAGCTTAAGAACATGGTCACCTATGCAACAAAAATTTACAATGAATGAAGCACTAGAACAAAAACTAATTGGACCAATGGAGGAGTCACATACCAAGCAACAATCTCCCAAAGCAGTTTTGTGAATGGAGCTTTGAGCAAGGAGATCAAAAATCGCAGCAAAATGAGCTAGAACTCGTGCTTGAACTGGATGGGGATTTTTTTGGGTAGAAGATGAAGTGTGTGGGTGCTGGCATAAGTGGAGGGGGGCCACCAGGGGCCCACGAGACAGGGGGCGCGCCCAGGTGGGGTGGGCGCGCCCTCCACAAGGTTGATCAAGTCTTGTTAACAAACTCATTCCGAATAACATGAAACCGGAGAAATTTCGAATAACACTAAGTTACCTCAACGGGGATATGAAAATCCCCAACAATAAGAATCTTGACAGTAGGGAGAGGAAATTCAAAATCTCCAATAATAATAGTTGGAACTTTTCCAATAGAATTGATACTATGAACTTGAGATTGTTTCCTCAGAAAGTGTACCGTATGCTCATTACCATTAACATGAAAAGTGACATTGCCTTTGTTGCAATCAATAACAGCCCCAGCAGTATTAAGAAAAGGTCTACCAAGGATAATCGACATACTATCGTCCTCGGGAATATCAAGAATAACAAAGTCCGTTAAGATGGTGACGTTTGCAACTACAACAGGCACATCCTCACAAATACCAACAGGTATAGCAGTTGATTTATCAGCCATTTGCAAAGATATTCGGTAGGTGTCAACTTATTCAATTCAAGTCTATGATATAAAGAGAGAGGCATAACACTAACACCGGCTCCGAGATCACATAAAGCAGTTCTAACATAATTTCTTTTAATGGAGCATGGTATAGTTGGTACCCCGGGATCTCCAAGTTTCTTTGGTATTCCACCCTTAAAGGTGTAATTAGCAAGCATGGTGGAAATTTCAGCTTCCGGTATCTTTCTTTTGTTTGTAATGATATCCTTCATATACTTAGCATAAGGATTTACTTTGACCATATCAGTTAAGCGCATACGTAAGAAAATAGGTCTAATCATTTCAAAGAAAGCGCTCAAAATCCTCATCATCCTTTGTCTTGGATGGTTTAGGAGGAAAGGGCATGGGTTTCGAACCCATGGTTCTCTTTCTCTGTGCTTCCTAGCAACAAAATCTCTCTTATCATAACGTTGATTCTTTGATTGTGGGTTATCAAGATCAACAAAGAGGTTCAATCTCTACTTCATTGTTTTTGCTAGGTTGAGCATCAACATGAACATTATCATTAACATTATCACTAGGTTCATGTTCATCACCGATTGAGTTTCAAAGATCGAGATAGAAATATCATTGGGATTCTCAGGTGTGTCTACAGTAGGTTCACTAGAAGCATGCAAAGTTCTATCGTTTTTCTTTTTCTTCTTCTTAGAAGAATTAGGTGCCTCTAAATTGTTTCTCTGAGAATCTTGCTCGATTATCTTAGGGTGGCCTTCAGGATACAAAGGTTCCTGAGTCATTCTACCAGTTCTAGTAGCCACTCTAACAGCAAAGTCATTTTTATTATTTAATTCATCAAGCAAATCATTTTGAGCTTTAAGTACTTGCTCAGCTTGAGTAGCAACCATAGAAGTATATTTGCTAATGAGTTTAAGTTCACCTTTAACTCTAGCCATATTATCGCTCATGCGTCCTATCTCGAAAGCATTATTCTTTAACTCTCTACCAACATAAGCATTAAAACTTTCTTGTCTAGCCATAAAATCATCAAATTCATCTAAGCATGGGCTATGAAATTTAGTAGAGGGGATTTCAACTTTATCATATTTATAGAGAGAATTTACCTTTACTACCTGTGTCGGGTTATCAAGACAATATGGTTCTTCAACAGGCGGTATATTAAGACCATGTATTTCTTCAATAGGAGGTAAATTCTTAACATCTTCTTTAATACCTCCTTTTTCTTTCATTGATTTCTTTGACTCTTGCATATCTTCAGGACTGAGAAATAAAACACCTCTCTTCTTCAGAGGGGTTTAGGAATAGGCTCAGGAGTTGGCCTCAATTGGTTCAGGTATTGCCTCAGGAATTGGCTCAAGAAGAGTCCAATTATTTTCATTAGTCAACATATTATTCAATAGCAATTCAGGTTCGTCGACGGTTGTTTCCCTGAAAACACAACCAGCACAACTATCCAAGTAGTCTTTGGAAGCATCGGTTAGTCCATTATAAAAGATATCAAGTATTTCATTTTTCTTGAGAGGATGATCAGGCAAATCATTAAGTAATCAGAGAAGCCTCCCCCAAGCTTGTGGGAGACTCTCTTCTTTGATTTGCACAAAATTATATATTTCCCTCAAGGCAGCTTGTTTCTTATGAGCAGGGAAATATTTAGCAGAGAAGTAATAAATCATATCCTGGGGACTACGCACATAACCAGGAGCAAGAGAATTATACCAAGTCTTAGCATCACCCTTTAACGAGAACGGAAATATCTTAAGGATATAAAAATAGCGACACTTCTCATCATTAGTAAACAGGGTAGCTATATTATTTAACTTGGTAAGATGTGCCACAATAGTTTCAGATTCAAGGCCATAAAAAGGATCAGATTCAACTAATGTAATAATCTCAGGATCAATAGAGAATTCATAATCCTTATCGGTAACACAGATAGGTGAAGTAGCAAAAGCAAGGTCGGGTTTCATTCTAGCATTAAGAGACTGCTGCTTCCATTTAGCTAATAATTTCTTAAGATCATATCTATCATTGCAAGCAAAGATAGCTCTAGTAGCTTCTTCATTCATAACATAACCCTCAGGAACAACAGGCAATTCATAATCATTGGGGGAATTTTCATCATCACTATCATTAATAATAGCATCTTCAATAATTTCATTCCCCCTAACTCTAGCAAGTTGTTCATCAAGAAATTCACCTAATGGCAAAGTAGTATCACGCACAGAAGTAGTTTCATCATAAGTATCATGCATAACAGAGGTGACATCATCAATAACATGCGACATATTAGAATTCATAGCAGTAACAGGTTTAGGTGTCGCAAGCTTACTAATAACAGAAGGAGAATCTAGTGCAGAGCTAGATGGCAGTTCCTTACCTCCCCTCGTAGTTGAGGGCAAAATCTTGGTTCTGTCGTCTTTCAAGTTCTTCATAGTGATCAATATATATAAATCCCAAGTGACTCAGAGAATAGAGCTATGCTCCCCGGCAACGGCGCCAGTAATTAGTCTTGATAACTCACAAGTGTAGGGGATCGCAATAGCTTTCGAGGGTAAAGTATTCAACCCAAATTTATTGATTCGACACAAGGGGAGCCAAAGAATATTCTTGAGTATTGGCAGTTGATTGTCAATTCAACCACACCTGGATAACTTAGTATCTGCAGCAAAGTATTTAGTAGCAAAAGTGGTATGATAATAAAGGTAACGGTAGCAAAAGTAATGTTCTTGGGTTTTTGTAGTAGTTGTAACAATAGCAACGAAAAAGTAAATAAGCGAAGAACAATATGTGAAAAGCTCGTAGGCAATGGATCAGTGATGGATAATTATGTCGGATGCGACTCCTCATGTAATAGCTATAACATAGGGTGACACAGAACTAGCTCCAGTACATCAATGTAATGTAGGCATGTATTCCGTAGATAATCATACGTGCTTATGGAAAAGAACTTGCATGACATCTTTTGTCCTACCCTCCCGTGGCAGCGGGGTCCTAGTGGAAACTAAGGGATATTAAGGCCTCCTTTTAATAGAGAACCGGAACAAAGCATTAGCACATAGTGAATACATGAACTCCTCAAACTACGGTCATCACCGAGAAGTATCCCGATTATTGTCACTTCGGGGTTGTCGGATCATAACACATAATAGGTGACTATAGACTTGCAAGATAGGATCAAGAACACACATATATTCATGAAAACATAATAGGTTCAGATCTGAAATCATGGCACTCGGGCCCTAGTGACAAGCATTAAGCATAGCAAAGTCATAGCAACATCAATCTTAGAACATATATAGTGGATACTAGGGATCAAACCCTAACAAAACTAACTTGATTACATGGTAAATCTCATCCAACCCGTCACTGTCCAGCAAGCTGTAGGATCGAAAGTATGTCTAGAGGGGGGGTGATTAGACTACTTGACAATATAAAAATTATGCCTTTTGACAAAGACAAGTTTTTGGCAGATTCACAATGATGATCAAGTCAAGTATCACCCTACACATGCAATTCTAGAGTATAGGCAGCGGAAAGTAAATTGCACATGTAGTAAAGAGAGGTGGAGAAGAGCAAACGCAATTTTGGAGACGCGGTGATTTTTTCACGTGGTTCCGATAGGTGGTGCTATCGCATTCCACGCTGATGGAGACTTCAACCCACGGAGGGTAACGGCTGCGAGAGTCCACGGAGGGCTCCACCCACGAAGGGTCCACGAAGAAGCAACCTTGTCTATGCCATCATGGCCTATGCCCACGGAGGGCTAGCCTTACTCGGGTAGATCTTCACGAAGTAGGCGATCTCCTTGCCCTTACAAACTTCTTGGTTCAACTCCACATCTCGACGGAGGCTCCCAAGCGACACCTAACCAATCTAGGAGGCACCACCCTCCAAAAGGTAATAGATGGTGTTGATGATGATGAACTCCTTGCTCTTGTGCTTCAAATGATAATCTCCCCAACACTCAACTCTCCTCACTGATTTGGCTGTGGTGGAAGAAAGGTTTGAGTGGAAAGCAACTTGGGAAGGCTAGAGATCAAGCTTCATATGGTGGGAGTGGAGCAACTTGATCTCAACACAAGGGTAGGTAGTTCTCTTCTCAGAAATGTAAGGTAGGAGTGGTAGTTCTTTCTAATGGCTCTCTCCACGAATGAAGAGGGGGTGGAGGGGTATTTATAGCCTCCACACAAAATCCAACCGTTACACACATTTGACCAATCTCGGTGGGACCGAAGTTGACAACTCGGTGAGACCGAAAGTTCAAATCATGTGAACGTTGGGATTTTCGTGGGACCGAAAATACAATCTCGGTTTGTCCGATTCGTAAAGACAAGAGCTTGCCAATCTCGGTGGGACCGACTTCATCATCTCGGTGACACCGATTTGATGATGTATGTTCTGAAGCTTGGCAACTCAAGTTTCGTGAGACCGAGTTCGAATCGGAAAATCCGAGTTTTCTAGGGTTTGGCTTTGTGGTGAGGTGGTTCATCTCGGTGTGACTGAGTTTGGAATATCGGTGGGACCGAGATTACTTATGAGTGTATATGGCGGTGAAAGTTGCTGATAGTTTAGGAGATGTATCACTAAGCACTTTGAGCAACCAGATCATTATCATAACCTCATCCCTTTTAATAGTATTGGCTTTCCTATGGACTCAATGTGATCTTGGATCACTAAACCAAAAATGGAGTCTTGAGCTTTTGCCAATGCTTGCCTTAGCATTTTGAGGGGTCCACTTCTTCAGTCCTTGCCATACCCATATCATCGAACTTTCTCAAATGATTCTCAAGAAACTATTAGTTCAATGATATATATGTTGTTATTAATTACCAAAACCACCCGGGATTAGTTGCACTTTCAATCTCCCCTTTTGGTAATTGATGACAACATATAGATCAAAGCTTCGACAAAGGATATAATCAATGAATAATATCGTCGCTTTGAGAAGTATGTGATAAGTAAGAGCTCCCCCTAAATTTGTGCATTATTTAAGATTTGCGTTTGAATGCAAATGCACAATCGATTAGGATCATGGGTCACTCTTCCATGTCACATACATCTTGGTGGAGCGCACAAAATGATAAGAATGAATAGCATGCACCCAATCACCAAGACATGAGTAAATGGTCATACAAGATAGGAATAGCATATGATAAGCATTAAGCACACATTAAAGCATAGTACGACCAAGCACTCATTAAGGTAAAGTGAAACGTAGTATCAAGCACACAGAATGTCTCGAAAACCAAAAGTATCTCAAAGAAACCGCAAAAAGAACGAAAGAGCAAAAGCGACAGCACTCTCTCTCTCGAAGTCCTATGATCTATTCAATTTCTCCCCCTTTGGCAACAAGTTACCAAAAAGTTCGAAAAGGCATAGAGCTAAGCGTCACTAGGGACTCTGCTGGTGGCTCCCGTCTGGGTTGATGTTGGAGTTGATATGGCAGCATCGGCGAAGACTTCAGCTGATGTCTGTGCTGGAGGAGTGGTCACTGGAGCTGGAGCTGGAGTAGGAGCAATCAAATCTGTAGGTCTTTGAAGCTGTAGTCCCGTGTCACCATCGTATAGCAAATGATCGGGTCATGTGGGAACCGGCGATCTGTTGATAAGCATCCTGGACTAAGTCATCCTGCATCTCACGATAAGCTCTTCCTTCTCCTCTTTGCTTCCTCAATGTCCGCCTCAAGCTTGTTGACAATCACTTGCACTTCATCGACTTCACATCCAGAGCATGGATCTTGTCTTCAACAATCCTCTCTAGGCTCTCCCGAGACTGCATAATGCTGGCCAGGCGTTGTTCAATCCTTTGGGTAGCTTCAAGTAGCTGTTCTCCAACACTCTTTGGTTTAGCTGCTGCTTCTTCTGCTTCCTTGTCGCCTTTGGCTTTCTTGGCAGCTTCAATCTTGGCTTGTCCTTCAACTGATGTTGGATCCTCCTCATCCATCACAACAACATTATCCTCATGCTCAGGCTGCAGTGGTAAGTGTTCTCTATCCAACAAGAATGTGCCCGTGCCAAACTTGGCATTGATAAGCATCTGAATATGCGGGGCAAATCCACACGACCTTTTCTGGTCAGCTGCGGTTCTCTTAATGGTCTCAACCATCAAGTCCATCACCTTGAAAGGTGCTTTCTCATCAAGTATATGCAGCATGTTGATAGAGTATCCTCTGATCATGCGATGATCTCCAGACTTGGGCATCAAGGTATGCCTCAGAATAGTATTGGTGGTAGGTAAACCTGCCTGGAGATAGTACACTGAGCCGAGCTTCCAGATTCCCAAATCTTTAGCTGGAACCTCTTTGTACATATTCTTCATGGATTCATGATTCTTCTTGGGAATACCATATACATCAATGTCGTCCTCTCTTTGCACTGGAGCATTCAGAAGTTCTGCCCATTCTTCAACAGTTGAAGAGAATCTTTGGCCTTCTGTCATCCATACAATCCTTCCATCTGGGTAGAAGTGAGCTGTGGCATAGAATTGCATAATCATCTCATCATTCCAACTTGTCAACTTCTGACCTACAAAATCTGCAACACCACATGCAGTGAAGCTTTCATGCACATGTGGAAAGAAGTCTCTATGCTCTTCGCTGTCAATGTACTTCCAGTCAACGAATCTTGTGTCTGCCACTATGGGCTTCTTGTCCATCAGCATAGTCTCATAGAAGTCCTGCTGCTCTCTGGTGTGAAATCTGGGATCAACAGCAGTTCTTCTCCTCACGGCATATGGGTCAGATTGTCTCCATAGCCTGAGACCTCTATCTTTCCTTTTCTTCATATTTTCAGCTTGAGGATGAGCATCATTGTGAAGTGGCAGTTTTGGACGAAGTTTCAAAGAAACTGGTGCTTCATCATCCGACACACCGGTGGCACATCATCTTTGTTCTTTTCGATGCCGGAATGTTCTGACTGTCTTCTTGGGCTTGGCAAGAAGGCTTTCTTGGAGCTGCCTTGATCGGAGCAGATTGCTTGGGCTTTGAAGTGGCTCCAGCCCTGATGGCATCACCCATGAGCTTAGGCTTCTGAGGAGGCTGGGGTGCTTCCTCATCCTCATCTTCCTATGCTGCATTATCATGCACTAATCTCTTCCTCTTGGAAGTTTTCTTCACTTTGCTTGCAGCTTCTTCCAAATTTAGCTTCTTAGCAACAGTGGACTGCTTGACTTTTCTGGTGCCCTTCTTGGTTTGCTGACCTTGTGGCTCTTTGGCAACAACTTTCCTCTTGGGCTTTGAGGTGACCTCTTCCTCAACGACAAAATCTGAGTCTTCCTCATCTGAGTTTCTCTTCTTTCTGGCCCTGGTGGCTGCAGGAGGCAAACCACTTGGTGTACTCCTCTCACCATCATCTGATGAGTTGCTGGGATCAGGACTAGTGCCTGCCTCTGGAATATCTGCTATAGGTGACTCGACCTGTTCGATCATCCTTTGCATCCGACATGGTGACAACCCGTGAATAGATAAGGTGTAGGCGAGTAGAAGAGTTATCACAAACTGCAAAGTTTTTGCAAACAAATGAGTTCAAATTCTAGTATTAGGTTTCCACGAAAGACATTTCGGTCGACCGAGTTTAAAATTCGTGAATCCAAGTGTTCTAATGTACATTCACACCACTTTCGGTTGGACCGAAGTGGGTTTCGGTCCTGCCGAAAACACTAGGGTTTCACAGAATCCTCATTTCGGTCACACCGATTTGCACAACTCGGTTGAACCGAAGGGTGCAGTGCAATGGCCATAGGCCAAATCGGTCTTACCGAAAATCTAAAATCGGTCTCACCGAGATGTGTTCGGCGGAAACATAACCCTAAAACTTTTACTCGAATTTCGTTCAAAAGAACCAATCTGGTGTTCAGGAAGATTTCAATCGTGGCAAGATTATAGGCAAACCAAACGTGCATTGAATCGGAGATGGGAGCACGAGTGGGATCGAAACTCACCCTAACTTGGTGGAGTTTCTCTCGGCGCAACGGCGCGGAGAAGATGTCCGCTGACGGCGACGGAGACTGCGGCGAGGGCGCTGAAAGCGACACGGCGACGATCCGGAGACCAAGGCGACGGCAAAGAAGGTGTGGGGGCGGCGTTTGAAGTAGAAATCAACGCGCGACCCTCGGAGTATATATACCCCTTTGCTATCGGTGGGACCGAGTTGTAAAACTCGGTGGCACCGAGATGGATAACTGCAGGGCAGTTATGCACTTCGGTCACGCCGAAAATCACAACTCGGTTTCACCGAGGTGAAAACCTAGATCAATCTAAATGCTTTCGGTTCGACCGAGTTTGAGTGAGTTGGTCTGACCGAAATCAAATAGAAGGTTTTGGAAGTTAGCCCTTGACGGATCGGTGGCTCCGAGTGCTCCTCACTCGGAGGGTCCGAAAATGACTTGTTCAAAGTTTGTGATGTAAGCATGAATAGAATTTGAGACAAGAAAGCATAGATAGCTAGGGGAGGTACTTAGGCATTCTTGTCCATCCATTTGGTCAGAAAAATCAAAAAAAAGCCAAAGCAACAAATGGATGTCCTCGAATGGATAAAATCATGCATCCAACATGCTCACACAATAAGATAGCAAATGAAATATGTGTCAAACATGCACAATCAAAACTCTAGCTACTATCACACAATTTGTCGATGACTAGGTCATCTTTATATGAGTATATTGACTTAGGAGTCAAATGAGAACATTTGATCATAGGTCATACTCATCGTTTAAGCACAAGTGGGGTTACCACTTTTACATAAAGCATTGATGTGTTCACATCATTTGAAGATGCTTTAGCTCAATTCTTTAGAGCAAAGCTCCCCTAGATGTGAGAACCCCTTTAAAGGGTCAAACTAACCTTGGGTTGTCGAGAAGACTTCATGTAGATGTTGAAGATGTGGATGCTCAATGTTGATGAAGATCATC
Source organism: Aegilops speltoides (assembly GCA_021437245.1). Classification (NCBI taxonomy): domain Eukaryota; kingdom Viridiplantae; phylum Streptophyta; class Magnoliopsida; order Poales; family Poaceae; genus Aegilops; species Aegilops speltoides. The sequence continues at coordinate 182,029,394 of CM038147.1, forward strand.
AAGAGTTGGGAGCAATCCTTTGGATTCGGGCACTTTCAATACCTACATGGGTTAGTCCCACAAGGAACAAACAAGGATATCCATGGACATAGATTGAAGTACACAATAGATGATGTCCATGAAAGCAATGATTACCTTGTCCCTTGACTTACCAACAAGAGGGTTTGTGACTCCATGAACTAGTGCAAGATGTGGAAGTTGATTGCACAAGTTTTTGCCAAAATGAATGTAAGTGAAGTATGTTGGCGGAGTCACCCTCAAGAACTCTCTAGTTCTTCTTCTTCGGGATCCACATCATCTTGATGGGAATCCTTGGGGTTGTAGTTGAGCTTGACGAAGTGGAACTTGACGTTTCCTTGGGAACCCACTTGACCATGGCTTTAGGTGCTTCAATGAATGCATCAATCTCCTCTTGAAGCTTGTCCTTGCCTTTTAGCTTGTGGTCTTGTGGTGGAAGATCATCTTGAGCTTGTTCCACATTGGAAGAAGTAGGATTGTACTTCTCCTTTTGAGGAACAAACTGTGGAGTGGGATATTGACCTTCTTCCCATTCAACACCCTCGTCATTGAACTTTCGCTCAAAACCAATTCCTTGATTCTTCCGGTGCCTTCCTTGCTTGTAACAATTTCTCAAAGTTCTTGCTTCCGCAAGGCTCTTGTAGACACCTTTCTCTATAATCCCTTTCAATAAACTGTTTTCTTGCTCAAGTGTAACTTGGCTTGAAACATTGTTAGTGGAATCAAGAGAACTACTAGAAGCAACAATATTGGATTTAGCATGGTTATTGTTACTACTAGATGAAGAATTTTTCTTATGCTTGTCATGCTTAGTTTTAATGGGAGGCAAGAAATTAGACAAGAGAAGTCGTTTGGCAAGATATGAAGAACTCTTCTTTCGAAGATCGTCATTGATAGCTTTTAGAAACTCATGTTCTTGCTCTAGAGTGAGCTTCTCGAAGCGTAGCTTCTCATGAGATCTTAGGAGCTCTCTATGATCTTCTTGAGTTGTTTCATGAGCTAACTTAAGAGTGTTTAGTTCTTTAGTTAGACGCTCAATCTCCTTCATAGCATTGTCATTCGACTCTTCTCGACTACTAGCATGTTCATCATTACTAGGCTCATTGGATTTATCATGTAAGAGCTCATCTTCACCAAGCAAGTCATCCTCATCACTATCAAAGTCAATGAATTCAGGGTGTGATACCTTGGGGCCTTTAGCCATGAAGCATCTTCCAATTCCCTCATTTGGTGAATCAAATAAGTCGAGGAGTTGGAGTTGGAGGATACGAGAGCAAGACCGGCAACACCTTCATCTTGACTGTAGTCGGAGTTGGAGTGATAGCTTCTTTCGGATTGATTGTCGGAGTCGGAGCCGGAGACCCATTCACCTACATGAGCTTGATGTTTTCTTCTTGTGTAGCTCCTCGATGACTTGTCTTTCCTTTCCGAATCCTTGCTTCTCCGAGAGGGTCTTCGTTCATAACGATCATCTCTACTCCTTCTCTCTTTCCGAGGTGACTCATCTCTTGAGCTTCTTATTCTTGGAGATTCTTCTCTTCTCTTGTGGGGAGCCGAACACTCATTTGAGTAGTGTCCGGGTCTTCCACAATTGTAGCAGATTCGATCACGACTAGAAGATCTCTTTTCATCATATGATCTAGACTTTGAGCTTCTCTCTTTGCTTCTACTCTTGTAGAATTTGTTGAAGTTCTTCACCATTAGGCTTATCTCTTCATTGGAAACTAGCTTGTCACTTGAGGTTGTGGGAGCATCACTTGTAGCTTTGTAAGCACCACTTGACTTGTTGTGAAGCTCTTCCTTATCCTTAAGTGTCATCTCATGAGCAACAATTCTTCCAATGACTTCGGTTGGCTTGAGATTCTTGTAGTTTGGCATCATTTGGATCAAAGTGCACACGGTGTCATACTTTCCATCCAAAGCTCTGAGAATCTTCTTGATGATGAATCGGTCGGTCATTTCTTCGCTTCCTAAGCCGGCAATCTCATTGGTGATGAGAGCAAGCCTAGAGTACATTTCAGCGACTCCTTCACCTTCCTTCATCTTGAACTTGTCAAGTTGACCTTGAAGAACATCTAGCTTTGATTCCTTCACGGACTCGGTACCTTCGTGCATTTCAACCAAAGTATCCCAAATCTCTTTTGCATTCTCAAGACGGCTGATTTTGTTGAACTCCTCGACACAAAGCATTGAAGAGAATGTCACAAGCTTGAGCATTGTTTTGCAACATCCGCAATTCATCCGTTGTAACTTCGCGATCCGAACTTTTCCTTCCTCGAAGAATTCACCTTGCATACCAACACAAATAATGCCCCATGCGGCTGGGTTATGGCCAAGAATATGCATTTTCATTTTATGCTTCCAACTAGCAAAATTTGTACCATCAAAGTAAGGACCTCTACGAAAATTACCCTCACTAGACGCCATACTCTCCTAGGTTGTGAAACCAAGCTTATGGAGTCCAATGCAATGGAAACCAATACAATGGAGACCAAAGCTCTGATACCACTTGTAGGATCGAAAGTATGTCTAGAGGGGGGTGATTAGACTACTTGACAATATAAAAATTATGCCTTTTGACAAAGACAAGTTTTTGGCAGATTCACAATGATGATCAAGTCAAGTATCACCCTACACATGCAATTCTAGAGTATAGGCAGCGGAAAGTAAATTGCACATGTAGTAAAGAGAGGTGGAGAAGAGCAAACGCAATTTTGGAGACGCGGTGATTTTTTCACGTGGTTCCGATAGGTGGTGCTATCGTACTTCCACGTTGATGGAGACTTCAACCCACGGAGGGTAACGGCTATGAGAGTCCACGGAGGGCTCCACCCACGAAGGGTCCACGAAGAAGCAACCTTGTCTATGCCATCATGGCCTACGCCCACGGAGGGCTAGCCTTACTTGGGGTAGATCTTCACGAAGTAGGCGATCTCCTTGCCCTTACAAACTTCTTGGTTCAACTCCACATCTCGACGGAGGCTCCCAAGCGACACCTAACCAATCTAGGAGGCACCACCTCCAAAAGGTAATAGATGGTGTTGATGATGATGAACTCCTTGCTCTTGTGCTTCAAATGATAATCTCCCCAACACTCAACTCTCCTCACCGATTTGGCTGTGGTGGAAGAAAGGTTTGAGTGGAAAGCAACTTGGGAAGGCTAGAGATCAAGCTTCATATGGTGGGAGTGGAGCAACTTGATCTCAACACAAGGGTAGGTAGTTCTCTTCTCGAAATGTAAGGTAGGAGTGGTAGTTCTTTCGATGGCTCTCTCCACGAATGAAGAGGGGTGGAGGGTATTTATAGCCTCCACACAAAATCCAACCGCTACACACATTTGACCAATCTCGGTGGGACCGAAGTTGACAACTCGGTGAGACCGAAAGTTCAAATCATGTGAACGTTGGGATTTTCAGTGGGACCGAAAATACAATCTCGGTTTGTCCGATTCGTAAAGACAAGAGCTTGCCAATCTCGGTGGGACCGACTTCATCATCTCGGTGACACCGATTTGATGACGTAGGTTCTGAAGCTTGGCAACTCAAGTTTCGTGAGACCGAGTTCGAATCGGAAAATCCGAGTTTTCTAGGGTTTGGCTTTGTGGCTGAGGTGGTTCATCTCGGTGTGGTGAGTTTGGAATATCGGTGGGACCGAGATTACTTATGAGTGTATATGGCGGTGAAAGTTGCCGATAGTTTAGGAGATGTATCACTAAGCACTTTGAGCAACCAGATCATTATCATAACCTCATCCCTTTTAATAGTATTGGCTTTCCTATGGACTCAATGTGATCTTGGATCACTAAACCAAAAATGGAGTCTTGAGCTTTTGCCAATGCTTGCCTTAGCATTTTGAGGGTCCACTTCTTCATCCTTGCCATACCCATATCAATGAACTTTCTCAAATGATTCTCAAGAAACTATTAGTTCAATGATATATATGTTGTTATTAATTACCAAAACCACCCGGGGATTAGTTGCACTTTCAATCTCCCCCTTTTTGGTAATTGATGACAACATATAGATCAAAGCTTCGACAAAGGATATAATCAATGAATAATATCGTCGCTTTGAGAAGTATGTGATAAGTAAGAGCTCCCCCTAAATTTGTGCATTATTTAAGATTTGCGTTTGAATGCAAATGCACAATCGATTAGGATCATGGGTCACTCTTCCATGTCACATACATCTTGGTGGAGCGCACAAAATGATAAGAATGAATAGCATGCACCCAATCACCAAGACATGAGTAAATGGTCATACAAGATAGGAATAGCATATGATAAGCATTAAGCACACATTAAAGCATAGTACGACCAAGCACTCATTAAGGTAAAGTGAAACGTAGTATCAAGCACACGTAATGTCTCAAAACCAAAAGTATCTCAAAGAAACCGCAAAAAGAACGAAAGAGCAAAAGCGACAAAGACTCTCTCTCGAACTCCTATGATCTATTCAATTTCTCCCTTTGGCAACAAGTTACCAAAAGTTCGAAAAGGCATAGAGCTAAGCGTCACTAGGGACTCTGCTGGCGGCTCCGTCAGGTTGATGTTGGAGTTGATATGGCAGCATCGGCGAAGACTTCACCGATGTCTGTCTTTGGAGGAGTGGTCACCGAGCCGAGCCGGAGTAGGAGCAATCAAATCGAAGAGGTGTTTGAAGTCAGTAGTCCCGTGTCGATCCATCGGTATAGCAGTGATCGGGGTCATGTGGGAACCAAAGCGATCTGTTGATAAGCATCCCGGACTAAGTCATCCCGCATCTCACGATAAGCTCTTCCTTCTCCTCTTTGCTTCCTCAATGTCGCCTCAAGCTTGTTGACAATCACTTGCACTTCGATCGACTTCACATCCAGAGCATGGATCTTGTCTTCAACAATCCTCTCTAGGCTCTCCGAGATCGTATAATGCTGGCAGCGTTGTTCAATCCTTTGGGTAGCTTCAAGTAGCTGTTCTCCAACACTCTTTGGTTTAGCTGCTGCTTCTTCTTTGCTTCCTTGTCGACTTTGGCTTTCTTGGCAGCTTCAATCTTGGCTTGTCCTTCAACCGATGTTGGATCCTCCTCATCCATCACAACAACATTATCCTCGTGCTCAGCTGCAAAGGTAAGTGTTCTCTATCCAACAAGAATGTGCCCGTGCCAAACTTGGCATTGATAAGCATCCAATATGCGGGCAAATCCACACGACCTTTTCTCGTCACCATGGTTCTCTTAATGGTCTCAACCATCAAGTCCATCACCTTGAAAGGTGCTTTCTCATCAAGTATATGCAGCATGTTGATAGAGTATCCTCGATCATGCGATGATCTCCGACTTGGGCATCAAGGTATGCCTCGTAATAGTATTGGTGGTAGGTAGACACGTCGGAGATAGTACATCGAGCCGAGCTTCCAGATTCCCAAATCTTTAGCCGAACCTCTTTGTACATATTCTTCATGGATTCATGATTCTTCTTGGGAATACCATATACATCAATGTCGCCTCTCTTTGCACCGGAGCATTCAGAAGTTCTGCCCATTCTTCAACAGTTGAAGAGAATCTTTGGCCTTCTGTCATCCATACAATCCTTCCCTCTGGGTAGAAGTGAGCTGTGGCATAGAATTGCATAATCATCTCATCATTCCAACTTGTCAACTTCTGACCTACAAAATCTGCAACACCACATGCAGTGAAGCTTTCATGCACATGTGGAAAGAAGTCTCTATGCTCTTCGCTGTCAATGTACTTCCAGTCAACGAATCTTGTGTGTGCCACTATGGGCTTCTTGTCCATCAGCATAGTCTCATAGAAGTCCTGCTGCTCTCTGGTGTGAAATCTGGGATCAACAGCAGTTCTTCTCCTCACGGCATATGGGTCAGATTGTCTCCATAGCCTGAGACCTCTATCTTTCCTTTCCTTCATATTTTCAGCTTGAGGATGAGCATCATTGTGAAGTGGCAGTTTTGGACGAAGTTTCAACAAAACTGGTGCTTCATCATCCGACATACCGGTGGCACATCATCTTTGTTCTTTTCGATGCTGGAATGTTCTGACTGTCTTCTTGGGCTTGGCAAAGAGGCTTTCTTGGAGCTGCCTTGATGGAGCAGATTGCTTGGGCTTTGAAGTGGCTCCACCACGATGGCATCACCCATGAGCTTAGGCTTCGAGGAGGCTGGGTGCTTCCTCATCCTCATCTTCCTCTCGCTGCATTATCATGCACTAATCTCTTCCTCTTGGAAGTTTTCTTCACTTTGCTTGCAGCTTCTTCCAAATTTAGCTTCTTAGCAACAAAGGACTGCTTGACTTTTCTCGGTGCCCTTCTTGGTTTGTCGACCTTGTGGCTCTTTGGCAACAACTTTCCTCTTGGGCTTTGAGGTGACCTCTTCCTCAACGACAAAATCTGAGTCTTCCTCATCTCGAGTTTCTCTTCTTTACGCCTGGTGGCTGCAGGAGGCAAACCACTTGGTGTACTCCTCTCACCATCATCCGATGAGCTCCGGGATCGTGACTAGTGCCCGCCTCGAATATCTCGCTATAGGTGACTCGACTGCTCGATTGCACCGCATCCGACATGGTGACAACCTGTGAATAGATAAGGTGTAGGCGAGTAGAAGAGTTATCACAAACTGCGAAGTTTTGCAAACAAATGAGTTCAAATTCTAGTATTAGGTTTTCACAGAAGACATTTCGTCGACCGAGTTTAAAATTCGTGAATCCAAGTGTTCTAACAGAAGCATTCACACCACTTTCGGTTGGACGGTGGGTTTCGATCCCGCCGAAAACACTAGGGTTTCACAGAATCCTCATTTCGTCACACCGATTTGCACAACTCGGTTGAACCGAAGGGTGCGATCAATGGCCATAGGCCAAATCGGTCTTACCGAAAATCTAAAATCGGTCTCACCGAGATGTGTTCGCGGAAACCTAACCCTAAAACTTTTACTCAATTTCGCTCAAAAGAACCAATCTGTGTTCGTGAAGATTTCAATCGTGGCAAGATTATAGGCAAACCAAACGTGCATTGAATCGGAGATGGGAGCACGAGTGGGATCAAACTCACCCTAACTTGGTGGAGTTTCTCTCACGGCGCAACGGCGCGGAGAAGATGTCCGCTGACGGCGACGGAGACTGCGGCGAGGGCGCATGAAGCGACGACGGCGACGATCCGGAGACCAAGGCGACGGCAAAGAAGGGGTGTGGGGAAGCGTTTGAAGTAGAAATCAACGCGCGACCCTGAGTATATATACCCTTTGTCAGTCGGTGGGACCGAGTTGTAAAACTCGGTGGCACCGAGATGGATAACTGCAGGCGTTATGCACTTCGTCACGCCGAAAATCACAACTCGGTTTCACCGAGGTGAAAACCTAGATCGTCTAAATGCTTTCGGTTCGACCGAGTTTGAGTGAGTTGGTCCGACCAAATCAAATAGAAGGTTTTGGAAGTTAGCCCTTGACGGATCGGTGGCTCAAAGTGCTCCTCACTCGGAGGGTCCAAAATGACTTGTTCAAAGTTTGTGATGTAAGCATGAATAGAATTTGAGACAAGAAAGCATAGATAGCTAGGGAGGTACTTAGGCATTCTTGTCCATCCATTTGGTCAGAAAAATCAAAAAAAAGCCAAAGCAACAAATGGATGTCCTCGAATGGATAAAATCATGCATCCAACATGCTCACACAATAAGATAGCAAATGAAATATGTGTCAAACATGCACAATCAAAACTCTAGCTACTATCACACAATTTGTCGATGACTAGGTCATCTTTATATGAGTATATTGACTTAGGAGTCAAATGAGAACATTTGATCATAGGTCATACTCATCGCTTAAGCACAAGTGGGGTTACCACTTTTACATAAAGCATTGATGTGTTCACATCATTTGAAGATGCTTTAGCTCAATTCTTTAGAGCAAAGCTCCCCTAGATGTGAGAACCCCTTTAAAGGGTCAAACTAACCTTGGGTTGTCGAGAAGACTTCATGTAGATGTTGAAGATGTGGATGCTCAATGTTGATGAAGATCATCAAGAGTTGGGAGCAATCCTTTGGATTCGGGCACTTTCAATACCTACATGGGTTAGTCCCACAAGGAACAAACAAGGATATCCATGGACATAGATTGAAGTACACAATAGATGATGTCCATGAAAGCAATGATTACCTTGTCCCTTGACTTACCAACAAGAGGGTTTGTGACTCCATGAACTAGTGCAAGATGTGGAAGTTGATTGCACAAGTTTTTGCCAAAATGAATGTAAGTGAAGTATGTTGGCGGAGTCACCCTCAAGAACTCTCTAGTTCTTCTTCTTCGGGATCCACATCATCTTGATGGGAATCCTTGGGGTTGTAGTTGAGCTTGACGAAGTGGAACTTGACGTTTCCTTGGGAACCCACTTGACCATGGCTTTAGGTGCTTCAATGAATGCATCAATCTCCTCTTGAAGCTTGTCCTTGCCTTTTAGCTTGTGGTCTTGTGGTGGAAGATCATCTTGAGCTTGTTCCACATTGGAAGAAGTAGGATTGTACTTCTCCTTTTGAGGAACAAACTGTGGAGTGGGATATTGACCTTCTTCCCATTCAACACCCTCGCCATTGAACTTTCGCTCAAAACCAATTCCTTGATTCTTCCGTGCCTTCCTTGCTTGCGAACAATTTCTCAAAGTTCTTGCTTCCGCAAGGCTCTTGTAGACACCTTTCTCTAATCCCTTTCAATAAACTGTTTTCTTGCTCAAGTGTAACTTGGCTTGAAACATTGTTAGTGGAATCAAGAGAACTACTAGAAGCAACAATATTGGATTTAGCATGGTTATTGTTACTACTAGATGAAGAATTTTTCTTATGCTTGTCATGCTTAGTTTTAATGGGAGGCAAGAAATTAGACAAGAGAAGTCGTTTGGCAAGATATGAAGAACTCTTCTTTCGAAGATCGTCATTGATAGCTTTTAGAAACTCATGTTCTTGCTCTAGAGTGAGCTTCTCGAAGCGTAGCTTCTCATGAGATCTTAGGAGCTCTCTATGATCTTCTTGAGTTGTTTCATGAGCTAACTTAAGAGTGTTTAGTTCTTTAGTTAGACGCTCAATCTCCTTCATAGCATTGTCATTCGACTCTTCTCGACTACTAGCATGTTCATCATTACTAGGCTCATTGGATTTATCATGTAAGAGCTCATCTTCACCAAGCAAGTCATCCTCATCACTATCAAAGTCAATGAATTCAGGGTGTGATACCTTGGGGCCTTTAGCCATGAAGCATCTTCCAATTCCCTCATTTGGTGAATCAAATAAGTCGTAGGAGTTGGAGTTGGAGGATACGAGAGCAAGACCGCAACACCTTCATCTTGACAGTAGTCGGAGTTGGAGTGATAGCTTCTTTCGATTGATTGTCGAGTCGGAGCCGAGACCCATTCACCTACATGAGCTTGATGTTTTCTTCTTGTGTAGCTCCTCGATGACTTGTCTTTCCTTTCCGAATCCTTGCTTCTCCGAGAGGGTCTTCGCTCATAACGATCATCTCTACTCCTTCTCTCTTTCCGAGGTGACTCATCTCTTGAGCTTCTTCTTCTTGGAGATTCTTCTCTTCTCTTGTGGGGAGCCGAACACTCATTTGAGTAGTGTCCGGTCTTCCACAATTGTAGCAGTTTCGATCACGACTAGAAGATCTCTTTTCATCATATGATCTAGACTTTGAGCTTCTCTCTTTGCTTCTACTCTTGTAGAATTTGTTGAAGTTCTTCACCATTAGGCTTATCTCTTCATTGGGAACTAGCTTGTCACTTGAGGTTGTGGGAGCATCACTTGTAGCTTTGTAAGCACCACTTGACTTGTTGTGAAGCTCTTCCTTATCCTTAAGTGTCATCTCATGAGCAACAATTCTTCCAATGACTTCGGTTGGCTTGAGATTCTTGTAGTTTGGCATCATTTGGATCAAAGTGCACACGGTGTCATACTTTCCATCCAAAGCTCTGAGAATCTTCTTGATGATGAATCGGTCGGTCATTTCTTCGCTTCCTAAGCCGGCAATCTCATTGGTGATGAGAGCAAGCCTAGAGTACATTTCAAATACTCCTTCACCTTCCTTCATCTTGAACTTGTCAAGTCGACCTTGAAGAACATCTAGCTTTGATTCCTTCACGGACTCGGTACCTTCGTGCATTTCAACCAAAGTATCCCAAATCTCTTTTGCATTCTCAAGACGGCTGATTTTGTTGAACTCCTCGACACAAAGCATTGAAGAGAATGTCACAAGCTTGAGCATTGTTTTGCAACATCCGCAATTTATCCGCTAGAAGCCGCGATCCGAACTTTTCCTTCCTCAAAGAATTCACCTTGCATACCAACACAAATAATGCCCCATGCGGCTGGGTTATGGCCAAGAATATGCATTTTCATTTTATGCTTCCAACTAGCAAAATTTGTACCATCAAAGTAAGGACCTCTACTTAAAATTACCTCACTAGACGCCATACTCTCCTAGGTTGTGAAACCAAGCTTATGGAGTCCAATGCAATGGAAACCAATACAATGGAGACCAAAGCTCGATACCACTTGTAGGATCGAAAGTATGTCTAGAGGGGGTGATTAGACTACTTGACAATATAAAATTATGCCTTTTGACAAAGACAAGTTTTGGCAGATTCACAATGATGATCAAGTCAAGTATCACCCTACACATGCAATTCTAGAGTATAGGCAGCGGAAAGTAAATTGCACATGTAGTAAAGAGAGGTGGAGAAGAGCAAACGCAATTTTGGAGACGCGGTGATTTTTCACGTGGTTCCGATAGGTGGTGCTATCGCACTTCCACGTTGATGGAGACTTCAACCCACGGAGGGTAACAATGCGAGAGTCCACGGAGGGCTCCACCCACGAAGGGTCCACGAAGAAGCAACCTTGTCTATGCCATCATGGCTCACGCCCACGGAGGGCTAGCCTTACTCGGGTAGATCTTCACGAAGTAGGCGATCTCCTTGCCTGACGCTACCTGGATCTCACTACTATCATTGCTATGCTAGTTGCTTCATTCTTTCTGTCGCTATCTTTGCGCTACCTATTACTGTTTATCAAGCCATGCCAAATTGCCATGAACCTCTAACCTTTGACACCTTTCCTATACAAACCGTTGTTTGGCTATGTTACCGCTTTGCTCAGCCCCTCTTATAAGCGTTGCTAGTTGCAGGTGAAGTTGAAGATTTCTCCATGGTGGGCAGGGTTTATGTTGGGATATCACAATATCTCTTATATTATTAATGCATCTATATATTTGGTAAATGGTGGAAGGCTCGGCCTTATGCACATTTTTGTTCCTCTCTTGCGCCTAGTTTGTCATCATACGGTGTTATGTGGATTTTGCGTTCCTAACGGTCGGGTGATTTATAGGACCCCCGGATTCGCTTTGAATAAAACTTGTCCGGCAAAGGCTAACATTGATTTTTACCATTTGCCTCAGCACCTATATTTCCCTTATGAGTAATTAAAGTCATCTTTATTTTAGCCCCCGGCCCATGCTTGTCTAAGTGTTGGTCCAAACTTCAGAAACCCTCCGGCCCCCCTCGGGATACTTGAGGCCTGGTTTTAGTTGTCGGATTGCTCATCCGATCGTGGCACGAGATGAGATCTGTGACTACTATCGGGGATGTCGGCATCTTAGGGAGGTCTTCTGGTCTTGTTTTACCATTATCGAAATGTCTTGTAAACCGGGATTAAGGCCTGATCGGGTCTTCTGGGAGAAGGTCTATTCCTTCTTTGATCGCGAGAGCTTGTCATGGGCTAAGTTAGGACACCCCACAGGTATAAACTTTCGAAAGCCGTGCGTGCCAGTTATGTGGCGAGATGGGAATTTGTTAATGTCGGTTGTAGATAACTTGACACGAGATCCGAATTAAAATGCATCAACCGTGTGTGTGTAGCCGTGATGGTCTCTTCTCGTAGTCGAGAAGTGAACACGGTTTTGGGTTATGTTTGGCGTAAGTAGGTGTTGAGGATCACCTCTTGATCATTGCTAGTTGACGACCGTTCCGCTTGTTCTCTTCTCGCTCTCTTTTAGTATGTTAGCCACCATACATTGCTTAATCGCTGCTGCAACCTCACCACTTTATCCTTCCTTTCCCATTAAGCTTTGCTAGTCTTGATACCCATGGTAATGGGATTGCTGAGTCCTCGTGGCTCACATATTACTACAATGACAGATTTCTTGATGCAGGTTATCGATGATCTTGGCCGAGAAGGCGATGTTTGCTTGTTTTGGAGTTCTCATACCTTCTTCTTCTTCGGGGATGGGTTCGGTCGGTTGGAGCTAGCGAAGTGGATATTGTTTGAGTTTTTGTTTATGTATCATCCGTGAGTGGGATGTTGATCGATGTATGATGATATTGTATTAATGTGGCATTGTATGCCTTTGTATATATCCCCATCTATTATGTAATGTTGATGTAATGATATCCACCTTGCAGCGTCTCAATATCTGGTCTATCCTTGGTGGGACCTTGAGTTCCTTTTGGATGGGGTCGCATATTAGGCGTGTTTCTAACAACCATGCACTAGTAGAAAAAGGGGTCAAATGAGAGGCACATTAGTGCGGTTTGATTTGAGCCAGCACTAATGTGACCAATAGTGCGGTTCCAGCGGCTAGCGGCCGCTCTCATTAATCTTGGTTAAATGGCGAACCTTAGCACGGTTCGTGCCCACGAACGGTACTAAGAAAATGTGGCGAGATATTGTCGATGCTGGGGCCCTCCGGCACCTTTAGTGCGGTTAAGTAGCGAACATTTACTAAATCGGCGTATAAACCCCGTCACACAGGTCGCTCCGTTCTTCCCCTCCCCTCTCCTTCCTCTGTTCTTCCCCTCTCTTCCTCGAGCTCGATGCATTTTGCCCAAAATTTGTCAAGATTTGAAATCCATTCAAATGATCACAAAGGTGTTGGGGAGCGTGGTAATTTCAAAAATTACCTACGCACCGCAAGATCATGGTGATGCATAGCAACAAGAGGAAGAGTGTTGTCCGTACCCTCGTGAACCGGCGGAGCGTTAGAACAACCTGTTGATGTAGTCGTGCGTCTTCCGGCGACAAATCAAACACCAGAAACTCTGACACCTCAGGGTTCTACCGCGTTCAGCTCGATGGCGATCCCGCCTCGATCTAGCGAATGTGGAGATTCCGTCGACCTGACCCAGCGTGGTGGCGATCTTGATGTTCTGCCGTTGCGAGGGCTTCGCCCTAACATCCGCTACAATATTATCGAGGACTATGGGTGGAGGGGCACCGCACATGGCTTAGAGATCAAGAGATCGGTTGTTGTTGTGTCTAGGGTTGCCCCCGTTATATAAAGAGTGAGAGGAGGAGGGAGGGCTAGCTCCTATGGCGCCTACCTGGAGGAGTCCTACTCCCACCGGGAGTAGGATTCCTCCCTTCCATGTAGTAGGAGTAGGGAGACAAGAAGGAAGGGGAGAGGAAGAGAAAGGAAGGAGGGCGCCCGCCTCCCCTAGTCCAATTCGGACTAGTCATTGATGAGGTCCTGCCTCTCTCTCTCCCTAAAGCCCAATAAGGCCCATATACTTCTTCCCGTATTCCGTAACGCGGTACTCCAAAAATACCCGAACCACTCGGAACCTTTCCGATGTCCGAATATAGTCGTCCAATATATCAATTTTTACGTTCCGACCATTTGAGACTCCTCGTCATATCCCGATCTCATCCGGGACACGAACTCCTTCGGTACATCAAAACTCATAAACTCATAATATAAGCATCATCAAAACCTTAAGCGTCCGGACCCTACTGGTTCGAGAACTATATAGACATGGCGGAGACACGTTTCCGGTCAATAACCAATAGAGGAACCTGGATGCTCATATTGGCTCCTACATATTCTACGAAGATCTTTATCGGTCGAACCGCATAACAACATATGTTGTTCCCTTTGTCATCGGTATGTTACTTGTCCAGGAGTTTCGATCGTCGGTATTTCAATACCTAGTTCAATCTCGTTACCGCAGAAGTCTCTTTACTCGATTCGTAATGCATCATCCATAACTAACTCATTAGCTACATTGCTTGCAAGGCTTATAGTGATGTGCATTACCGATAGAACCGAAGATACCTCTCCGACAATCAAGTGACAAATCTAATCTCGAAATCATCGACTCAACATGTACCTTCGGAACAAGCTGTAGAGCTCCTTTATAATCACCCAGTTATGTTGTGACGTTTGGTAGCATACAAAGTGTTCCTCCGTGTAGCAGGAGTTTCATAATCTCATAGTCATAGGAACATGTATAAGTCATAGAAGAAAGCAATAGCAACATACTAAATGATCAAATGCTAAGCTAACGGAATGGGTCAAGTCAATCACATCATTCTCCTAATGATGTGATCCGATTAATCAAATTACAATTCATGTCTATGGTTAGGAAACTTAACCATCTTTGATTAACGAGCTAGTCAATAGAGGCATACTAGTGACACTTTGTTTGTCTATGTATTCACACATGTATTATGTTTTAGGTTAGTACAATTCTAGCATGAATAATAAACATTTATCATGATATAAGGAAATAAATAATAACTTTATTATTGCCTCTAGGGCATATTTCCTTGATCTCCACTTTCACTAGAGTCGATAATCTAGTTCACATCGCCATGTGATTTAACACCAATATTCACATCATGTATGTTATTAATACCCATAGTTCACATCGTCATGTGATCAACACCTAAAGGGTTTACTAGAGTCGATAATCTAGTTCACATAAGCTATGTGATTAACACCCAAAGAGTACTAAGGTATGATCATGTTTTTCTTGTGAGAGAAGTTTAGTCGATGGAGTGCATCATATTGAGCCGTATGTATTTTGCAAATATTCTATGTCTACAATGCTCTTGCGGAGCTACTCTAGCTAATTGCTCCCACTTTCAATATGTATCTAGATTAAGACTTAGAGTCATCACGGATGGATGTCAAAACTTGTATCAGCGTAACCCTTTGGCCAGACCTTTTGTCACCTCCATAATGAGAAACATATCCTTATCCCACTAAGGATAATTTTGACCAATGTCCGATGATCTACTCCTAGATCACTATTGGCCTCCTTGCCAAACCGAGTGAGTATACAATAGGTCTGGTCCATAACATAGCATACTTTTATAGAACCTATGGTGATGCATAGGGAATGACTTTCATTCTCTTTCTATTTTACGCAGTGTCGGGATTTGAGTCTTACTAGGTTTCATACCTTTGCAACAGGCAAGAACTCTTTCTTTGTTGTTCCATTTTGAACTACTTCAAAATCTTGTCAAGGTATGTACTCATTGAAAATCTTATCAAGCGTTTTGATCTATCTCAATAGAGCTTGATGCTCAATATGTAAGTAACTTTCTTGAGGTCTTTCTTTGAAAAACTCCTTCAAAACACTCCTTTATGCTTTGAGAGAATAATTCTACATTATTTCAGATCAACAATATGTCATTCACATATTGTTGATTCTTGTGGCGCCCGATTCAATCGTACACTAATCATGCATAAGCGTGTACGATCAAGATCGAGGACTCACGGGAAGATATCACAACACAACTCTAAAAACTTAAATAAGCCATACAAGCATCATAATACAAGCCGAGGGGCCTCGAGGGCTCGAATACAAGTGCTCGATCATAGGCGAGTCGGCGGAAGCAACAATATCTGATCTGAGACATAAGTTAAACAAGTTTGCCTTAAGAAGGCTAGCACAAAGTGGGATCTGAGATCGAAAGAAGCGCGGGCCTCCTGCAGGATCCTCCTAAACTACTCTGGTGGTAAATCGTCGACACCTTGCGTAGTAGTAGGCACCTCCGGTGTAGTAGTCGACATCGGCGGTGGCGTCGGCTCTGGGCTCCAGCATCTGGTTGCGACAACGAGAAAAGAAAGGAAAGGGGAAAGGGGAAGAAAGCAACCGTGAGTACTCATCAAAAGTACTACTTAAGCAAGGAACTACACTACATATGCATGGGTATATGTGTAAAGGGCCATATCGGTGGGTGAGCTGCGAGAATGCGAGAATAAGAGGGGATAGCTAATCACTGTCGAAGACTAAACTTGGCGACCTCCGTCTTCTGACATGTAGAAGAGAGTAGATTGAAGTCCCCAAGTAGCATCTCCAAGTAGCATCTCGGTAGCATCGCATAGCATAATCCTACCGGCAATCCTCTCCTCGTCGCCCTGTTGAGAAGCGATCACGGGTTATATCACAACACTTGGAAGGGTGTGTTTTATTAAGTATCGATTCTAGTTGTCATAAGGTCAAGGTACAACTCCGGGTCGTCCTTTTACCGAGGACACGGCTATTCGAATAGATTAACTTCCTGCGGTGCACCACATAACCAACACGCTCGATCCCATTTGGCGGACACACTTTTACGGGTCATGCCCGACGCGGAAGATCAACACGTCGCAGCCCACCTAGGCTGTGAGAGGTCGACCGCCGGTCTAAACCTAAGCGCCACGAAGTGCAGGCCCATCGCCCATAGCACACACGTGCGTTCGAAACGGCGGCGAAGCGAACTAGCCCCTTAATACAAGTGCGAACTTACGTTCCAATCCGGTAGCGCCCACTCGATCGTGACGTCAAGAAGGCCGGTGATACCACGGCGTCGGGATACCCATAACTTCTCCCGTAGATGGTTAGTGCGTATAGACCAAATGGCGGACTCGGATCAAATACCAAGATCTCGTTAAGCGTGTTATTATGAAGCAACAGCGGGCGCCGACGAGGCAGGCCCACCTCTCACCTAAGCGGCCTCAACCTGCCTGTCGCTCGCCACAAAGATCCACACGGAGGGCCGTCGGGACAAGGTCCTTTCAGCTAATCCGTGAATCACTTTCATGGGTACTCTTGGTGACCGAGTTTAGTCACCATCTGTATAGTATGTATGTATGTATGTATAGTATATACCGTGATCACCTCCAGAGTGATCACGGCCCAATATATAACAAAGCGGTGACAAGAATGTAGAGCCAATGATGATAAACTAGCATCCTATACTAAGTATTTAGGATTGCGGTAAGGTATCAGCAGATGTAGCAACAATGTCGGGCTATGCATCGAGAATAGGATCAGCGGAAAGTAGTAACATGCTACACTACTCTAATGCAAGCGTTATAGAGGAGAATAGGCGATATCTGGTGATCAAGGGGCTTGCACTGGTTGCTCACGGCAAGAGAGTGGGGTCGTCGACTCCGTAGTCATCTGAGGTAGCAGCGGCGTCGGTCTCGGTGTCTAGCGAGAAGAGGAAGAAACAATAAATATTTAAGCAAGCGGTGCATAGAGATGCATGACATGGCGAGTATCGGTGCTAGAGGTGCCCTAACACGGTATGAGGTGATACTGGTGAAGGGGCAACATCAGGGAGGTATCCCGGGTTCCGTGTTTTAGGCGGAAGGGCGGAGGAAAGTTGCGAGTTTGATATGTTAGGAGTGCGTGGCGGACGAGCGGGCTGCGTATCCGGGTTCGTCTCGTTGTTACGAGCAACTTTCATGTACAAAGTTTTTCCATCCGAGTTACGGATTATTTTATATGATTTTCTAAAGTTTTAATCATTTTCGATTTTAATTATTTATTTAAATCAACATTATCTAGAATAGTGTCTGCTGGCGTCGGCATGGCGCAATCTTTGAGTCATCGATCGGCAAGCGCGGTTGGTGAGTCAAATCGACACAATGGGTCGATGGGACCCACTGTCATTGGTCGAGTTGAAATAGGATTTGTTTTAAACTAATTATGATTAGTTAAGTATGGGGCCCTTTAGGCGTGTGAGATAGTCTATATTAATTAAATTAACCCATGTAATTAGTTTATAGGGTGGGGGCCTTTGGTGAAACACGGGACCGGCCCGGTCGACAAGTTGACCATGGTCGACTAGGCGGCCAGGCCCCTGGGGCCTGACGATGACCACGATGGACCCGACATCGGGCCACATCGGTGCGGCGGAGGTTCACCGGCGGCGTATAACGGAGGGCGCGGACCTCGCGGGAATCGCGCCACGATGCATGTAAGAGGCGTGGTGGGCTCTTCGAGCGCCCGCGCCGTGGCGCATTGAATGGGCGAGGCTTGGCGGGAGGCGCGGCTTCACCGGCGGCAGCGGGCGGGCCCGGCGTTCGACGAGAGAGCAGCGATCTGGCGTGTTGGCAAGCACTCAAAATGGCGGGAGGCCTCTACTTGCAGCGTCTGCACTGGCAGACCCGAGAGCAGGACAAATGGTCACGGGCGGCTACGGCGGCAGCGGCGTGTGGCGTCTTCGAGCAAGTTAGAGCGACGCATCCAACTAACAAGCGGTGTCGAGAGAGAGAGAGGAAGGGCGGGGGCTCAGCGGCGGCACCTGCAGTAGCCCTTGGCGGCTTAGTAGCTGCGAGCGTCACGGAGATTGATGATGGCGGTGGCGGAGAAGAAAACGACCTCGTCCACGGCTGCGGCAGCCTGGCTTCGAATCAGCAGTCGGAGGCAGCGAAGCGGCGGCGAGGAGACGGTGACACGTTAGCGCGATGCGGGGAGGGCCAGCCACGGCTACATAGCAGCCCGCAGCCATGGGGCCTTCGGACGAAGCGGATCGAGGCGGCGAGGCGGAGATCTGGGAGGAGGCGGGGGAGTGAGTGGGAGAGAAGCGGGCGGCGGGGTGTGGCGGCCTTATCCGTCGGCGGGGCGGCGAGTGGTGCGATGGGGGCGCGCCATGTTCATGGCGCGATCGGAACAATGGCCTTGGGAAGGAAGGCGACAAGGGGAGCGAAGTGGGCTTGGCCGGATGGGCGGTTGGGCTGGCCGTTGTCGGCTAAATGGGCCAATTATTGAGGGGGGTTTAGGGCTTTCCTTTTCTCTTTAGTAGTTTGTTAGGTTTCTTTTCTTTATTCCTTTTATTTTATTTATTTCCTTTTACATTTTAATTTCTAGTTTCTTTTAATTTTTAGTTTTAACAAAAATCACCACTAGTACCTCAAGTAGTATTTATAAACAAACTGCTGTCACATCAATTCTTAACCCATAATAAAATATTTTTAATATTTTATAATATCAATAGGTATTTGTTTAATTGTTTTCACTCTTGTTTTAATTAGTTTAGAGCCCTTAAACATTTTATCAAGGTTTGGTTTCTCCATCGTATTTACACATGATTTATCTGACCCACCTTGAACATTTTGGTTTCATTGTTTGAAAACTTTTATTATTTGCCTTTAATTGAATTTGAATTCGAATCGGTTTCGAACTAACTCGATATTAGCGATAGTAATCAAAGTGACGTGGCATCATTAGCAGAGAATTACTGTAGCTTAATTATCCGGGCGTCACAATTCTCCTCCACTACAAGAAATCTCGTCCCGAGATTTAAGAGATAAGGGGAAGTTCTGATTCACGATGTTCTAACGGATCTTCTCGAAGAAGTTAATCCCTTTCGTTGATGTCTTCAATTCTTTATTCAATGCATCATGATAAACTTGTTATCATTTCTTGAGAACTCCATCGTACTTACGAAAGGATAAGGGCTGCTCACTACGACATAATGCTTTTGAAACAATCAATGGGTTAACCCATGAGTGAGTATAAGATTATCTCTCGAGTTGAACATATGAAATACATCGAGTAAGATGCGAAGGTACAATAAGAGGTTCAAGCGGATAGATAGTTGCTCGAAGTCGAACGAGTGAAAAGGGTTGATGGCGAGTAAGTATTGCGTGCGATACAGAATAGATCACTAGGGCGGTGGCCCGTGAATTACATCTGAGGCCACGCGCGAGAATAACTTTGAGAATAGGGGTGTCTGGGACGGTCGGGTTTGATCTGTGGGCTGTGGGTTATGGGCCCACCATGTGGTTTTTAATAGGAAGCATTGACATCTTCGCGGTCATGATAGCAAGGCATGTCGAGAGTAGCATGTCGATTATGTCGGCAACAACGTTGGTACCAAGGGCGAGGACGAAGAACCATTTTCTGCTTTCGTCGAATGAGGCGGACCAATAGGCAAAGTTCTCGTCCATCGGTGGCTATCGGAATGTCATCAACAATAATAACGAGGTCTTCTTGTGAAATTGTACACGAGATGTTTACATAAGCGGGAGAATAATCTTGCTTAGATCATATAGATCACAAGCAACGTTAAACCAACCAATGGAATGGAAAATATGGTTATCAGTTAAGCGAGAACAATGGAAAGGAAAATGTGTTAAAACACATATTTCAAGGGTATATCCTTCCCAAGGACAAGCGAGCATGATATCCATGATAGGATATAATGTACAAAACTCTTTAGGTAAGGGAGAGAATTTCTTGACAACGGTGTTTGGATAATGACCAAGAAACATTTAGCATCGCGCCTCAATGTTCTTGTTGATGAGCGGGGTATCATAGTCATGCTTCGAGGTAGCAATGATATGGTGTTTCAATCAAGTGTCAGACTTTGGATACAAAGGATCCATCGGAAACAACGTATAGATTAAGTCTTACCATTTCCTCATAGAAGAATGGATAACCTTTCTGAAAAGGAATCTATAACAATAGGGCCTCCGGCCGGGTTTGCTAGGCACGACATCACCATACCGGGTCACATAAAGGCTGTTGCTATAACTCTTGGAAATATGTTCCAACCATCATATCTGACCGAGATTCAGATCTGATTATTGTCAGGATACCTCAGACTCAGGATGCCTGAGAAGAAAGGTGCAACACAAATTGTCGAGATGACATTGTAAGATTCTCGCGAAATAACGTACGGAAGCAAGGCTTCGAAACAAGAGTTCATCATTAAACCAAGGGGAGGATGAGGAGATGGCTGATGGACTCAGCGACAATTCAACTAGGTATCCAAAAAGATGGATCTCCCCAATTATGTGGATGAGGAGATAGCATTTGTCAGCTCAAATGATGTAATGAAGTATGCTCGAGGAAAACCTACATAATTAAACATTGGTTGAAAGGTGCGCCCGAAATATGGGTTGGGTTGCACGACCAATATCAGAATGGTGATTCAATAATCAATAGTCTAAGAATGAACGGCCGACCATTAACTTGAAAGCAATAGGGTTGCTAGAAGGAAAGAATCCAAACAACACCGTTCACTTGTTGGAGTCAACACGGGGACCAAGAAAGAATGGTGATGGTGAGAAGTATCACTTGTATTAAGAGTTCTCAAGAGGTAGTGAAATTTCCCATGACATCTTGTCATAAAAGGTGGTAATATTCCAAGGTAAAGAAGAACAATGTTGGATAGCAAGGCACTCAAGGTAGAACACAAAACACAATCAAGTTTGTGTTGGAAGGAAGGCAATAAAGTGGCCGATGATAACACAAATCATCGAGGGCAAGGATGGTATTTCCCATCATGAATTCGATTGATATCATGGAAGAGCTCATAAGGTTGATGATGATCACGACACATTTGTCGAGAGGTTTCAAGAAGATGTAATCAACCAGCGACGACATCAAGTTAAAGGAATGATGAAGTGAAAGGTTATTGGAACCATGGAGTGCGACACAACTCGAAATCAAGTTTGTTGTTCAAGGCAAAATGATATGATGAGGAAAATCGGCGTAAAGCAGCTCATCGTCGAAAATTTGTGCTCGGGAAGGACCGGTAGCACAATTAAAAGTTACTGATATAATGATATAGCCGATCGGGCTAGGAATAGCGTGATCGAGTACAAACTTCGTAAGCAAAGAAGATTACTAAGAGTTGTTTAATCGCGATGCGGACTCGATTCAGTTATCGATGTCCTTGAGTGTTTAATAACTCGAAGCACGTGAAAAATTGGAATCAATGAGAATGTAGTACTTGATGGAGAACTCATAAGAAGTTATGCAGTTCCGTGACAATCTCGAGATACCAGGGGGTAATACTCGACGAAAGATCAAAGTAAAGGTTGGACGGGTGTATTGATCCACAGAAGACAAGTGCTTAAACTTGCCCGAGAAATGGGATCAAAGAAAAACATATGGTCGGAACCACGATTGCAAAGGATCAATTCACGGATACCAAGGATATTATATCAAGGAAATAGTTATTATTACAAGAAGATTCCATGATAGGATCTACTTCGTGTCCATGGGCATGAACACAAAGGTTCAAGGTCGACTCCCACTTCTCCAAAGCATAACCTTACAGTCACTTCTCGTTTCAATAATGGCATCAGTGTTGAAAGTTTTACTTGGTGAAATACCAGATGAGTATGACCCGTGAAAACTTCCGAGTTCACACATATTAAGGAAGGCATAGCGAGGGCATCTTAGGAACATATACCACAAACTTGGGGTAAATATCTGAGCTCAAAAGCGAGCATTGTTCAAAAGCGGATGATACAATTTACCAAAAGCATTATATACCCATGGAAAGGCTCTCAAGGTTATTCAATATGAAGGACAACATCGGATAAAATCCAACAAAGGAACCGATGGTCCACAAGGGATCGATGTGAGCATCAATACTCAACGAGAGGAAGAAGAAGGCACGTGCATCATATTATAGAACATCGAGTAATTCGATGCTTAGATAACAAAGGACTTACGATTTCCAAAACAAAGGATCAAAAGCGGTTGCTCACGATCAAGGATGGATAATTTGGATAGACGGAGGCACAATTGGCGACAAATAGTTTGGTCGAGAACCAGCTCATGTTCAAAAATGATGTGCGAGTCGGAAAGATAATTTAGAAGGGTTGATAGATGATTGTGTGCATTCGCACACATGTTGAATCAATAGGATCAAAATAGCGGTGTCAAAGGATACTAGTGAATTTTGCGAGATATATGGGAAGCATCCATAATGCTACTAGACAAGTATTTGCGAGCAATAAAGCTGCTAAGGATTTTGGAGGATTGAATAGTATTTCAAAGACTTTTGTGAAACACACGAACAAGCGGGATGGCGGATACTCGAAGGTGCGAGAAATTATTCTCGGGGTATTCGGTGGCAAAGAAGCGCAAGGCGATAAATATTCTCGAGGTATCTTGTAATAACAAGATCATTGGGAATAAAAGTAAGCATAATGGTGTAAGTATTTATCCATAGGGATATTTGGTGGTAGGGAATTGCAAAACCTTGGGGCACAAGGTCTCGAGAAAAATCGGAGTATCTTGAAATCTTACAGTGCGATCGGTGATCATCTAGAATGAAGGGCCTCTCAGGAGAAAGTATTTTCGAGAACCTAAAGTTAGATTTTTGTAAAAATCGTTTAACCCGAATAGAAGAGAGTTCAGAATCTCAGAGTAAAGGTCGAGGGTGAAAGATCCTAGTACCACCCAATGGCGGCGTGGGCCCATGGGCGCCTGACCATGTTAGTAAAAGTTTTGCAATGTCTAGACTCGACTTGACCAAGGAGTTGGAAAGGGGATTCCTCTGGCGATCGGCTCGATACCAACTTGTGGCGCCCCGATTCAATCGTACACTAATCATGCGCATAAGCGTGTGCGATCAAGATCGAGGACTCACGGGAAGATATCACAACACAACTCTAAAAACTTAAATAAGTCATACAAGCATCATAATACAAGCCGGGGGCCTCGAGGGCTCGAATACAAGTGCTCGATCATAGGCAGTCGTGGAAGCAACAATATCTGATCTGGACATAAGTTAAACAAGTTTGCCTTAAGAAGGCTAGCACAAAGCGGGATCTGGATCGAAGAAGCATGCCTCCTGCAGGATCCTCCTAAACTACTCACAGTGGTAAATCGGCGGCATGCACGTAGTAGTAGACACCTCCGGTGTAGTAGTCGACATCGAGCGGTGGCGTCGCTCTGGGCTCCGACATCTGGTTGCGACAACGAGAAAAAGAAAGGAAAGTGGGGAAGGGAAGAAAGCAACCATGAGTACTCATCCAAAGTACTGCTTAAGCAAGGAGCTACACTACATATGCATGGGTATATGTGTAAGGGCCATATCGGTGGGTGAGCTGCGAGAATGCGAGAATAAGAGGATAGCTAATCACAGCCGAAGACTACACCAGCGACCTCCGTCTTCTGACATGTAGAAGAGAGTAGATTGAAGTCCTCCAAGTAGCATCTCCAAGTAGCATCCCAGTAGCATCGCATAGCATAATCCTACCGGCAATCCTCTCCTCGTCATACCTGTTGAGAAGCGATCACCGGGTTGTATCGCACTTGGAAGGGTGTGTTTTATTAAGTATCGATTCTAGTTGTCATAAGGTCAAGGTACAACTCCGGTGCGTCCTTTTACCGAGGACACGGCTATTGAATAGATTAACTTCCCTACGGTGCACCACATAACCCAACCGCTCGATCCCATTTGGCGGACACACTTTTACGGGTCATGCCGGCGCGGAAGATCAACCGTCGCAGCCCACCTAGGCTGTGAGAGAGGTCGACGCCGGTCTAAACCTAAGCGCCGCAGTGCAGGGCCCATCGCCCTTAACACACACACGTTCTTGACAGCGGCGGAAGCGAAACTAGCCCCTTAATACAAGTGCGAACTTACGTTCCAATCGGTAGCGCCCACTCGATCGGCGGCGTCAAGAAGGCTTGGTGATACCACGGCGTCGGGATACCCATAACTACTCCCGTAGATGGTTAGTGCGTATAGACCAAATGGCGGACTCGGATCAAATACCAAGATCTCGTTAAGCGTGTTATTATGAAGCAACCGCGGGCGCCGACGAGGGCAGGCCCACCTCTCACCTAAGCGGCCTCAACCTGCCTGTCGCTCGCCACAAAGATCCACCTGAGAGGGCCGTCGGGACAAAGGTCCTTTCAGCCCCAATCAAGTGAATCACTCATGGGTACTCTTGGTGACCCGACTTTAGTCACCATCTGTATAGTATGTATGTATGTATAGTATATACGTGATCACCTCCAGTGATCACGGCCCAATAATATAGCAAGGCGGTGACAAGAATGTAGAGCCAATGATGATAAACTAGCATCCTATACTAAGTATTTAGGATTGCGGGTAAGGTATCAACAGATGTAGCAACAATGTCGGGCTATGCATCGAGAATAGGATCAGCGGAAGCGGTAACATGCTACACTACTCTAATGCAAGCGGTATAGAGGAGAATAGGCGATATCTGGTGATCAAGGGGGGCTTGCTGGTTGCTCTGGCAAGAGAGTGGGGTCGTCAACCGTAGTCATCTGAGGTGCAGCGGCGTCGGTCTCGGTGTCTAGCGAGAGAAGGGAAGAAACAATAAATATTTAAGCAAGCGGGTGCATAGCGATGCATGACATGGCAGATATCGGTGCTAGAGGTGCCCTAACACGGTATGAGTGATACGGTGAAGGGGCAACATCAGGGAGGTATCCCGGGGTTAAATCATTTTGAGGCGGAGGGCGGAGGAAAGTTGCGAGTTTGATATGTTAGGAGTGCGTGGCGGACGAGCGGGCTGCGTATCCGGGTTCGTCTCGTCGTTACGAGCAACTTTCATGTACAAAGTTTTTCCATCCGAGTTACGGATTATTTTATATGATTTTCTAAAGTTTTAATCATTTTACGATTTTAATTATTTATTTAAATCAACATTATCTAGAATAGTGTCTGCTGGCGTCGGCATGGCGCAATCTTGAGTCATCGGTCAGCAGCGGTTGGTGAGTCAAATCTGACACTGTGGGTCGATGGGACCCACGTCATTAGTCGAGTTGAAATAGGATTTGTTTTAAACTAATTATGATTAGTTAAGTATGGGGCCCTTTAGGCGTGTGAGATAGTCTATATTAATTAAATTAACCCATGTAATTAGTTTATAGGGTGGGGGCCTTTGGTAAACAGGACCGGCCCGATCGACAAGTTGACCATGGTCGACTAGGCGGCCAGGCCCCAGGGCCACCGAGCGATGACCTGATGGACCCGACATCGAGCCACATCGGCGGGCGGCGGAGGTTCACCGTCGGCGAACAAAAATGTGGCGGAGGGGCGCGGACCTCGCCGGAATCGCGCCATGGTGCATGTAAGGGGGCGCGGGTGGGCTCTTTCGAACGCCCGCGCCGTGGCGCATTGAATGGGCGGGGCTTGGCGGAGGAGGCGCCAGCCGGCGGCGGCGAAGCGGACGCGGCGTTCGGCCGCGAGATGGAGCAGCGATGCGGCGTGTTGGCAATCACTCAAAATGGTGGGAGGCCTCTACTTGCGCGTCTGAGCTTGGCAGCCACGAGCCGGGACCAAATGGTCACCGGGCGGCTACGGCGGCAGCGCGTCTGGCGATCGCTCGGGCAAGTTAGAGCGGCGCATCAACTAACAGCGTCGAGAGAGAGAGAGGAAGGGCGAGGCTCAGCGGCGGCATACCTGATGGCCCTTGGCGGCTTAGTAGCTGCGAGCGTCGCGGAGTTGAGAGATGGCGGCGGCGGAGAAGAAAACGACCTCGTCCACGGCAGCTGCGGCAATGCGAGCTTCGAATCAGCATCGAGGGCGGCGAAGCGAGCGAGGAGACCGGTGACCGTTAGCGCGGTGCGGGGAGGGGCAGCCACGCAGCTACATAGCAACCACAGCCATGGGGCCTTCAGACGAAGCGGATCGAGGAAGCGGCGAAGCGGAGATCTGGGAGGAAGCGAGGGGAGGTGAGTGGGAGAGAAGCGGCGGCGAGGCGTGTGGCCTTATCCCATCGGCGGGGACGGCGAGGTGGTGCGATGGGGACGCGCCATGTTCATGGCGTGATCGGAGGAAACAATGGCGCGGGAAGGAAGCGACAAGGGAGCAGAGTGGGCTTGGCTCGGATGGGCGGTTGGGCTGGCCATGTCGTCATTAGCTGGGCCAATTGGCCGGGGGGGTTTAGGGCTTTACTTTTCTCTTTAGTAGTTTGTTAGGTTTGTTTTCTTTATTCCTTTTATTTTATTTATTTCCTTTTACTGTTTAATTTCTAGTTTCTTTTAATTTTAGTTTTAACAAAATCACCACTAGTACCTCAAGTAGTATTTATAAACAAACTCTGTCACATCAATTCTTAACCCATAATAAAATATTTTTAATATTTTATAAAATCAATAGGTATTTGTTTAATTGTTTTCACTCTTTGTTTTAATTAGTTTAGAGCCCTTAAACATTTTATCAAGGTTTGGTTTCTCCATCGTATTTACATGATTTTTTGTTATGGATGATTGTTGCTATGACTTGTATAGTGTGCATGTGTTGCACCGATGCTCCGTTTTGAGTGTGCTCTATAGGAAACTTGCTTGATTTTGCATGTAGCTTCATACTACCATGTTGCATCCTTGTTTTGAGGTGTTTGCTTGATGTTTGAGTGCATTTTGCATCAATGCCATGTTTAACTTGTTTTGCTCATATCTTCTAGGCCGTAGCTCCGAATCTAATGAACTTTATATGTAACTTGACTAGAATTTCGTGTAGATCATCTTGGTGCATCTTTAACTTGCTGTTTAAAAACTTCAACATAAGGTTTATTCAGTTCTGGACCAATTTCGAAATTTGCATATGAGGACTTACCGAATTGTTATATGTTGTTTCCGGCCTCATTTAAACTTGCCTTGATGTGTTGTTCTTGTTTGCATCATCTCTTGCCATGAGTAGCTTCATGTAGCTTGGTCATGCATCATGCTTGTTGTGCATCATGCCTTGTTCATGTGTGGTGTGTTTACCCATGTTGTGTGCTTCTTTCGATAGTTCCTGTTTTGTTGCGATCGTGAGGATTCGTTCGTCTACGATTGGTTCGGCTTCATCCGTTCATCTTCTTCATGGACTCGTTCTTCTTCCTTGCGGGATTTCAGGCAAGATGACCGCTACCCTGGATCTCACTACTATCATTGCTATGCTAGTTGCTTCATTCTATCGCTATGCTGCGCTACCTATTACCTGTTTATCAAGCCATCCCAAATTGCCATGAACCTCTAACCTTTGACACCTTTCCTATGCAAACCGTTGTTTGGCTATGTTACCGCTTTGCTCAGCCCTCTTATAGCGCTGCTAGTTGCGTGAAGTTGAAGATTTCTCCATGGTGGACAGGGGTTTATGTTGGGATATCACAATATCTCTTATATTATTAATGCATCTATATATTTGGTAAATGGTGGAAGGCTCGGCCTTATGCCCGTGTTTTGTTCCACTCTTGCCGCCTAGTTTTCGCCATACCGTGTTATGTTCCCGGATTTTATGCTCCTAACGCGGTCGGGTGATTTATGGACCCCCCTGACAGTTCGCTTTGAATAAAACTTGTCCAGCAAGGCCCAACATTGATTTTTACCATTTGCCTCACCAGCACCTATATTTCCCTTGGGAGTAATTAACCCAAGGGTCATCTTTATTTTAGCCCCCCCGGGCCAATGCTTGTCTAAGTGTTGGTCCAAACTAGAGCCCTTTGCAGCGCCCCCTCAGGGATACTTGAGGCCTGGTTTTAGTTGTACGGATTGCTCATCCGGTCGTGGCCTGAGATGAGATACGCGCGGCTACTATCAGGATGTCGGCATGCCGGGAGGTCTTGCTGGTCTTGTTTTACCATTATCGAAATGTCTTGTAAACCGGGATTCCGAGACTGATCGGGTCTTCCTGGGAGAAGGTCTATTCCTTCTTTGATCGCGAGAGCTTGTCATGGGCTAAGTTGGGACACCCCAGCAGGGTATAAACTTTCGAGAGCCGTGCCCGCAGTTATGTGGCAGATGGGAATTTGTTAATGTCCGGTTGTAGATAACTTGACACCAGATCCGAATTAAAATGCATCAACCGTGTGTGTAGCCGTGATGGTCTCTTCTCGGCGGAGTCCGGGAAGTGAACACGGTTTCGGGTTATGTTTGACGAAGTAGGTGTTCGTGATCACCTCTTGATCATTGCTAGTTGACGACCGCCCGCTTGTTCTCTTCTCGCTCTCTTTTGCGTATGTTAGCCACCATACATTGCTTAGTCGCTGCTGCAACCTCACCACTTTATCCCTTCCTTTCCCATTAAGCTTTGCTAGTCTTGATACCCATGGTAATGGGATTGCTGAGTCCTCGTGGCTCACATATTACTACAACAACAGCAGTACAGTTATGCGATGATCTTGACGCGAGAGCGATGTTTGCTTGTTTTGGAGTTCTCCTTCTGCTTCTTCTTCGATCAGGGGATAGGTTCCAGGTCGGCAGCCTGGGCTAGCAGGGTGGATATTGTTTGAGTTTTTGTTTATGTATCATCCGTAGTCGGATGTTGATCTGTTGTATGATGATATTGTATTCGTGTGGCATTGTATGCCTTTTGTATGTATCCCCATCTATTATGTAATGTTGATGTAATGATATCCACCTTGCAAAAGCGTCTCAATATGCGGGTCTATCCTTGGTGGGACCTTCGAGTTCCTTTTGGATAGGGTCGCATATTGGGCGTGACACAACGGCCATGCACTAGTAGAAAAAGGGTCAAATGTGAGGCACATTAGTGCCAGTTTGATTTTGAGCCAGCACTAATGTGACCAATAGTGCCGGTTCCAACGGCTAGCCGGCCGCTCTCATTAGTACTGGTTCGTGGCGAACCTTTAGCACCGGTTCGTGCCACGAACCGGTACTAAAGAGAGTGGTGGCAGGATGTTGTCAGTCTGGGGCCCCTCCAGCATCTTTAGTACCGGTTCGTGGCACGAACCGGTACTAAAGGTCGACGTACATAAACCCTTCGTCCACCCGAGCTCGCTCCGTTCTTCCCCTTTCCCCTCTCCTTCCTCTGTTCTTCCCCTCTCTTCCTCGAGCTCGTCACACATTTTGCCCAAAATTTGTCAAGATTTGAAGGCCCCATCCATTCAAATGATCACAAAGGTGTTGGGGAACGTAGTAATTTCAAAAAATTACCTACGCACACGCAAGATCATGGTGATGCATAGCAACAAGAGGGAAGAGTGTTGTCCACGTACCCTCGTAGACCGAAAGCGGAAGCGTTAGAACAACCCTGTTGATGTAGTCGTACGTCTTCACGGCCCGACAAATCAAGCACCGAAACTACGACACCTCCGAGTTCTAGCACACGTTCAGCTCGATGACGATCCCCGCACTCCGATCTAGCAGAATGTCGGAGAAGAGTTCCGTCAGCACGACGGCGTGGTGACGATCTTGATGTTCTGCCGTTGCAGGGCTTCGCCTAAGCACCGCTACAATATTATCGAGGACTATGGTGGAGGGGGGCACCGCACATGGCTTAGAGATCAAGAGATCAATTGTTGTTGTGTCTAGAGGTGCCCCCTGCCCCCATATATAAAGGAGTGGAGGAGGGGGAGAGGGCTGGCTCCTATGGCGCGCCCTGGAGGAGTCCTACTCCCACCGGGAGTAGGATTCCTCCCCTTCCATGTAGTAGGAGTAGGAGACAAGGAAGGGGAGAGGAAGAGAAGGAAGGAGGGGCGCCGCCTCCCCTAGTCCAATTCGGACTAGTCATTGGGGGGGGGTCCTGCCTCTCTCTCTCTCCCCTAAAGCCCAATAAGGCCCATATACTTCTTCCCCGTATTCCTGTAATCGCCTTACTCCAAAAAATACCCGAACCACTGAACCTTTCCGATGTCCGAATATAGTCGTCCAATATATCAATTTTACGCCTCGACCATTTCGAGACTCCTCGTCATGTCCCCGATCTCATCCGGGACACCGAACTCCTTCGTACATCAAAACTCATAAACTCATAATATAACCGCATCAAAACCTTGCGTGCATGGACCCTCTACGGGTTCGAGAACTATGTAGACATGACCGAGACACGCTTCCGTCAATAACCAATAGAGGAACCTGGATGCTCATATTGGCTCCTACATATTCTACGAAGATCTTTATCGGTCAAACCGCATAACAACATATGTTGTTCCCTTTGTCATCGGTATGTTACTTGTCCGAGTTTCGATCGTCGGTATTTCAATACCTAGTTCAATCTCGTTACCGGCAAGTCTCTTTACTCGTTACGTAATGCATCATCCCATAACTAACTCATTAGCTACATTGCTTGCAAGGCTTATAGTGATGTGCATTACCGATAGGGCCCAGAGATACCTCTCCGACAATCAGAGTGACAAATCCTAATCTCGAAATACGTCAACTCAACATGTACCTTCGGAGACAACTGTAGAGCTCCTTTATAATCACCCAGTTATGTTGTGACGTTTGGTAGCATACAAAGTGTTCCTCCGGTAAACGGGAGTTTCATAATCTCATAGTCATAGGAACATGTATAAGTCATGAAGAAAGCAATAGCAACATACTAAATGATCAAATGCTAAGCTAACGGAATGGGTCAAGTCAATCACATCATTCTCCTAATGATGTGATCCCGTTAATCAAATTACAATTCATGTCTATGGTTAGGAAACTTAACCATCTTTGATTAACGAGCTAGTCAAGTAGAGGCATACTAGTGACACTTTGTTTGTCTATGTATTCACACATGTATTATGTTTCCGGTTAGTACAATTCTAGCATGAATAATAAACATTTATCATGATATAAGGAAATAAATAATAACTTTATTATTGCCTCTAGGGCATATTTCCTTCAGTCTCCCACTTGCACTAGAGTCAATAATCTAGTTCACATCGCCATGTGATTTAACACCAATATTCACATCTGTATGTGATTAATACCCATAGTTCACATCGTCATGTGATCAACACCTAAAGGGTTTACTAGAGTCAATAATCTAGTTCACATCGCTATGTGATTAACACCCAAAGAGTACTAAGGTATGATCATGTTTTTGCTTGTGAGAGAAGTTTAGTCAATGGGTCTGTCATATTCAGAGCCGTATGTATTTTGCAAATATTCTATGTCTACAATGCTCTGCACGGAGCTACTCTAGCTAATTGCTCCCACTTTCAATATGTATCTAGATTAAGACTTAGAGTCATCTGGATCAGTGTCAAAACTTGTATCGACGTAACCCTTTACGACGAACCTTTTGTCACCTCCATAATCGAGAAACATATCCTTATCCCACTAAGGATAATTTTGACCAATGTCCAAAGGATCTACTCCTAGATCACTATTGTACTCCTTGCCAAACCAGGCGAGTATACAATAGGTCTGGTCCATAACATGGCATACTTTTATAGAACCTATGACTGATGCATAGGGAATGACTTTCATTCTCTTTCTATTTTCTGCCGTGTCGGGATTTGAGTCTTACTCAGTTTCATACCTTTGCAACACAGGCAAGAACTCTTTCTTTGATCGCTCCATTTTGAACTACTTCAAAATCTTGTCAAGGTATGTACTCATTGAAAATCTTATCAAGCGTTTTGATCTATCTCAATAGAGCTTGATGCTCAATATGTAAGTAGCTTTACTGAGGTCTTTCTTTGAAAAACTCCTTCAAAACACTCCTTTATGCTTTGCAGAATAATTCTACATTATTTCCGATCAACAATATGTCATTCACATATACTTATCAGAAATGTTGTAGTGCTCCCACTCACTTTCTTGTAAATACAGGCTTCACCGCAAGTCTGTATAAAACTATATGCTTTGATCAACTTATCAAAGCGTATATTCCAACTCCGAGATTCTTGCACCAGTCCATAGATGGATCACTGGAGCTTGCACATTTTGTTAGCACCTTTAGGATTGACAAAACCTTCTGGTTGCATCATATACAACTCTTCATTAAGAAAACCATTAAGGAATGTAGTTTTGACATCCATTTGCCAGATTTCATAAAATGTGGCAAATTGCTAACATGATTCAGACAGACTTAAGCATCGCTACAGTTGAGAAAATCTCATTGTAGTCAACACTCTGAACTTTGTCGAAAACCTTTTTGCAACAACTCGAGCTTTGTAGATAGTAACACTACTATCAACTTCTGTCTTCATCTTGAAGATCCATTTATACAATATGGCTTGCCGATCATCGGACAACTCCACCAAATTCAATACTGTGACGCCCCCGATTCAATCGTACACTAATCATGCACGCAAATGTGTACGATCAAGATCGTGGACTCACGGAAGATATCACAACACAACTCTAAAACATAAATAAGTCATACAAGCATCATAATACAAGCCGTGGGCCTCGAGGGCTCGAATACAAGTGCTCGATCATAGACGAAGTCGCGGAGCAACAATATCTGAGTACGTACATAAGTTAAACAAGTTTTGCCTTAAGAAGGCTAGCACAAACCGGGATACAGATCGAAGAGGCGCAGCCTCCCGCTCGATCCTCCTAACTACTCCCGGTCGTCGCCAGCCACTCGCACGTAGTAGTAGGCACCTCCAGTAGTAGTCGCCATCGACGGTGGCGTCTGCCCTAGATTCCAAAGATCTGTTGCGACAACCGTAAAGAAAGGAAAGGGGAAAAGGGGAGAAAGCAACCGTGAGTACTCATCCAAAGTACTCGCAAGCAAGGAGCTACACTACATATGCATGGGTATATGTGTAAAGGGCCATATCGGTGGACCGAATGCAGAATGCCGTAATAAGAGGGGATAGCTAATCCTCGTCGAAGACTACGCTTCTGGCAGCCTCCGTCTTGCAGCAGGTAGAAGAGAGTAGACTGAAGTCCTCCAAGTAGCATCTCCAAGTAGCATCTCCAAGTAGCATCTCCAAGTAGCATCTCCAAGAAGCATCTCCAGTAGCATCGCATAGCATAATCCTACCCGCGATCCTCTCCTCGTCGCCCTGTTAGAGAGCGATCACCGGGTTGTCTGTGGAACTTGGAAGGGTGTGTTTTATTAAGTATCCGGTTCTAGTTATCATAAGGTCAAGGTACAACTCCGGTCGTCCTTTTACCGAGGGACACGGCTATTTGAATAGATTAACTTCCTGCAGGGTGCACCACATAACCCAACACGCCGATCCCATTTGGCCGACACACTTTCTCGGGTCATGCCCGCCTCGGAAGATCAACACGCCGCAGCCCCACCTAGGCCTAACAGAGAGGTCAAGACGCCGGTCTAAACCTAAGCGCACAGGGTCCGGGCCCATCGCCTAATGCACACCAAGACGTTGTGTGGCGGCCGGAAGCGTAACTAGCCCCTAATACAAGAGCAAGCTTACGCCCAATCCGGCGACGCCGCTCGCTTGTCGACGCCTAGAAGGCTTCGCCGATACCACGACGCCGGATACCCATAACTACTCCCACGTAGATGGTTAGTGCGATAGACCAAATGGCCGACTCGATCAAATACCCAGATCTCGTTAAGCGTGTTATTATGAAGCAACCATGACGCCGACCAGGCCAGGCCCACCTCTCGCCTAGGTGGTCTCAACTCGCCTGCCGCTCCGCCACAAAGATCCACACAGAGGGCCGTCGGGACAAAGGTCCTTTCAGCCCTCAATCCATGAATCACTCATGGTACTCTTCGAGCGGACCCGACTTTAGTCACCATTTGTAGTATGTATGTATGTATAGTAAATACCGTGATCACTTCCCGAGTGATCACGCCCAATAGTATAGCAAGGCGGTCGACAAGAATGTAGGGCCAATGATGATAAGCTAGCATCCTATACTAAGTATTTAGGATTGCGTAAGGTATCAACAGATGTAGCAACAATGTCGCTATGCATCGTAATAGGATTAACGGAAAGCAAGAACATGCTACACTACTCTAATGCAAGCAGATAGAGGAGAATAGGCGATATCTGGTGATCAAGGGGGGGCTTGCCTGGTTGCTCTGCAAGAGAGTGGGGTCGCCAACTCCGTAGTCGCACAGGTAGCAACAGCGGCGGTCGGTCTCGGTGTCTAGCGAGAGAAGAGGGGAAGAAACAATAAATATTTAAGCAAGCAGTGCATAGCGATGCATGACATGACGAGTATCGGTGCTAGAGGTGCCCTAACACGGTATGAGGTGATACCGTGAAGGGGCAACATCCGGGAGGTATCCCGGGTTCCGTGGTTTTCAGCAGGAGCCGAGGGGAAAGTTGCGAGTTTGATATGTTAGAGTGCGTGGCGGACGAACGGGCTGCGATCCGGTTCGTCTCGTCGCTCGAGCAACTTTCATGTACAAAGTTTTTCCATCCAAGTTACGGATTATTTTATATGATTTTCTAAAGTTTTAATCATTTTCTGATTTTAATTATTTATTTAAATCCAACATTATCTAGAATAGTGTCTGCTGACGTCAGCATGGCGCAATGCTGAGGTCATCACCAACAAATGGTCGATCGAAATCAAATCTGACCTGGGTCCAGGGGACCCACCGGTCATTGGGTCGAGTTGAAATAGGATTTGTTTTAAACTAATTATGATTAGTTATATGGGGCCCTTTGGGCAAGGATGATTAGTCTATATTAATTAAATTAACCCATGTAATTAGTTTATAGGGTGGGGCCATCGTCACCTTCGGGACCGCCCGGTCGAGAAGTCGACTATGGTCAACTAGGCCACCGGCCCTCGGGGCCACCACGCAAAGACCTCGATGGACCCCAAAGATCGTGCCACGCCGTGGGCGGCGAGGTTCACCGCCGGCGAATGAAAACGCGGCGAGGGGCGCGACTCGCCGAATCGCGCCACGATGCATGTAAGGGGCGCGGGTGGGCTTTTCGAACGCCGCTGCGGGCGCATTGAATGGAGGCGGGGCTTGGCCGAGGAGGGGCGCAGCTTCACCGGCGACGAAGCGGGCGGACGCCGCATTCGCCGCGAGAGGAACGGCGATGCGCGTGGTTGGCAAGCACTCAAAATGGCCGGAGGCCTCTACTTGCGCTGCGGCGAGCATTAACGCCACGAGCCCGGGACCAAATGGTCACCGGACGGCTACCGGCGACGAAGCGCGTCGGCGCGCCGCAAGTTGGGGCGACGATCCAACTAGCAAACGGCGTCGAGAGAGAGAGAGAGGGAGGGAGCGGGCTCACCGAAGCGGCACACACGGTGGCCCTTGGCGCTTAGTAGCTGAAGAGGGCGCCACCGGGTTGGGGATGAGCGGCGGCGAGGCGGAGGAAGAAGACGACTCGCCCACGACGCTGCGATGACGCTGGAGCTCGAATCAACGGTCGGGGACGACGAGGCGGGCGACAAGGAGACCGGTGACACGCTATGCGCGGTGCGGGAGGACGGCGCCACGGCTACATGACGGCCATGGCCATGGGAGCGCTTCGGACGGGGCGGATCTCGAGGAGCGAGCGAGGGGCGGAGATCTGGAGGAGAGCAGGGGAGGTGAGGGAGAGGAAACCGAGGCGGCGGGGCGTGGCGGCTTTATCCCGCCGGGCGGGACGGCGAGGTGGTGCGATGGGGACGCGCCATGTTCATGGCGCTGCGGAGGAACAAAAGGCCAGAAGGAGGCGACAAGGGGAACGGGAGGGGCTTGGCCCGGATGGGCGGTTAATGGGCCGACTGTCGGCTAGCCGGGCCAATTGGCCCGGGGGGGGGGTTTGGGGCTTTCCTTTTCTCTTTAGTAGTTTGTTAGGTTTGTTTTTCTTTATTCCTTTTATTTTATTTATTTCCTTTTCGCTTAATTTCTAGTTTCTTTTAATTTTTAGTTTTAACAAAAATCACCACTAGTACCTCAAGTAGTATTTATAAACAAACTCTGTCACATCAATTTAACCCATAATAAAATATTTTTAATATTTTATAAAATCCAATAGGTATTTGTTTAATTGTTTTCACTCACTGCTTTAATTAGTTTAGAGCCCTTAAACATTTTATCAAGGTTTGGTTTCTCCATCGTATTTACACATGATTTATCTGACCCACCTTGAACATTTTGGTTTCATTGTTTGAAAACTTTTATTGTTTGCCTTTAATTGAATTTGAATTCGAATCGGTTTCGAACTAACTCGAGATTAGCGATAGTAATCAAGTGACGTGGCATCATTAGCGAGAATTACTGTAGCTTAATTATCCCAAGGCCACAATTCTCCTCCATTACAAGAAATCTCGTCCCAGATTTAAGAGGGAGTAAGGGGAAGTTCGTTACGATATTCTAACGGATCTTCTCGAAGAAGTTAATCCTTTCGCTGATGTCTTCAATTCTTTATTCCAATGCATCATGATAAACTTGTCATCATTTCTTCGAACTCCATCGTACTTACGAAAGGATAAGGGGCTGCTCACTACGACATAATGCTTTTGAGGGAAACAATCTGGGGTTAACCCATGAGTCAGTATAAGATTATCTCTCGAGTTGAACATATGAAATACATCGAGAGTAAGGTACGAAGGTACAATAAGAGGTTCCAAGCGGATAGATAGTTGCTCGAAGTCTGAACCAGAGTGAGAAAGGGTTCAGAGTAGCGAGAGTAAGTATTGCGTGTGATACCAGAATAGATCACTAGGACGGTGGCCCGTGAATTACATACGAGGCCACGCGCGAGGAATAACTTTGAGAATAGGGGGTGTACAGGACAGTCAGGTTTCGATCCTGTGGAACTGTGGGTTATGGGCCCACCATGTGGGTTTTTTTAATAGGAGCAGTGACATCTTGCGCGGTCATGATAGCAAGGCATGTCAGAGAGTAGCATGTCAGTTATGTCGGCAACAACGTCGGTACCAAGGGCGAGGGACGAAGAAAACCATTTTCCTGCTCGTCGAACGAGGCAGACCAATAGGCAAGGTTCTCGTCCATCGGTGGCTATCGGAATGTCATCAACAATAGTAACAGGGTCTTGCTGACAGAATTGTACACCGAGATGTTTACATAAGCAGGAGAATAATACTGCTTAGATCATATAGATCACAAGCAACGTTAAACCAACCAATGGAATGGAAAATATGGTTATCAGATTAAACAGAACAATGGAAAGGAAAATGTGTTAAAACACATATTTCAAGGGTATATCCTTCCCAAGGACAAGCAGAGCATGATATCCATGATAGGATATAATGTACAAAACTCTTTAGGTAAGGGGAGAGAAATTTCTTGACAACGGTGTTTGATAACTCGACCAAGAAACATTTAGCATCGCTACCCAATGTTCTTGTTGATGAGCGGGTATCATAGTCATGCTTCGAGGTAGCAATGATATGGTGTTTCAATCAAGTATCAGACTTTGGATACAAAGGATCCATCGGAAACAACGTATAGATTAAGTCTTACCATTTCCTCATGGAAGAATGGATAACCTTGCTGAAAAGGAATCTATAACAATAGGGCCTCCGGCCAGGTTTGCTAGGCACGACATCACCATACCGGGTCACATAAAGACTGTTGCTATAACTCTTGGAAATATGTTCCAACCATCATATCTGACCAAGATTCAGATCTGATTGTTGTCAAGATACCTTAGACTCAGGATGCCTGAGAAGAAAGGTGCAACACAAATTGTCGAGATGACATTGTAAGATTCTCGGGAAATAACGTACGGAAGCAAGGCTTTGAAACAAGAGTTCATCATTAAACCAAGGGGAGGATGAGGAGGTGGCTGATGGACTCAGCGACAATTCAACTAGGTATCCAAAAAGATGGATCTCCCCAATTATGTGGATAAGGAGATAGCATTTGTTAGCTCAAATGATGTAATGAAGTATGCTCGAGGAAAACCTACATAATTAAACATTGGTTGAAAGGTGCGCCCGAAATATGGGTTGGGTTGCACGACCAATATCAGAATGGTGATTCAATAATCAATAGTCTAAGAATGAATGGCCGACCATTAACTTGAAAGCAATAGGGTGGCTAGAAGGAAAGCATCCAAACAACACCGTTCACTTGTTGGAGTCAACACGGGGACCAAGAAAGAATGGTGATGGTGAGAAGTATCACTTGTATTAAGAGTTCTCAAGAGGTAGTGAAATTTCCCACGACATCTTGTCATAAAAGGTGGTAATATTCCAAGGTAAAGAAGAACAATGTTGGATAGCAAGGCACTCAAGGTAGAACACAAAACACAATCAAGTTTGTGTTGGAAGGAAGTCAATAAAGTGGCCGATGATAACACAAATCATCGAGGGCAAGGATGGTATTTCCCATCATGAATTCGATTGATATCATGGAAGAGCTCATAAGGTTGATGATGATCACGACACATTTGTCGAGAGGTTTCAAGAAGATGTAATCAACCAGCGACGACATCAAGTTAAAGGAA
Source organism: Aegilops speltoides (assembly GCA_021437245.1). Lineage (NCBI taxonomy): Eukaryota > Viridiplantae > Streptophyta > Magnoliopsida > Poales > Poaceae > Aegilops > Aegilops speltoides. Next base: position 182,068,242 of record CM038147.1, read on the forward strand.
TGATGAAGTGAAAGGTTATTGGAACCATGGGTACGACACAACTCGAAATCAAGTTTGTCGTTCAAGGCAAAATGATATGATGAGGAAAATCGACGTAAGCTTAGCTCATCGTCGAAAATTGTGCTCCAGGAAGGACCAGGTAGCACAATTAAAAAGTTGCACGATAATGATATAGCCGATCAGGCTAGGAATGACGTGATCGAGTACAAACTCGTAAGCAAAGAAGATTACTAAGAGTTGTTTAATCGCGATAGACTCGATTCAGTTATCGATGTCCTTGAGTGTTTAATAACTCGAAGCACGTGAAAAATTGGAATCAATGAGAATGTAGTACTTGATGGAGAACTCATAAGAAGTTATGCAGTTCCGTGACAATCTCGAGATACCAGGGGGTAATACTCGACGAAAGATCAAAGTAAAGGTTGGACGGGTGTATTGATCCACAGAAGACAAGTGCTTAAACTTGCCCGAGAAATGGGATCAAAGAAAAACATATGGTCGGAACCACGATTGCAAAGGATCAACGAAAAACAAAAAAGGAATTCCATTGAATTGTATTTTTATTGATCAATTAGAATTGACTTCTAGAACGTACGGATACCAAGGATATTATATCAAGGAAATAGTTATTATTACAAGAAGATTCCATGATAGGATCTACTTCGTGTCCATGGGCATGAACACAAAGGTTCAAGGTCGACTCCCACTTCTCCAAAGCATAACCTTACAAATCACTTCTCGCTTCGATAATGGCATTAGTGTTGAAAGTTTTACTTGGTGAAATACCAGATGAGTATGACCCGTGAAAACTTCCGAGTTCACACATATTAAGGAAGGCATAGCAGGGCATCTTAGGAACATATACCACAAACTTCGGGGTAAATAATACGAGCTCAAAAGCAGAGCATTGTTCAAAAGCAGATGATACAATTTACCAAAAGCATTATATACCCATGGAAAGGCTCTCAAGGTTATTCAATATGAAGGACACTGTCGGATAAAATCCAACAAAGGAACCGATGGTCCACAAGGGATCTGATGTGAGCATCAGTACTCAACCAGAGGAAGAAGAAGGCACGTGCATCATATTATAGAACATCTGAGTAATTCGATGCTTAGATAACAAAGGACTTACGATTTCCAAAACAAAGGATCAAAGGCAGTTGCTCTGATCAAGGATGGATAATTTGGATAGACCAGAGGCACAATTGGCGACAAATAGTTTGGTCGAGAACCAGCTCATGTTCAAAAATGATGTCTGAGTCGGAAAGATAATTTAGAAGGGTTGATAGATGATTGTGTGCATTCGCACACATGTTGAATCAATAGGATCAAAATGACGGTGTCAAAGGATACTAGTGAATTTTGCCAGATATATGGGAAGCATCCATAATGCTAGTAGACAAGTATTTGCAGAGCAATAAAGCTGCTAAGGATTTTCGGAGGATTGAATAGTATTTCAAAGACTTTTGTGAAACACCTGAACAACTGGGATGAGCGGATACTCGAAAGGTGCGAGAAATTATTCTCAGGGGTATTCAGGTGGCAAAGAACTGCAAGGCAGTAAATATTCTCGAGGTATCTTGTAATAACAAGATCGACTGGGAATAAAAGTAAGCACGACAGGTGTAAGTATTTATCCATAGGGATATTTCGGTGGTAGGGAATTGCAAAGGCAACGGGCACAAGGTCTCGAGAGAAAATCGGGGAGTATCTTCGAAATCTTCTGGTGCAGTCGGTGATCATCTGGACTGAAGGGCCTCTCCGGGAGAAAGTATTTTCGAGAACCTAAAGTTACATTTTTGTAAAAATCGTTTAACCCGAATAGAAGAGAGTTCAGAATCCCAGAGTAAAGGTCGAGGAGTAAAAGATCCTAGTACCACCCAATGGCGACGTGGGCCCATGGGCCGCACAGCCATGTTAGTAAAAGTTTTGCAATGTCTAGACTCGACTTCGGCCAAGGAGTTGGAAAGGGGGATTCCTACAGGCAGTCGGCTCTGATACCAACTTGTGACGCCCCCGATTCAATCGTACACTAATCATGCACGCAAATGTGTACGATCAAGATCAGGGACTCACGGGAAGATATCACAACACAACTCTAAAACATAAATAAGTCATACAAGAATCATAATACAAGCCAGGGGCCTCGAGGGCTCGAATACAAGTGCTCGATCATAGACGAGTCAGCGGAAGCAACAATATCTGAGTACAGACATAAGTTAAACAAGTTTTGCCTTAAGAAGGCTAGCACAAACAGGATACAGATCGAAGAGGCGCAGGCCTCCCGCCTCGATCCTCCTAACTACTCCCGGTCGCCGCCGAGCCTTCACGTAGTAGTAGGCACCTCCAAAGTAGTAGTCGCCATCGACGGTGGCGCCTGCCTGGACTCCAAAGATCTGGTTGCGACAACCGTAAAGAAAGGAAAGGGGAAAAGGGGGAGAAAGCAACCGTGAGTACTCATCCAAAGTACTCGCAAGCAAGGAGCTACACTACATATGCATGGGTATATGTGTAAAGGGCCATATCGGTGGACCGAATCTGCAGAATGCCGTAATAAGAGGGGATAGCTAATCCTCGTCAAGACTACGCTCGCAGCAGCCTCCGCCTTGCAAAGCAGTAGAAGAGAGTAGATCAAGTCCTCCAAGTAGCATCTCCAAGTAGCATCTCCAAGTAGCATCTCCAAGTAGCATCTCCAAGAAGCATCTCCAAGAGCATCGCATAGCATAATCCTACCGGTGATCCTCTCCTCGTCGCCTGTTAGAGAGCGATCACCGGGTTGTCTATCAGAACTTGGAAGGGTGTGTTTTATTAAGTATCCGGTTCTAGTTATCATAAGGTCAAGGTACAACTCCGGTCGCCCTTTTACCGAGGGACACGGCTATTCAATAGATTAACTTCCTGCAGGGTGCACCACATAACCCAACACGCCGATCCCATTTGGCCGACACACTTTCTGGGTCATGCCCGCCTCGGAAGATCAACACGCCGCAGCCCCACCTAGGCCTAACAGAGAGGTCAAGACGCCGGTCTAAACCTAAGCGCACAGGGTGCGGCCCATCGCCCAATGCACACCAAGACGTTGCGTGGCGGCGGAAGCGTAACTAGCCCCTAATACAAGAGCAAGCTTACGCCCAATCCGCCGCCGCCACTTCGCCGACGCCTAGAAGGCTTCGCCGATACCACGACGCCGGATACCCATAACTACTCCCACGTAGATGGTTAGTGCGATAGACCAAATGGCCGACTCGGATCAAATACCCGATCTCGTTAAGCGTGTTATTATGAAGCAACCATGACGCCGACCAGGCCAGGCCCACCTCTCGCCTAGGTGGTCTCAACCTGCCTGCCGCCTCCGCCACAAAGATCCACACAGAGGGCCGTCGGGACAAAGGTCCTTTCAGCCCTCAATCCATGAATCACTCGCGGGTACTCTTCGAGCGGACCCGACTTTAGTCACCATTTGTAGTATGTACGTATGTATAGTAAATACCCGTGATCACTTCCCGAGTGATCACGGCCCAATAGTATAGCAAGGCAGACTGACAAGAATGTAGGGCCAATGATGATAAGCTAGCATCCTATACTAAGTATTTAGGATTGCAGGTAAGGTATCAACAGATGTAGCAACAATGTCAGGCTATGCATCAGAATAGGATTAACGAAAGCAAGAATATGCTACACTACTCTAATGCAAGCAAGATAGAGGAGAATAGGCGATATCCGTGATCAAGGGGGGCTTGCCTGGTTGCTCTGGCAAGAGAGTGGGGTCGTCAACTCCGTAGTCGTACAGGGTAGTAGCGGCGTCGGTCTCGGTGTCTACCGAGAGAAGAGGGGGAAGAAACAATAAATATTTAAGCAAGCAGGTGCATAGAGATGCATGACATGACGAGTATCGGTGCTAGAGGTGCCCTAACACGGTATGAGGTGATACCGGTGAAGGGGGGCAACATCCGGGGAGGTATCCCCGGGGTTCCGTGTTTTCGGGCAGAGGAGCCGGAGGGGGAAAGTTGCGAGTTTGATATGTTAGGAGTGCGTGGCGGACAAACGGGCTGCGATCCGGTTCGCCTCATCGCTCGAGCAACTTCCATGTACAAAGTTTTTCCATCCGAGTTACGGATTATTTTATATGATTTTCTAAAGTTTTAATCATTTTCGATTTTAATTATTTATTTAAATCCAACATTATCTAGAATAGTGTCTCACGACGTCAAGATGGCGCAATGTTGAGGTCATCAACAACAAATGCTGTCGATCGAAATCAAATCGACCTGTGGGTCCATGGGACCCACCGGTCATTGGGTCGAGTTGAAATAGGATTTGTTTTAAACTAATTATGATTAGTTATATGGGGCCCTTTGGGCGTTGATAGATTAGTCTATATTAATTAAATTAACCCATGTAATTAGTTTATAGGGTGGGGCCATCGTCCGCTTCGGGACCGCCCACCATCGAAAGTCGACCATGGTCAACTAGGCCACCGACCCCTGGGGCCACCGGCAAGGACCGATGGACCCCAAAGATCGTGCCACGCCGGCGGGCGGCGGAGGTTCACCGCCGCGAATGAAAACGCGGCGAGGGCGCGACCTTGCCGGAATCGCGCCATGATGCATGTAAGGGGCGCGGTGGGCTTTTTCAACGCCGCGCCGTGGCGCATTGAATGGAGGCGGGGCTTGGCCGGAGGAGGGGCGCAGCTTCACCGGCGACGAGCGGGGCGGACGCCGGCGTTCGGCCGCGAGAGGGAACGGCGATGCGGCGTGTTGGCAAGCACTCAAAATGGCCGGGAGGCCTCTACTTGCGCATGCGAGCACAACGGCCATGAGCCCGGGACCAAATGGTCACCGGACGGCTACCGGCGATGAGCGCGTGCGGCGATGCGCTCGGGCAAGTTGGGGGCGACGCATCCAACTAGCAAACGGCGTCGAGAGAGAGAGAGAGAGAGAGGGAAGGGAGCGGGGGCTCACTGAGCGGCACACACGGTGGCCCTTGGCGGCTTAGTAGCTGCAGAGGGCGTCACCGGGGTTGGGGATGAGCGGCGGCGAGGCGGAGGAAGAAGACGACCTCGTCCACGACGCTGCGACGGTGCGGAGCTCGAATCAACGGTCGGGAACGATGAGGCGGGCGATGAGGGAGACCGGTGACACGTTGGCGCGGTGCGGGGAGGACGGCGGCCACGGCTACATGACGGCCACGGCCATGGGAGCGCTCGGACGGGGGCGGATCTGAGGAGCGAGCGAGGGGGCGGAGATCTGGGAGGAGAGCAGGGGGAGGTGAGTGGGAGAGGAAACCGAGGCGGCGGGGGCGTGGCGGCCTTATCCCGTCGGCGGGGACGGCGAGGTGGTGCGATGGGGACGCGCCATGTTCATGGCGCGGTCGGAGGAACAGCGCGCCAGGAAGGAGGCGACAAGGGGGAACGGGAGTGGGCTTGGCCTGGATGGGCTTGGTTGGGCTGGCCGACTGTCGGCTAGTCGGGCCAATTGGCCGGGGGTTTGGGGCTTTCCTTTTCTCTTTAGTAGTTTGTTAGGTTTGTTTTCCTTTATTCCTTTTATTTTATTTATTTCCTTTTACGCTTAATTTCTAGTTTCTTTTAATTTTAGTTTTAACAAAAATCACCACTAGTACCTCAAGTAGTATTTATAAACAAACTGCTGTCACATCAATTCTTAACCCATAATAAAATATTTTTAATATTTTATAAAATCCAATAGGTATTTGTTTAATTGTTTTCACTCTTCGCTTTTAATTAGTTTAGAGCCCTTAAACATTTTATCAAGGTTTGGTTTCTCCATCGTATTTACACATGATTTATCTGACCCACCTTGAACATTTTGGTTTCATTGTTTGAAAACTTTTATTGTTTGCCTTTAATTGAATTTGAATTCGAATTGGTTTCGAACTAACTCGAGATTAGCGATAGTAATCGAAGTGACGTGGCATCATTAGCAGTGAATTACTGTAGCTTAATTATCCGGGCGTCACACATACTTTGTCCCCATACATGGATCCCATCTCAGATTTCATGGCCTCAAGCCATTTTGCAGAATCTGTGCTCATCATTGCTTCCTCATTGTTCATAGGTTTGCCATGGTCAAGTAACATGACTTCCAGAATAGGATTACCGTACCACTCTGGTGCGGATATCACTCTGGTTGACCTACGAGGTTCAGTAGTAACTTGATCTGAAGTTTCATGATCATTATCATTAGCTTCCTCACTAATTGGTGTAGTCTTCACAGGAACCGGTTCTTGTGATGAACTACTTTCCAATAAGGGAGTAGGTACAGTTACCTCATCAAGTTCTACTTTCCTCCCACTCACTTCTTTCGAGAGAAACTCCTTCTCTAGAAAGGATCCGAATTTAGCAACAAAAATCTTGCCCTCAGATCTATGATAGAAGGTGTACCCAATAGTCTCTTTTGGGTATCCTATTAAGACACATTTCTCCTATTTGGGTTCGAGCTTATCTGGTTGAAGTTTCTTCACATAAGCATCGCAGCCCCAAACTTTAAGAAACGACAACTTTGGTTTCTTGCCAAACCACAGTTCATAAGGCGTTGTCTCAACGGATTTTGATGGTGCCCTATTTAACGTGAATGCGGCCGTCTCTAAAGCATAACCCCAAAACGATAGCGGTAAATCAGTAAGAGACATCATAGATCGCACCATATCTAGTAAAGTACGATTACGACGTTCGGACACACCATTTCGTTGTGGTGTTCTGGGTGGCGTGAGTTGCGAAACTATTCCGCATTGCTTCAAATGTAAACCAAACTCATAACTCAAATATTCTCCTCCACTATTAGATCGTAGAAATTTTATTTTCTTGTTACGATGATTTTCCACTTCACTCTGAAATTCATTGAACTTTTCAAATGTTTCAGACTTGTGTTTCATCAAGTAGATATACCCATATCTGCTCAAATCATCTATGAAGGTGAGAAAATAACGATACCCGCCGCGAGCCTCAATATTCATTGGACCACATACATCAGTATGTATGATTTCCAAAAAATTAGTTGCTCGCTCCATACTTCCGGAGAACGGCGTTTTAGTCATCTTACCCATGAGGCACGGTTCGCAAGTACCAAGTGATTCATAATCAAGTGATTCCAGAAGTCCATCAGTATGGAGTTTCTTCATGCGCTTTACACCAATATGACCCAAACGGCAGTGCCACAAATAAGTTGCACTATTATTATCAACTCTGCATCTTTTGGCTTCAACATTATGAATATGTGTATCACTACTATCGAGATTTAATAAAATAGACCACTCTTCAAGGGTGCATGACCATAAAAGATATTACTCATATAAATAGAACAACCATTATTCTCTCGATTTAAATGAAGAACCGTCTCGCATCAAACAAGATCCAGATATAATGTTCATGCTCAACGCGGCACCAAATAACAATTATTCAGGTCTAAAACTAATCCCGATGGTAGATGTAGAGGTAGCGTGCCATTGCGATCACATCGACTTTGGAACCATTTCCCACGCGCGCCGTCACCTTGTTCTTAGCCAATCTTAAGCTAATCCGTAGTCCTTGTTTGAGTTGCAAATATTAGCAATGAACCAGTATCAAATACCAGTGCTACTTGAGCATTAGTAAGGTATACATCAATAACATGTATATCACATATACCTTTGTTCACCTTGCCATCCTTCTTATCCGCCAAATACTTGGGGCAGTTCCACTTCCAGTGTCCAGTCTGCTTGCAGTAGAAGCACTCAGTCTCAGGCTTAGGTCCAGATTTGGGTTTCTTCTCATGAGCATCAACTTGCTTGCTGTTCTTCTTGAAGTTCCCCTTCTTCTTCCCTTTACCCTTTTTCTAGAAACTGGTGGTCTTGTTGACCATCAACACTTGATGCTCCTTCTTGATTTCTACCTCCGCAACCTTTAGCATTGCGAAGAGCTCGGGAATAGTCTTGTCCATCCCTTGCTTATTATAGTTCATCATGAAGCTCTTGTTGTTGGGGAACGTAGTAACTTCAAAAAAATCATACGCACACGCAAGATCATGGTGATGGCATAGCAACGAGAGGGGAGAGTGTTGTCTACGTACCCTCATAGACCGTTAAGCGGAAGCGTTATGACAACGCGGTTGATGTAGTCGTACGTCTTCACGAATTGACCGATCCAAGCACCGAACGTACGGCACCTCCATGTTCTGCACACGTCCAGCTCGATGACGTCCCCCGGGCTCCAATCCAGCGAAGCATCGGGGATGAGTTCCGTCAGCACGACGGCGTGGTGACGATGATGATGTTCTACCGGCACAGGGCTTCGCCTAAACTCCGCGACGATATGACCGAGGTGGAATATGGTGGAGGGGGGCACCGCACACGGCTAAGGAACGATCCGTAGATCAACTTGTGTGTCTATGGGGTGCCCCCTCCCCCGTATATAAAGGGGGAGAGGAGGAGGGGGCCGGCCTAAGGGGAGGCGTGCCCTAGGAGGGGGAAACCTACTCCAAGTTTGTTTGCCCCCTCCCTTTCCTATTCCAAGAAGGAGGGGGAATGAAGGAGTGGGAGAGGGGGAAGGCAAGGGCGGCGCCGCCCCCCCCCCCTTCCTTGTCCTATTCGGACTCAAGGGGAGAGGGCGCGCCTCTTGCCCTGGCCGGCCCCTCTCTCTCCACTAGGGCCCATCAAGGCCCATTACTTCCCGCGGGGGGGGGGGGGTTCCATTAACCCTCCAGTACTCCGTTTTTTCTCCGAAAACACCCGGAACACTTCCGGTGTACGAATATAGTCATCCAATATATCTATCTTTATGTCTCGACCATTTCGAGACTCCTCGTCATGTCCGTGATCACATCCGGGACTCCGAACAACCTTCAGTACATCAAAACTTATAAACTCATAATAAAACTGTCATCGTAATGTTAAGCGTGCGGACCCTACGGGTTCGAGAACTATGTAGACATGACCTAGAACTATTCTCGGTCAATAACCAATAGCGGAACCTGGATGTTCATATTGGTTCCCACATATTCTACGAAGATCTTTATCGGTCAAACCGCATAACAACATACGTTGTTCCCTTTGTCATCGGTATGTTACTTGCCCGAGATTCGATCGTCGGTATCCAATACCTAGTTCAATCTCGTTACCGGCAAGTCTCTTTACTCGTTCCGTAATACATCATCTCATAACTAACTCATTAGTTACAATGCTTGCAAGGCTTAGGTGATGAGTATTACTGAGAGGGCCCAGAGATACCTCTCCGACAATCGGAGTGACAAAACCTAATCTCGAATTATTCCAACTCAACATGTACCTTTGGAGACACCTGTAGAGCACCTTTATAATCACTCAGTTACGTTGTGACGTTCGTAGCACACAAAGTGTTCCTCCGGATAAACGGGAGTTGCATAATCTCATAGTTGTAGGAACTTTGTATAAGTCATGAAGAAAGCAATAGCAACATACTAAACGATCAAGTGCTAAGCTAACGGAATGGGTCAAGTCAATCACATCATTCTCCTAATGATGTGATCCCATTAATAAAATGACAACACATGCCTATGGTTAGGAAACATAACCATCTTTGATCAATGAGCTAGTTCAAGTAGAGGCATACTAGTGACACTATGTTTGTCTATGTATTCACACATGTATCATGTTTCCGGTTAATACAATTCTAGCATGAATAATAAACATTTATCATGATACGAGGAAATAAATAATAACTTTATTATTGCCTCTAGGGCATATTTCCTTCAGTCTCCCACTTGCACTAGAGTCAATAATCTAGATTACATAGTAATGATTCTAACACCCATGGAGTCTTGGTGCTGATCATGTTTTGCTCGTGAGAGAGGCTTAGTCAACGGTGCGCAACATTCAGATCCGTATGTATCTTGCAAATCTCTATGTCTCCCACTTGGACTTGGTCCCGAATGGAATTGAAGTGTCTCTTGATGTGCTTGGTCCTCTTGTGAAATCGGGATTCATTTGCCAAGGCAATTGCACCATATTGTCACGTAAGATCTTGATTGGTACGATGCACTAGGTATAACACCTAGATCGAAATGAACTCCTTCATCCGACTCCTTCATTTGCTGCTTCCGAAGCAGCTATGTACTCCGCTTCACATGTAGATCCCGCCATGACGCTTTGTTTAGAACTACACCAACTTACAGCTCCACCGTTTAATAAAAATACATATCCGGTTTGCGATTTAGAATCGTCCGGATCAGTGTCAAAGCTTGCATCAACGTAACCATTTACGACTAGCTCTTTGTCACCTCCATATACGAGAAACATATCCTTAGTCCTTTTCAGGTATTTCAGGATGTTCTTGACCACTGTCTAGTGACACACTCCTGGATTAATTTGGTACCTCCCTGCCAAACTAATAGCAAGGCACACATCAGGTCTGGTACACAGCATTGCATACATGATAGAGCCTATGGCTGAAGCATAGGGAACTCCTTTCAGTTTCTCTCTATCTTCTGTAGTGGTCGGGCATTGAGTCTAACTCAACTTTATACCTTGTAATACAGGCAAGAACCCTTTCTTCGCCTGATCCATATTGAACCTTTTCAATACTTTGTCAAGGTACGTGCTTTGTGAAAGTCCAATCAAGCGTCTTGATCTATCTCTATAGATCTTAATGCCCAATATGTAAGCAGCTTCACCGAGGTCTTTCATTGAAAAACTTTTATTCAAGTATCCTTTTATGCTATCCAGAAATTCTATATCATTTCCAATCAACAATATGTCATCCACATATAATATTAGAAATGCTACAGAGCTCCCACTAACTTTCTTGTAAATACATGCTTCTCCAAAAGTCTGTATAAAACCATATGCTTTGATCACACTATCAAAGCGTTTATTCCAACTCGAGAGGCTTGCACTACCATAGATTGATCGCTGGAGCTTGCACACTTTGTTAGCTCCTTAGGATCGACAAAACCTTCCGTTGCATCATATACAACTCTTCTTCCGAAATCCATTCAGAATGCAGTTTTGACATCCATCGCCAAATTTCATAATCATAAAATGCGCAATCGCTAACATGATTCGACAGACTTAAGCATCGCTACGGGTGAGAAAGTCTCATCGTAGTCAACCCCTTGAACTTGTCGAACACCTTTCGCAACAAGTCGAGCCTTATAAACGCTTACATTACCGTCGTGGCGGTCTTCTTCTTAAAGATCCATTTATTCTCAATGGCTTGCCGATCATCGGGCAAGTCAACCAAAGTCCATACTTTGTTCTCATACATGGATCCCATCTCAGATTTCATGGCCTCTAGCCATTTTGCGGAATCTGGGCTCATCATCGCTTCCTCATAGTTCGTAGGTTCATCATGGTCAAGTAACATGACTTCCATAATAGGATTACTGTACCACTCTGGTGCGGATCTTACTCTAGTAGACCTACGAGGTTCAGTAGATACTTGATCTGAAGTTTCATGATCAATATCATTAGCTTCCTCACTAATTGGTGTATTTGTCACATGAACTGCTTTCTGTGATGAACTACTTTCCAATAAGGGAGCAGGTACCGTTACCTCATCAAGTTCTACTTTCCTCCCACTCACTTCTTTCGAGAGAAACTCCTTTTCTAGAAAGGATCCATTCTTAGCAACGAATGTCTTGCCTTTGGATCTGTGATAGAAGGTCTACCCAACAGTCTCTTTTGGGTATCCTATGAAGACACATTTCTCCAATTTGGGTTCGAGCTTATCTGGTTGAAGTTTCTTCACATAAGCATCGCAGCCCCAAACTTTAAGAAACAACAATTTTGGTTTCTTGCCAAACCACAGTTCATAAGGCGTCGTCTCAACGGATTTAGATGGTGCCCAATTTAATGTGAATGCAGCCGTCTCTAAAGCATAACCCCAAAACGATAGCAGCAAATCAGTAAGAGACATCATAGATTTTACCATATCTAGTAAAGTACGATTACGACGTTCGGACAAACCATTTCTTTGTGGTGTTCCAGGTGGCGTGAGTTGCGAAACTATTCCGCATTGTTTCAAATGTAAACCAACTCGTAACTCAAATATTCTCCTCCACGATCAGATCGTAGAAAATTTATTTTCTTGTTACGATGATTTTCCACTTCACTCTGGAATTCTTTGAACTTTTCAAATGTTTCAGACTTGTGCTTCATTAAGTAGATATACCCATATCTGCTCAAATCATCTGTGAAGGTGAGAAAATAACGATATCCGCCATGAGCTTCAACATTCATCGGACCACATACATCTGTATGTATGATTTCCAACAAATCTGTTGCTCTCTCCATAGTACCGGAGAACGGTGTTTTAGTCATCTTGCCCATGAGGCACGGTTCGCAAGTACCAATTGATTCATAATCAAGTGATTCCAAAAGTCCATCAGTATGGAGTTTCTTCATGCGCTTTACACCGATATGACCTAACGGCCAGTGCCACAAATAAGTTGCACTATCATTATCAACTCTGCATCTTTTGGCTTCAACATTATGAATATGTGTATCACTACTATCGAGATTCAATAAAAATAGACCACTCTTCAAGGGTCCATGACCATAAAAGTTATTACTCATATAAATAGAACAACCATTATTCTCGATTTAAATGAATAACCGTCTCACATCAAACAAGATCCAGATATAATGTTCATGCTTAACGCGGCACCAAATAACAATTATTCAGGTCTAAAACTAATCCGAAGGTAGATGTAGAGGTAGCGTGCCGACCGCGATCACATCGACTTTGGAACCGCTTCCCACGCGCATCGTCACCTCGTCCTTGGCGGTTGCTCGCTTATTCCGTAGTCCTGTTTGAGTTGCAAATATTAGCAACAGAACCAGATCAAATACCAGTGCTACTACGAGCTCTAGTTAGGTACCCATCAATAACATGTATATCACATATACCTTTGTTCACTTTGCCATCCTTCTTATCCGCCAAATACTTGGGGCAGTTCCGCTTCGAGGTCGATCGCTTGCAATAGAAGCACTCGGTTTCATGCTTAGGTCCGACTTGGGTTTCTTCTCTTGAGCAGCAACTTGCTTGCCGTTCTTTTTGAAGTTCCCCTTCTTCTTCCCTTTGCCCTTCTTCTTGAAACTGGTGGTCTTGTTGACCATCAACACTTGATGCTCCTTCTTGATTTCTATCTCTGCAGCCTTTAGCATTGCGAAGAGCTCGGGAATTGTCTTGTTCATCCCTTGCATATTATAGTTCATCAAAAAGCTCTTGTAGCTTGGTGGCAGTGATTGGAGAATTCTGTCAATGACGCTATCATCCGGAAGATTAACTCCCAGTTGAATCAAGTGATTATTATACCCATACATTTTGAGTATATGCTCACTGACAGAACTATTCTCCTCCATCTTGCAGCTGTAGAACTTATTGGAGACTTCATACCTCTCAATCCGGGCATTTGCTTGAAATATTAACTTCAACTCCTGGAACATCTCATATGCTCCATGACGTTCAAAACGTCGTTGAAGACCTGGTTCTAAGCCGTAAAGCATGGCACATGAACTATAGAGTAGTCATCGACTTTGCTCGCCAGACGTTCACAACATCTGGTGTTGCTCTGCAGCAGTTCGCACCCAGCGGTGCTTCGGGGCGTAATTCTTACGTGCAGCAATGAGGATAATCCTCAAGTTACGGACCCAGTCCGTGTAATTGCTACCATCATCTTTCAACTTTGCTTTCTCAAGGAACGCATTAAAATTCAACGGAACAACAGCACGAGCCATCTATATACAACAAACATAGACAAGCAAAATACTATCAGGTACTAAGTTCATGATAAATTTAAGTTCAATTAATCATATTACTTAAGAACTCCCACTTAGACAGACATCTCTCTAGTCATCTAAGTGATCACGTGATCCAAATCAACTAAACCATAACCGATCATCACGTGAGATGGAGTAGTTTTCAATGGTGAACATCTCTATGTTGATCATATCGACTATATGATTCACGCTCGACCTTTCGGTCTCCGTGTTCCGAGGCCATATCTGCATATGTTAGGCTCGTCAAGTTTAACCTGAGTATTCTGCGTGTGCAAAACTGGCTTGCACCCGTTGTAGATGGACGTAGAGCTTATCACACCCGATCATCACGTGGTGTCTGGGCACGACGAACTTTGGCAACGGTGCATACTCAGGGAGAACACTTCTTGATAAATTTTTTTAGTGAGAGATCATCTTAAAATGCTATCGTCAATCAAAGCAAGATAAGATGCATAAAGGATAAACATCACATGCAATCAATATAAGTGATATGATATGGCCATCATCATCTTGTGCTTGTGATCTCCATCTCTGAAGCACCGTCGTGATCACCATCGTCACCGGTGCGACACCTTGATCTCCATCGTAGCATCGTTGTCGTTTACGCCATCTATTGCTTCTACGACTATCGCTACCGCTTAGTGATAAAGTAAAGCAATTACAGGCGTTGCATTTCATACAATAAAGCGACAACCATATGGCTCCCGCCAGTTGCCAATAACTTCGGTTACAAAACATGATCATCTCATACAATAAAATATAGCATCACGTCTTGGCCATATCACATCACAACATGCCCTGCAAAAACAAGTTAGACGTCCTCTACTTTGTTGTTGCAAGTTTTACGTGGCTGCTATGGGATGAGCAAGAACCGTTCTTACCTACGCATCAAAACCACAACGATAGTTTGTCAAGTTGGTGCTGTTTTAACCTTCGTAAGGACCGGGCGTAGCCACACTCGGTTCAACTAAAGTTGGAGAAACTGACACCCGCTAGTCACCTGTGTGCAAAGCACGGCGATAAAACCAGTCTCGCGTAAGCGTACGCGTAATGTCGGTCCGGGCCGCTTCATCCAACAATACCGCCGAACCAAAGTATGACATGCTAGTAAGCAGTATGACTTGTATCGCCCACAACTCACTTGTGTTCTACTCGTGCTTATAACATCAACGCATAAAACCTAGGCTCGGATGCCACTGCTGGGGAACGTAGTAATTTCAAAAAAAATCTACGCACACGCAAGATCATGGTGATGGCATAGCAACAAGAGGGGAGAGTGTTGTCTACATACCCTCGTAGACCGTTAAGCGGAAGCGTTATGACAACGCGGTTGATGTAGTCGTATGTCTTCACGAATCGACCGATCCAAGCACCGAACGTACGGCGCCTCCGTGTTCAGCACACGTCCAGCTCGATGACGTCCCCCGGGCTGCAATCCAGCAAAGCGTCGGGGATGAGTTCTTTCAGCACGACGGCGTGGTGACGATGATGATGTTCTACCGGCACAGGGCTTCGCCTAAACTCCGCGACGATATGACTGGAATATGGTGGAGGGGGGCACCGCACACGGCTAAGGAACGATCTGTAGATCAACTTGTGTGTCTATGGGGTGCCCCCCTCCCCCGTATATAAAGGGGGAGAGGAGGAGGGGGCCGGCCTAAGGGGAGGCGCGCCCTAGGAGGGGGAAACCTACTCCAAGTAGGTTTGCCCCCTCCCTTTCCTATTCCAAGAAGGAGGGGGAAGGAAGGAGTGGGAGAGGGGGAAGGCAAGGGGGGCGCCCCCCCTTTCCTTGTCATATTCGGACTCAAGGGGAGGGGGCGCGCCTCTTGCCCTGGCCATCCCCCCTCTCTCCACTAGGGCCCATCAAGGCCCATTACTTCCCGCGGGGTTCCAGTAACCCTCCGGTACTCCGGTTTTTCTCCGAAAACATCGGGAACACTTCCGGTGTCCGAATATAGTCATCCAATATATCAATCTTTATGTCTCGACCATTTCGAGACTCCTCATCATGTCCGTGATCACATCCGGGACTCCGAACAACCTTCGGTATATCAAAACTTATAAACTCATAATAAAACTGTCATCGTAACGTTAAGCGTGCGGACCCTACGGGTTCGAGAACTATGTAGACATGACCTAGAACTATTCTCGGTCAATAACCAATAGCAGAACCTGGATGTTCATATTGGTTCCCACATATTCTACGAAGATCTTTATCGGTCAAACCGCATAACAACATATGTTGTTCCCTTTGTCATCGGTATGTTACTTGCCCGAGATTCGATCGTCGGTATCCAATACCTAGTTCAATCTCGTTAACGGCAAGTCTCTTTACTCGTTCCGTAATACATCATCTCATAACTAACTCATTAGTTACAATGCTTGCAAGGCTTATGTGATGAGTATTAGTGAGAGGGCCCAGAGATACCTCTCCGACAATCGGAGTGACAAAACCTAATCTCGAATTATGCCAACTCAACATGTACCTTTGGAGACACCTGTAGAGCACCTTTATAATCACTCAGTTAAGTTGTGACGTTTGGTCGCACACAAAGTGTTCCTCCGGTAAACGGGAGTTGCATAATCTCATAGTTGTAAGAACTTTGTATAAGTCATGAAGAAAGCAATAGCAACATACTAAACGATCAAGTGCTAAGCTAACGGAATGGGTCAAGTCAATCACATCATTC
>CM038147.1:182084783-182278042 GCA_021437245.1 Aegilops speltoides
GCCAAGGCCATCGGGAACCACAATGTCATTGGAACCAAGTGGATCTTTAAGAACAAGCAAGATGCTCATGGGAACATCATTCGCAACAAGGCAAGATTGGTAGCACAAGGCTACTCCTGAGTCGAGGGTATGAACTACGGTGAAACCTTTGCTCCCGTTGCTCGTCTTGAATCCATACGTTTGTTGATTGCCTATGCTTCCATCACAACTTTAAGTTGCAACAAATGGATGTGAAAAGTGCTTTTCTTAATGGTCCTATTAATGAGTTGGTTTATGTCAAGCAACCCCCCGGGTTCGAGGACCCCTACTTCCCGGATCATGTGTATCAAATTGATAAGGCACTCTATGGCCTTAAACAAGCCCCACGTGCATGGTATGACCACCTTACCGAGTTGCTACAAGATCATGGATTTGAAGTAGGGCTAATCGATCCCACTCTTTTTACTAAGAAGGTCAACGGGGAGTTGTTTGTATGCCAACTATATGTTGATGGTATTATCTTTGGTTCTCCTAACAAAGCTTTCAATGAGGAATTTGCCGCTCTCATGACCTCCAAGTTTAAGATGTCTTCGATGGGAGAGTTGAAGTTCTTCCTTGGTTTTGACATCAAACAAAGAAGAGAAGGAACCTTCATCAACCAAGCCAAATACACTCAAGACATGCTTAAAAGATTCAAGCTAAGTGATGTCAAGCCGGCGTCTACACCAATGCCTACCAAGTGCCAACTTGACATCGATCCCAATGGTAAAGCGGTGGATCAAAAGGTATATCGCTCCATGATTGGCTCCTTGCTTTACCTTTGTGCATCTAGACCGGATATCATGTTGAGTGTGGGGATGTGTGCACGTTTTCAAGCCGCACCAAAGGAAAGTCACTTTGTGGCCAAGCGGATCTTTCGATATTTGGCTCATACCCCAAACTTTGGCTTATGGTACCCAAGAGGAGCAAACTTCAAGCTTGAAGGTTTTACGGATTCCGATTGGGCGGGAGACAAAGTGGATAGGAAGTCCACTTCTGGAGGGTGCCAATTTCTTGGTTGCTCTTTGGTAAGTTGGTCTTCCAAGAAGCAAAGTTGTGTCTCTCTCTCGTCAACCGAAGTAGAGTATGTGGCAGCCGATAGTTGTTGTGCTCAACTCATATGGATGAGGCAAACTTTAAAGGAGTACGGTGTCATTTGTGACAAAGTGCCTCTTTGGTGTGATAATGAAAGTGCCATCAAGATTTCTCTCAACCCGGTGCAACACTTCAAGACGAAGCACATTGAGATTCGGTATCACTTCATCCGGGATCACATTAGGCGAGGGGAGATCGAGCTCAAGTATGTCAACACTCATGATAACCTTGCGGATATTTTCACGAAGCCCTTGGATGAAACAAGATTTGCGAGTTAAGGCATGAGCTAAATATCATTGATTTGAGCAATGTGACTTGAACCGTGCACCCCCACCACACTCAACTTGTTGTCTAGTTTAGATGTAGGCATGGACATAGGGGAGTGTTGTTCTCTCAATGAACTCTCCTCCCCCATTATGCATAAAACGATCAACTCTTTCACATTAGCCATTTTTGATGGTACTTGTGCTTCAAAGACGAGTTTTGGTCATGGGCCCAAGGATAATTCTTCGCGGTGCCATACCAATTGACTCAAACATAGGTGGCTCCGGCCACCGCCCTTTCTTGAGAGAAGCCAGAGCCCGCTTTTCTTTTGTTTGGTTGCCTTGAAGGAGTGGGTTCCGGTTCGTTACTCGTGTTTTGGTGTCTTGTTGATCTTTGTGTTTAGTTTCTTTGCATACCGTGTTTTTAAATGCGTTTTTTGGTCTAGAGGCAGTTTTGGTTCTTGGCGGTACTATCACTTGTTGGCGAAGCGGTACTACCGCTAAGAGGCACGGGCGGGGGTTATATCGGGGGCAGGGGGAGTTTCTTCTCCCCCATACCCATTCGCACGCCCCCTCGCCTGTTCCTCTCTCTCTGCAGCAACCGGCGCCACGGGAGGGCTCCGGCGGATCTCCTTCTCCGGGCCGTCCCTCTCCATTCCCTTCGGTGGAAATGATCCCCACCTCGTCCTCTTGCCATGGATGCCGGTATTGCCCCCATTCTCTTGTTCTTTTTGTCTAGGTTTCCAATCTAGCATCTTAGGGGCAGTAGCAGTTGCATCTGTAGATTTTTGGCCAAATCTAGGCTTGAGTAGGATGGAGAATGCTTCTAGGCAGTATGGATTGATGTTTGGTTGGAGTATTTTTGAATTTGGTAGGACGGTAGTGCCGGATCTGCCCACGGTAGTAGGAAACTGCTGTTTCCCCGCCCCGAGTGGTACTACCGCCCTCTCCAGGGCGGTACTACCGCTTGGAGCGGTACTACCGCTCCCTATGGAGCGGTACTACCGCTCATGGCGGTACTACCGCTAGCATGTCACGGTACTACCGCCCTCTACCACATTCCACTCCACTTCTACCTTTCATTGATCTTTTTGCTCGTATTTTGTGGCTTATGCTTGTGGTTTCTGGTTGTTTGCGTGTTCTTGTGTGTGGTTCCAGGTGATGAGGTCCCTGAGCATCAGGCTCGTCGTGTCAATCCCGGACATGCAACATCCAAGCGCTACCGTACCATCGAGCCTGCCGGAGGATCCTCTAGTGCTGCACCTCCACCTCCACCTCCACCTCAACTCCAGAAGAAGTCAGGGGTCAAGCCCAAGCCCGGCAAGACTGTGCTAGAGATGTCGCAAAAGGAGTTCTGGGCAAGGCGCCGCCGCAACCCATATGAAGCTGACCAAGAACCCACTTTGGTCAACCGTGCATTCGGTCCAAGTTCGGTTTGACATCTTCTTGATGTTCTCAAAGCCAAGAAGAATTTCTTTGTCAGCGTGCACTCCATCGACCTTGACCATATGGAGCAAGATCCCGACTACTTTGGTGAAGCTCTTTAGATGTGCACTCAATGAACATTCTTGGGGTCATGAAATTCAACAAGGACTTTGATCTTGATATTGTGGCCCAATTCTATGCCACGGTTCACCTTGGGACTGATGACGACAGGACTCTCACCTGGATGACCAATGGCAAGTTGCTTTCCGTCAAGTGGAAAGCGTTTATGCAATTGATTGGGGTGCAAGATCTTGGACTTGAGTCTCCTGTTGGCTTTCGCCCTCACGCCCGCGCCCATTGCACCCACAAGCAAGCTCTCTGGCCCTACTGCACTCTGAAGGTCAACCAGGAGACAAAGAAGGAAACCTATGAGCTGCTGCCTTCTGGATATCCTTCACGCATCTTCAGAGAGACTCTTTTCCTCGCATTGGGAATCTGGACCAGTTCACTCTTATCTTGTGGACATGCTCCTTTTACGCCAACGTGAGAAGGAAAATCCCACAGAGAGTCTTTGGATATTTCTCATGTGATGTGGTGTGAGCTGGTGTCGCTATCTCCGGCGCAAGTGCCCGATCTATGGTCCCTTCATCATGCTGCTCATTGAGAAAGCACAGGATCACATATATCCTAATGTGCCCTTTGGAGTGTGGGGAGTTGATCTCCCATGATGTCAAGCGTCTAAGGAAGAAGGATAACTGGGGCACTCAGGCCCCTAAGGCTGGAGTCCCTTCGTCTGCTGCTGCCATGGAGACAGAGGAGGAGCCTGCAGCTGATGATGATGAGGATGATGACTACATGCCTTCTGCGGTAGAACCCTCTTGGGCTAAGAAGCTCAAGTCTAAGATGAATAAGTTGTTCTGCATGGAGGCTCACGGTCAGTACATGACTCATGTGGTTGAGAAGAAGGCTCGAGGTCGTCACAAGGAGCTCATCGCCCGGTTGGGTGCTCTTGTCGAGTGGATCGAGGACCAGCTTCTTGAGGAGGAGGAGTGGATTCAGAAGACCTTGCCCGTGGACCGATCTCGAGGCCGAGCACTTCCAGACTGACGACGCTGGTGCCGATGATTCCGCTGGGCTCTGATGCGTGTGTCCCTCATGTGCTCTCACCTAGAGCGGTAGCAACACTCCCTCTCCTTTTTGGTGTCTTGATGCCAAAGGGGGAGAGAGTTTAGGGATTTGCGAGTGTGTCTTTCGTCTCTTATTCGTGTCTTGTTCGTGTTTTCCTCGCATTTGCTTTGGTTGGTTTGTCTGTGAGACCTAAGTTCGAGTGAGACTTAAGTTCGAGTATTATGGTGTAAGACATATGCTACCTTCATTTCCAGTATCATTATCTATGTCTATCTAGCTTATGAGTTGCGTCCTTATCTTGTTATATCATCTTGCTGCTCTCATACACCATGCTTAGATTGTTGGTCTCTAAAATGTAGGGGGAGCTTTGATCCTAGTATGTGTGTTGTGCAGTCCAAAGCACTTATCTAAAATAGCACACATCTAGGGGGAGCCCATCTACATGTTAGGACCGTGGGGTTTGTATGCTTACTATATATCGTGTTTATGCAAATCCTGTATTGTCATCAATCCACCAAAAAGGGGGAGATTGTAAGGGCATATCTATTCCCCAGTGGTTTTGGTGATTGATGACAATGCTTTTGAGGACTAATTGTGTGCGTTAAGTTCTTTCAGAGAATCATCCATTGGCACGAGACGATTTCCTCCCCTCGGTGTTTTATTCAAGACGGTGTAACTCCTGCGTTTCGTTGTTGGTGGACTAGTTTCGTAGGAGTCACCGTACTATTAAGAGGGGATCCGCTTTGGTAAGACTAGGGTGGAATCAACACGTACACATCCCTATCACACCCGTCGTCTTCCCGTCGCATCTTTGGAGCTGCACTTATCTTCCGTTTCCTGCTTCGCACTGTGCCAGCGGTAGTACCGCGATCTACAGCGGTAGTACCGCCGAAGCCCCCCAGCGGTAGTACCGCTCCGTTGAGTGGTAGTACCGCTCGAGGGTTCGGCCGTAGTACCGCGCCTACTACCGCCTCGATTCGAGGCGGTGTTTTCTCGTGTCGGGTTTTGCGGCACTACAAGCGGTAGTAGAAGCGGTAGTACCGCTCCTACTCCCGCGGTAGTACCGCTCTAGGGCCAGTGGCCTGGCTTCCCCTTCCGCGCGGTAGTACCGCTGAGCAGGGAGCGGTAGTACCGCTCTCGTGATAATACCGCCCTGCCCAATGGTAGTACCGCTTTCGGGGCTGCTCGATGGGGTAACGGTTGGATGTGTTCCCCACTATATAAAGGGTCTTCTTCTTCCTTGTTGACCTACCTCTTTCCCCAAAGCTCCATTGTTGCTCAAAGCTCCATTTTCGCCCGATCTCTCTCCTAGCCAATCAAACTTGTTGATTTGCTCGGGATTGGTTGAGAAGGCCTAGATCTACACTTCCACCAAGAGAAATTTGATTCCCCCCACTTATCCCTTGCGGATCTTGTTACTCTTGGGTGTTGAGCACCCTAGACGGTTGAGGTCACCTCGAAGCCATACTCCATTGTGGTGAAGCTTCGTTGTGTTGTTGTTGTTGTTGGGAGCCTCCGATTGTTGTGGAGATAGCCCCAACCTTGCTTGTAAAGGTTCGGTCGCCGCCTTCAAGGGCACCAATAGTGGAATCACGGCATCTCGCATTGTGTGAGGGCGTGAGGAGAATATGGTGGCCCTAGTGGCTTCTTGGGGAGCATTGTGCCTCCACACCGCTCTAACGAAGACGTACTTCCCCTTAAAAGGAAGGAACTCCGGTAACACATCCTCGTCTCCACCGGCTCCACTCTTGGTTATTTCGTGCCTTTACTCTTGCAAGCTTACTTGTTGTTACATCCCTTGCTTGCTTGTGTAGTAGTTGTTATTGCATCATATAGGTTGCACACCTAGTTGCACATCTAGACAACCTATTTTGTTGCAAAGTTTAATTTGGTAAAGAAAAGGTTAAAAATTGTTAGTTGCCTATTCACCCCCCCCCCCTCTAGTCAACCATATCGATCCTTTCAATAGTAGCCCCTGAGTATTTGATACTTGTTCGGTTGCTAAGATTAGTAACTCGAAACAGGAGTTACAGAATAAACAGAGACTAGTTGAAGGGGAAGTGATGATGGGTGTTGGAAGTAGTTCCAAGATTGATATGATCATCATCGCACACTCCCTATACTTTCGGGATTAGTGTTAAACCTAAATAAATGTTATTTAGTGTTTGAGTTGAGCATGAATATGATTTGATCATGTTTGTTGCGATACGGTTATTCATTTGAAGTTAAAGAATAATTGTTATTCTTTTTACATGAATAAGACCTTCGATGGTTATACACCCAATGAAAATAGTTTGTTGGATCTCGATCGTATTGATACACATATTCATAATATTGATGCCAAAAGATGCAAAGTTAATAATGATAGTGCAACTTATTTGTGGCACTGCCATTTGGGTCATATCGGTGTAAAGCGCATGAAGAAACTCCATAAAGATGGATTTTTGGAATCACTTCGTTATGAATCATTTGATGCTTGCGAACCGTGCCTTTTGGGCGAGATGAACTAAAACTCCGTTCTTCGGAACAATGGAACGAGCAACAAACTTGTTGGAAATAATACATACTGATGTATGCAGACCAATGAGTATTAAGGCTCGTGGCGGGTATCGTTATTTTCTGACCTTCACAGATGATTTGAGCAGATATGGGTATATCTACTTGATGAAACATAAGTCTGAAATAGTTGAAAGGTTCAAAGAAGTTCAGAGTGAAGTGGAAAATCATCGTAACAAGAAAATAAAGTTTCTGCGATCTGATCGTGAGATGAATATTTGAGTTACGAGTTTGGCCTTCAATTAAAACAATGTGGAATAATTTCACAAACTCACGCCACCTGGAACACCACAATGTAATGGTGTGTCCGAACGTTGTAATCGTACTTTACTAGATATGGTGCGATCTATAATTTCTCTTATCGGTTTACCACTATCGTTTTGGGGTTATGCATTAGAGATAGCTGCATTCACGTTTAAAAAGGCACCGTCTAAATCCGTTGAGACGACACCATATGAACTGTGGTTTAGCAAGAAACCCAAGTTGTCATTTCTTAAAGTTTGGGGCTGTGATGCTTATGTGAAAAAGTTTCATCCTGATAAGCTCAAACCCAAATCGGAGAAGTGTGTCTTCATAGAATACCCAAAGGAAACTGTTGGGTACACCTTCTATCACAGATCCGAAGGCAAGATATTCGTTGCTAAAAATGGATCCTTTCTAGAGAAGGAGTTTCTCTCGAAAGAAGTGAGTGGGAGGAAAGTAGAGCTTGATAAGGTAATTTGTACCTTCTCCCGAATTGGAAAGTAGTTCATCACAGAAATCAGTTCCAGTGATTCCTACACCAATTAGTGAGGAAGCTAATGATAATGATCATGAAACTTCAGATCAAGTTACTCTGAAACCGTAGATCTTCAGAGTACGGTCCGCACCGAGAGTGGTACGGTAATCCTGTTACGAAAGTCATGTTACTAGACCATGATAAACCTCGAACTATGAGGAAGCGATGATGAGCCCAAATTCGCGAAATGGCTGGAGGCCATGAAATCGAGATAGGATCCATGTATGAGAACAAAGTGTGGACTTTGGTGGACTTGCCCGATGATCGGCAAGCCATAGAAAATAAATGGATCTTCAAGAGGAAGACGGATGTTGATAGTAGTGTTACTATCTACATAGCTCGACTTGTCGCAAAAAGGTTTTTGACAAGTTCAAGGTGTTGACTACAATGAGATTTTCTCAACTGTAGCGATGCTTAAGTCTGTCCAAATCATGTTAGCAATTGCCACATTTTATGAAATTTGGCAAATGGATGTCAAAACTACATTTTTTAATGGATTTATTAAATAAGAGTTGTATATGATATAACCAAAAGGTTTTGTCAATCCTAAAAGTGCTAACAAAATGTGCAAGCTCCAGTAATCCATCTATGGACTGGTGCAAGCATCTCAGAGTTGGAATATACGCTTTGATAAGTTGATCAAAGCATATAGTTTTATACAGACTTGCGGTGAAGCTGTATTTACAAGAAAGTGAGTGGGAGCACTACAACATTTCTGATAAGTATATGTGAATGACATATTGTTGATCGGAAATAATGTAGAATTATTCTGCAAAGCATAAAAGAGTGTTTGAAAGGAGTTTTTTCAAAGAAAGACCTCGGTGAAGCTGCTTACACATTGAGCATCAAGATCTATATAGATAGATCAAGGCGCTTGATAAGATTTTTCAATGAGTACATACCTTGATAAATTTTTGAAATAGTTCAAAATGGAACAGTCAAAGAAGGAGTTCTTGCCTGTGATGCAAAGGTGTGAAGTTGAGTAAGACTCAAGACCCGACCATGGCGTAAAATAGAAAGAGAATGAAAAGTCATTCCCTATGCCTCGATCATAGGTTCTATAAAGTATGCTATCTTGTGAACTGGACCTATTGTATACCTTGCTCGAGTTTGACAAAGGAATACAATTTTGATCTAAGAGTAGATCCTTTGGACAACGGTCAAGAATATCCTTAGTGAGGACTAAGGAGATGTTTCTCGATTATGGAGGTGATAAAAGAGCCCGTCGTAAAAAGTTACAATGATGCAAGCTTTTACACCAATCCAGATGACTCTAAGTCTCATTCTGGATACATATTGAAAGTGGGAGCAATTAGCCAGAGTAGCTCCGTGCAGAGCATTGTGGACATAGAATATTTGAAAAATACATACGGCTCTGAATATGACAGACCCATTGACTAAACTTCTCTCACAAGCAAAACATGATCATACCTTAGTACTCTTTGGGTGTTAATCACATAGCAATGTGAACTAGATTATTGACTCTAGTAAACCCTTTGGGTGTTGATCACATGACGATGTGAACTATGGGTATTAATCACATATAGATGTGAATATTGGTGTTAAATCACATGGCGATGTGAACTAGATTATTGACTCTAGTGCAAGTGGGAGACTGAAGGAAATATGCCCTAGAGGCAATAATAAAGTTATTATTTATTTCCTTATATCATGATAAATGTTTATTATTCATGCTAGAATTGTATTAAGCGGAAACATAATACATGTGTGAATACATAGACAAACATAGTGTCACTAGTATGCCTCTACTTGACTAGCTCGTTTATCAAAGATGGTTATGTTTCCTAGCCATGGACAAAAGAGTTGTCATTTGATTAACGGGATTACATCATTAGGAGAATGATGTGATTGACATGACCCATTCCGTTAGCCTAGCACTTGATTGTTTAGTATGTTGCTATTGCTTTCTTCATGACTTATACATGTTCCTGTAACTATGAGATTATGCAACTCCTGTTTACCGGAGGAACACTTTGGGTGCTACCAAACGTCACAACGTAACTGGGTGATTATAAAGGAGTACTACAGGTGTCTCCGAAGGTACATGTTGGGTTGGCGTATTTCGAGATTAGGTTTTGTCACTCCGATTGTCGGAGAGGTATCTCTGGGCCCTCTCGGTAATGCACATCACTATAAGCCTTGCAAGCAATGTAGCTAATGAGTTAGT
Organism: Aegilops speltoides; assembly: GCA_021437245.1. Lineage (NCBI taxonomy): Eukaryota > Viridiplantae > Streptophyta > Magnoliopsida > Poales > Poaceae > Aegilops > Aegilops speltoides. The sequence continues at coordinate 182,094,235 of CM038147.1, forward strand.
TACGGAATGATGCATTACGTAACGAGTAACGAGACTTGCTGGTAACAAGATTGAACTAGGTATTGGATACCGACGATCGAATCTCGGGCAAGTAACATACCGATGACAAAGGGAACAACGTATGTTGTTATGCGATTTGACCGATAAAGATCTTCGTAGAATATGTAGGAGCCAATATGGGCATCCAGGTTCCGCTATTGGTTATTGACCGAGAATAGTTCTAGGTCATGTCTACATAGTTCTCGAACCCGTAGGGTCCTTGCAACAAGGTTTCGATGACGGTTATATTATGAGTTTATGAGTTTTGATTTACGAAGGAGTTGAGTCCGGATGAGATCGGGACATGACTAGGAGTCTCGAAATAGTCGAGGCGTAAAGATCGATATATTGGACGACTATATTCGGACTTGGAAAGGTTCAGTGATTTGGGTATTTTCGAGTGCCGGGAGTTACGGGAATACGAGGAAGAAGCAATGGGCCTCATGGGCCAAGTGGTGGAAGAGAGGAGGTAGGCGGCGGCCCCCTAGCCCAAACCGAATTGGACTAGGGGCTGGGCCCCTTCCTTCTTCTCCTCCTCTCCTTCCTTCTCCTTCTCCTCCCTTCCTTCCCTCTCCTACTTGGACTAGGAAGAGGGGGAATCCTACTTGAGTAGGATTCTCCCCTTGGCGCCTCCTCCCTTGGCGGCCCCCTCCCCTTGCTCCTTTATATCTGAGGCGGGGGCACCCCATAACACACAAGTTGATCTACGGATCGTTCCTTAGCCGTGTCGGTGCCCCCTCCACCATATTCCACCTCGGTCATATCGTCGCGGAGTTTAGGCGAAGCCTGCGCCGATAGAACATCATCATCGTCCACCACGCCGTCGTCTTGTGGAACTCATCGAAGCTTTCTGGATCGGAGCCCGGGATCGTCATCGAGCTGAACATGTGCTGAACTCGGAGGTGCCGTCGTTCGGTGCTTGGATCGGTCGGATCGTGAAGACGTCACGACTACATCAACAGCGTTGTCATAACGCTTCGCCACGGTCTCACGAGTGCGTGGACAACACTCTCCCCTCTCGTTGCTATGCCATCACCATGATCTTGCGTGTGCGTAGGAATTTTTTTTGAAATTACTACGTTCCCCAACATAAATATGGTCCAAGCCTCGCTCCTCTTCCTCAGAGGCCTTACGACATGATTGAGGAGCAAAACACAGCCATAGTGCAGGCCCAAGTGGACGCCCATTTTGCACCAAAACCCGTGTCGGTGTCAAAACCGGCGGATCTCGGGTAGGGGGTCCCGATCTGTGTGTCTCAGGCTGATGGTAACAGGAAGCAAGGGACACAATGTTTACCTAGGTTCGGGCCCTCTCGATGGAGGTAAAACCCTACTTCCTGCTTGATTAATATTGACGATATGAGTAGTACAAGAGTAGATCTACCATGAGATCGTAGATGCTAAACCCTAGAAGCTAGCCTATGATGATTATGATTGTAATTGTGATCGGCCTTCTAAGGACCAACCTCTCCGATTTATATAGACACCAGAGAGGGCTAGGGTTTACACGGAGTCAGTTACAAGGAAGGAAATACAATATCCGGATTACCAAGCTTGTCTTCCACACAAAGGAGAGTCCCATCCGGACACGGGACGGAGTCTTGAGTCTTGTATCTCCACGCTCCAATAGTCTGGACAATGTATATAGTCCGGCTGTCCGGATACCCCCTAATCCAGGACTCCCTCAGTAGCCCCTGAACCAGGCTTCAATGATGATGAGTCCGGCGGGCAGTCTTGTCTTCGGCATTGCAAGGCGGGTTCCTCCTCCGAATACTCCAAGTAATTATCGAACACGTAGACCGTGTTCGGATCTGCAAAATGATCTTCACATACCACCGTAGAGAGAACGATATTTCAGCTGACAACTTTTTAGATGACGTGATATGTCCTTACGGTCGGGTCATTATTCGAACCGTTTTCCCACAACCAGCCTCAACGCATATTGTGAGGCGATTTCCTTGACATGTCTTGTCAAAGCAGAGATCGTGTCCCCTTATCACAGGATTCTCATCAATACGGGTATGGGTAATCCAACCGCACCGCTAATCACGGTGAGTGGGAGGTGAGCGGGTTCCACCAGGCAAGTGGGGAGGCACAAAAAGCTTTTACCGTCTCTATAAAGAGATAAGGTCTCTCCCTCTTTACCCACGCCTTCTCCTTCCGCTAGCTCATTCCCTTCTGTTCGAGCCCTAACACCCAAGCATTCTTCTCTTCCATCGAAGAAAGGTTTCCAAAGATGTCCGGATCCGGAGCAGGAGGCAGATGGATGGCCTCTACCGTCAAGGAGAAGGACATCAAGAGGCTCCGGGAGGCCGGGTACCTGGCCAAGAAGATCGGCCACCGTCTCCCACCAGCGGGTAGGTCGTCCCTACTCCGGAGTCTCACGAGAGAGTCGTGTTCCTTCCCCATTTTGTCCGCAGGCTAGGGTTTCCCCTCCACCCATTTGTTCATGGAGTCATGTATTACTATGGGATTGATTTTCACGATCTTTCCCCCAATTCTTTCCTCAATATCTCGATGTTCATCGTCATGTGCGAGGCTTTTCTCGGGATTTCGCCTCACTTTGGCCTGTGGCTGAAGATTTTCAATGTGAAGCCCAAGGTGGTGAGTGGCGAGCACGTCGAGTGCGGCGGTGCCATGGTGAGCAAGATGCCCAAGGTTGTTTGGCTGACGGGTGCCTTCAATGACTCCGTCAAGGAGTGGTAGCAGCAGTGGTTCTATATTACCGAACCACGCGGCAAGAAGTGGGCTGCAGCTCCCGAGTTCAGATCCGGAGCCCCACTGCGACTCTCATCCTGGTCCAAGAAGGGCCCGAACTGGTCCTCGTCCGATGAGCTATCACTGCTCCAGATGCGCGTTCAGAGTGTGGTCGACAAGGACGTCAAGCTCGTCGACATAGTCCAAGTGATGTTAGTTCGCCTGGTTCTCCCTTGTCAGCGTCGAGCCTGCAATTTGTGGGAGTTGGTCCCAACCGAGCACCAAACCCTTCGGGAGCTCTATGATTCCTCCCACAAGGATATCTGGAAGGTGCTCTTTAAGTCCGGCAAGTCATGGCCGGGCTCCGCCGAAGACCGTGGGTATCAATTATCCCATTCTGCAAGCCCGGTAAGTTATAGCTACACTCTATCCATCCATGCTTTAGTCGGCACGTCCCGAGGGAGACATTTTTATCGTGCTTTATCATGACCCCAGGGATGGATAAAAAAGGTGGAGTGAATACATTGTCCGGCCCCGCTTCCGAAGGAACTGGCCGGACCTCTTCTGACGAAGATGCTGGTCCCCGCGCCTTACAAGGCACCAAAGAAAGAGGCCTCCAAGAAGGTCAAAAAGACCCGGAGTGGCCTCCGTCGCCGCAAGGCTTCGGACGAAAAATCCGAGACTCCAGCGACGCTCCTTCTTCCGAAGACGAAGAGGAGGAGGCAGAGGAGGACGAGCCTCACTCTGGAGGTAGGAAGAAAAGGGCGGCTTGCTCGTCTCTGGAGGTCGAATCGCCCAAGAGGGGGAGAGGTTCCCACCCAGAGGCATCCACCTCGACTACCGATAACAGCCCGGAGTGGGATCCCAGGGCCCAGCCCCTGGAAAAGTCGTAAGTATCCGGAATCCGAACACGCATGTGCATCCAGGGTCGTTTGGGTTCAGTAGTTTTAACTGTCGCCATAGTTCGTACAGCCCGACGAGGTCTCGCGCCGGACAATCCTCATCGGAGGATTCGCTGGGCTCAGACGCTTTGGCGAGCGAGACGCCTCCGGAGGTCCCTTCCCCGAAGTCCAGGCGTGACATGAGGTGTCGTCTCAAAGAGACCCGGACCAGGGGAGGCATGTCTCTGGGGCCGGACACAAGGGGGCGGCGACCCCCCGGCATGTCGACGATGGGGGCGCTCCCGGGTTCAGACCACAGCCGGACAAGGTCCCGGAGACCTCTAAGGCTCCAGGATCGGGCGAGCAGCCACCTTTGACGGTGGGAGGCTTGCCTACTCCGCCGGCAACCTCTGGCCAAGCAGAGTTGCTAGACGGTCTATCGATAGCGTTAAAGGAACGCGTCTGTCGTCGATGAACATCGGACCCTCATGGGTGCGGTGGTTGAAAAGATTCAGTCCGCTGAGAGCGGGCCGAACGAGTCCTGTCTTGGTCTTATAAGGGCCTTTGAGGTATGTTTTCTGATAAACCTTTGAGGAATCGTCATAATATGAGTAGTAGCCCCTGATACACTGTCCAACGAAAGATATAGTCGGGCAGGGGATCAAATCCTCTGCTATTGCAGGGGCCTTTGTTGATGATGTATACCCCTTTGTGTGAAAGTAGGCGTCTGCGGAGAAGACGACCGCTCATAAGGCGGAAGTGTCCGAACTAAAGCAGAGCCTGGAACGGGCCGAAGAAGAACTTGGCCGTGTGAAGAAGCAATTGGAGGACAAGCAAGGTATGTTGAAACATTGTCTTGAATTTGGCACGAATGAGTAATTGTGCCTATTGAAAAGTATTTGTATTGTATGCCCTAGGAGCGAGTGCCGAATATGAGGCGCTGAAGAAGGCTGTGGCTGATGCCAACGAGAAGGCTGCCGCCGAGCAGTAACCGTGAGAAATCTGAGGCCAGGGTCATCGCAGTGGCGAGAGCTCCAGGAGGCTGTGAAGAAAGCGAGGGCTTGGAGCAGAGTCTAGTAGGGAAAGAATCCGAACTCGCCCAAGCTCTCCAAGCTGCGGAAGATGCTCGGGAAGAAACCCGAGGTGCTGTGCGGGACATTCAGGAGGCCCGGAAAGTTGCAGCTGGTCAGGCCTTTTGTATTCATGGCCATTGTTACATAATAGTGGGAAGAACTCTAAGCAGCAAGCTGAATTCTTGTTTTTACAGGGGCGTTTGCGGATCTGCCTCGCAGCATATCAGATGCCGCCCAATTCTACTGGACAGAGGAGAAGAAGTCTGCGGAGAGGAATTTCTGGTCGCAGTATTTGGCGCCGAACTATCCGGTGCCCTTTATCGATCAGCTGAAACAGCTGGTCGAGCTGCACAAGGCGGCCGAACTAGCCATGAAGGACTTGGTTGTTCGGTGTGGCCTGCGGAGCCAATTCCAAGCAATTACTTTGGACTCGTGAAGCGGATTGTGGGCGCTTGTCCTCGGCTTGATGCTGTTAAGCGATCGGTCTGTATAGAGGGTGTGCACATGGCGTTTGCCCGTGCAAAAGTTCATTGGAGGAAGCTTGACGCGGAGAAGATGATGACTGAGGGGCCGCCAGAGGGTAAGGAGCACCGCAAGCCCGAGCTGTACTATGAAGGTGTACTGAAGGGAGCCCGCCTTGTGGCGGATAAGTGTACCAAAGACATTATATTTCCCTGAGGGCATTCGTGTCGTTCTTTGTAATATGGGATAATGGCACTTTTATTATTTATTGCCTGTTTTGTTTGAACATTTGTTCTTCCTGTGCGGGTGTTTAGTGTATGTAAATTCTGAGAGTTGGCCAGTCGTCGGCTTCTGCCCCCACGAGAGAAATACGGGGGTGTTCGGGGCATACCTGAACACTCTTTATCCCATAGTTGGGTCCTTTTGAGGAGGTGTTCTTCGCCACAAACCAGGCAATCTGACTATAGGGCTTTACCACTCTCACTTAGCCATAGGAATTCAAGTATGGTCGGCGCAGCCCCTAGTGTTCGGAAGGCCGAACTAGGGGCTCTATTGGCGCCTGATCGGAAGACTGATTCGTTGCACTCTACATTTATAATGGCGTTGTGCGGAATAAATCTTTAAGGATTTTTCAACCTCTCGAACAGCTGACCAGCTCTCGCTGTATCATGACAGTCAGTTTTCGGCTTTCTCTACTGAGGTGCTCGTCCGGCAGATCTGGGACACAATCGCAGTAGTTCTCCCAGCGCTACCTTAGCCGATGGGACGGAACGTAAGGTACCAAAACATGGGAGCCGGGCAAACCCAACCAATGACCCAAGACATGATTCGGAGCTGATGCATATAGTGCTATAAGTTCGGGGTGCCGAGCGACCGAAAAGGTTGTCGGACTTTATTGCCGTGCTGTGAAGCCCCTGGCATGACCGGGCGTAACACAAGGCATGGCTGCCGTTTTTGGCAAAGAGGCGTCGATGATAAACGATGGCCGGTAAGTGTTATTTAAGTCTACACATTGTAGTAGGATGATATGTCTATGCATATGAGTACTATTTATGATTATGAAAAGAGGTGTTTTTGGCGGAACCTGTGACGGCTGGACTGGAGGGGCTATGAGTGGATCGGAAGTGAGTCCGGACTGCCTTCTACATGCATGTTCTTGCCCTTGTGTGTCCGGGCCGATTCCACGTCGCCAATCCTGTTCTGCGTCAAAGTAAGTTTGTAAAGGCAAATACTTGGAGGCAGTTGAGCGTCCTCTTGTGGTTGGTCCAAGGGTTCCTGATCGGACCCTGGTTAACCCAGCCGTTATACCATGAAGTAGCGCGGACTCCTCAGTTGGTGTCCGGATAGTTGGCTGTCGTATCAAAATTTTGATAGGCATGCACGACTTGCTACTCCAGAAACTGTATGATTTCCGCTCTAAAGGCGGGGTTCGGCCTTGCCCATAGGTGTGATTATATCACACGGTGTTGGCCTAATGGTTTACCACGTGGAATCTAGTCAACGTGGTTCATCCCGTTAGCATATGGTGAATTACCGTACGAGGGGAAGGTGCTGAGGAATTATTCTTTGGCATTTTTTTATCCGAAGACAACCGTTAGAGTGGTGGGCCAATAAAACTTGGCCTTTGCACCTGGAATCTTTTAGAAGATGCTTTTTGTGGTTTCATACCCGTGGGGACTTTATGTGAGATAGAGCCCCCGGACCGTTAGGTCTAGAGGTACTGCAATCGAATTGATGTGGTTGATATTGTCCGGACGGTTGATGTGATCGAGGGAGATCGGCCGTACTTGTATGATCTAGAGGATCTTTTGACTTTGCCGTTGTTGGACTCCTCCCCTCATTGTTTCTGGCACACGACCGGCCGCTTTGTTTTGAGGATCCGGCATTCTCTATTGGTGTGCTTGGCCGTTCTTCTAGGAGTACCATGAATTTCACATGGTTGATCGAGTATGTTGCTCGGGCCGTATAGGCTTGAGCTGTTCTTTGTCCTCTGACCGGACTGGGAGTTGCTGGATTTGGCACCAACTTTCCTGACTTGACGTCTATGACAGTTGCGTCGAGGCTTGAGGATGCTTCTTTGTGTATTCTTCATATTGTCTTGGGCCGTTGTGGTGTGTTGTCGTCGGGGTATGTGCCTTGGGTTCTCCTGCTTAGGTTGGGGTAGCAAATGATGCCGTGTGTGCCCTTTGTCGGGGCGGTCGAGTTTGTATTTTTCAGTGGCCAGGACCTTGGTCCATCTATCCATGAGAAAATCTTGGTCAGCTTTGAGCTGCTGTTGTTTCCTTTGCAGGCTCCTTGCCGTGGCCATGAGTCGTCGCTTGAAGCGAACTTGCTCCACTGGATCCTTAGGCACGCCGCACTCGGAATTGCCGAGGCTAATCTCGTCTTCGTAGGGGGGCATGTAGTTGTCCTCCTCCGGATATCCGTCCGTCGCCTGTTTGGCCTGCTCGAAGGAAGGCTGGTCGGGGTTGTATTCCTCTTCGGCACCATCCGGATTGTTTTCGTCTCCTGCGCTGGTATGGCTATGGTGCGGCTTGGAGCGGCGCTGACAACACTCATGCTTTGTTTTCCTCCCCGAGGGGTTATCCTCCGTTGCCTCATCGCCATTGGTTTCCTTCGAGGTGTCCACCATATATATATCGTATGAGGAGGTGGCTGCCCACTACCCTATGAGCGGTGGTTCCTGTACTTCTCCTGCATCGTCGTCCATACGGTCGATGTCTTTGGAGTCGAAGTCAAGCACGTCGGTTAGATCATTGATCGTGGCAATAAAGTGGGTGGTGGGTGGGCAGCGAATTCCTTCGTCGCCTGCTTCCCACTCAAGCCGGACATAGTTCGGCCAAGAGTCTCCTGACAAAGAGAGAGACTTTAATGAGTTCAGCATGTCGCCGAAGGGCGAGTGCTGGAAGATATCCGCAGCGGTAAACTCCATTACCGGAGCCCAGCCAGGCTCGGGAGCGCGCGGGCTGGATCCTACAACCGGATACGAATCCGAGGATCCGGAGTCACAAGCTTCCTTAGAAGTAAGGCCTGTGTTCGGCTCTACCGCCGATGAGTGTGCGGCCTGCAGGGCGGGGTCAATCCACCCGTCCGTGGGCCACGCAGTCTGCTCCGGATTTAGGTCCGGGGCTACTGCAGGGGTGATATCCCGAGCATTATCCGACAACAGGTCTAAGTCGTGCTCATCGTGACTGCCCGGTGCTCCTAGCACAGGCCCGAATCCATCGAAGACCAAATCTCCGCGAATGTCCGCCGTGTAGTTCAGGTTTCCGAATTTGATCTGGTGACCAGGGGCGTAGCTGCCGATCTGCTCCAGATGGCCAAGCGAATTAGCCCGCAGTTCGAAGCCGCCGAACACGAAGATCTGTCCGGGAGAAAAGTCTCACCCTGGACCGTGTTGCTGACGATTGAAGGCACCATCAAGCCTTGCAGCGACGACACAAAGGAACTCTCAATGAAAGCACCAATGTCGGTGTCAAAACCGGCGGATCTCGGTAGGGGGTCCCGATCATGCGTCTCGGTGATGGTAACAGGAAGCAAGGGACACAATGTTTACCCAGGTTCGGGCCCTCTCGATGGAGGTAAAACCCTACTTCCTGCTTGATTAATATTGACAATATGAGTAGTACAAGAGTAGATCTACCACAAGATCGTAGAGGCTAAACCCTAGAAGCTAGCCTATGATGATTATGATTGTAATTGTGATCGGCCTTCTAAGGACCAACCTCTCCGGTTTATATAGACACCGGAGAGGGCTAGGGTTTGCACGGAGTCGGTTACAAGGAAGGAAATACAATATCCGGATCGCCAAGCTTGTCTTCCACGCAAAGGAGAGTCCCATCCGGACACAGGACGGAGTCTTGAGTCTTGTATCTTCACGCTCTAATAGTCCGGACGATGTATATAGTCCAGCTGTCCAGATACCCCCTAATCCAGGACTCCCTCAACCAGCACCACCGCCAAGAGAGAAAGTGCCTGAGGAAAAGATTGACCACTTCATTCGTATGGCTAGAGCACCAGCTCCCAAGCCTGTTGACTCAGACTATGAGCGCAAAATCAGGAAGTCACATCGAGCATGACTACAGAAGGAAGCGAGCTCGAGCTCGAGCCAACAAGCGATGGGCAAAAATGCGGAAAATCGTTCCCAATTGGGAGAACAGTAGTATAACCGATCCCCGCTTGTTGTGCCAACAACACATGAGAGGAGTACACGCGCCCAATATTATTGTGGGCAAACCGTTAACGTTCCCCAGCTGGGCGATGTGGTAATAACGGAGGAGCATATAATGCAGGCTGAAATGCTCAAGATCTCTGTTGGACAACTCCTCGAAATCGAGCCCATGTCTCCGCTTAGAGAGGAGGAAATAAAACGGAAATATGTCCGGGGCCAACCTTTGGTCGAGCCAGACAAGGTCAAGAACCTCCCAACGAGAATGTATGAATTGCATCAATGGTACATGAACATTACCAAGATTTCCAATCGAGAGCCCCTCATGGTGAATGTCAAGGAGGAGCATTACTTCCATGAGAAAGCTCTGTCCGTTGAGTATTCAGAACTATTTCAGTTATATAATTAAGACGCACTCGACAAATCTATCGTCAGTTGCTATTGTCTGTAAGTGATTTCTTTCTGTAATTTAAGTCTCAAGCTAGTAGTGATCATTTTGATCAATCATTACATGTAATTATCCTCACTATATATTCTTTTCTGTGGTATTATATGCAGGATGAAGATGTATGAAATGAAAAAATCTGGACGCTATGGCATTGGGTTCATTGACCCAAATACCATTAATGAGTACACATGGAATCTTTCAACTTGTCAAGATAGTTTAGAGGAAAGCATGCAGGAGTTCTTCAAGTGCCTCAATTCTAGTGAAGATATACTACTTCCTTACAACTTCCTATGAGCCACACTGTCTTGTACTACAAATTCTGTTTTTGCTTACTAGATGTTAATAATTAAGTGTATAGGGTTTACGGTAGTTGATTAGTGTTATGCACATGCCCACTTAATTAAGACATGCAAACATGTGCGCATGCAGTTTTCACTGGATCTTGTTAGACATTAAAGTTGACAAAGGAACAGTTGAAGTACTGGACTCACTACTGAAAGAAGAAAAATACTACACCATCGTGAAGGGGATAGTCAACAGGTAATTTCAATCATTATTAACTATATCTCGGCCTATTTAGTTCGTCATTTCCTGATATGAACTATTTAATAACCCTTTTATTAATTTTCTTTGCCGGCGGGCAGGGCTTGGGCAAAGTTCATCAAGGTGACTCCAGGCAAATGGGCAAAAAAACTGTTTTGGTATCGACCAAAGGTAATTAATTAAGTAGTACTAGCTAGTTAGCTAGCTACCATCTCTTTAATTCTTGTTTCAATACCATTAATTAATTATCATGCTTGATTAATCATTATCTGATTCAATTCCATTCTCGTAAAGGCCCTGAAGCAGACGCCGGGGAATGATCTGTGTGCATTTTACGTTTGCGAGAACATTCGCATGATGGCGTCCGAAAGGAGCAGATCTCAAAGACAGGACTGGGTACGTTTGTCAGAACACTATTCACACCATTATCGATATCTAGTCACACAACTAATACACATGCATATTGATCTCCTTCTTAACAATTCAGAGAGGTGCGGGAGCAGCTCCTACCAGCAGAGCGCATACTAGCACTTCAGGAGGAAATAGCGGGATTTTTGCTCGACCAGGTCATAGATCCCAAAGGAGAATACTATGACCCGCTACCGCCCCCGTGAACCACTTTTCATCGTGCTTCGAAGGCACCAAGGCAACATGTAGAAGAAATTGTATATGTATATACATATGTATGTGTGAATAATTAATGGTGTTGGTTGTGAGACATTCGATAATATATATTTATATATATATATATGCGGTTCTACGTACGAGAAAATCTATTTATATATATGCATAACGTGTACAATTTGTAGTATCGTAAAATACCAGCAAACAAAAAAGAATTAAATGGAAAACACAAAATTAATGGAAAAAAAAACCCAAACATTTAGTATCGGTTGGTGTTACCAACCGGTACTAATGGTCTACCAGCACCCAGGCCTGGCCCGTGTCACGTGGTGGCACTTTAGCGCCGGTTCGTGACAAACCGATAGTAAAGGAGGGGGGCTTTAGTCTTCACTCTTTAGTGTCGGTTGTAGAACCGGCACTAAAGGCCCTTACGAACCGGTGCTAAAGCCCGGTTCTGCACTAGTGATGTCGAGACGTGGTTTGGTATGGACAGTCGGGGGGTTGAGCACTGAGGAGGCGGCCGAAGAATAGTGACGGTGCCGGTGGCGGGGCGGGGGAGAGCAGGTGGAGGCGAATGGACTGCTAGTGTCCCCGACAGGCGGGCCACGGAAGGACAAGGGCGTGTGTCCAGCCCGTCCGCGCGATGTCCATTTCACCCCAAACTCGACCCAAACTAGTTTGGGCCGGGAATGGGTCGGAAACGGACGAAATCCGGACATTTGTCCGTTTAGGGTCGCGCGTTGGGCCGCGCTATTCGTCCGTTCTAACCCAAACGGACGCACCCGGACGGGATGAGGTCGCGCGCTAGAGTTGGCCTCAGGCCATAAATACCACCTGCTTCGTCATAGGTTCACCGGGCTCGGGCTGTGCCCGTCGTCCAACGGTTTCACTGCGCGAAGAAGATTCTGATGGATGGCGGTTACGAGGGGTTTTGCAAGTACTCCGTCCGTTTCAAAATAAATGACACAATTTTATACCAAAATTTATACAAAATTGAGTCATCTATTTTGGAACGGAGGGAGTAGCAATGAGATAAGATCTTTTCCTGGCGATCATACATTACAGGATGCCCATCAATGTTTTTCACTAACCCAGTTAACCGAATAACCTTTTACCCTTTCTTAGACCGTCTAATGAGCCCATGTGTTTCATGCTAAACAAAATTGCTCAAATAACATTGGGTAATAAACAGCTATGAGAAGCTCTACCCTAAAAACAATAAAAATACGAGAGGCTCCCCATAAGTCCAGGAATTCCGTACTCAGGCACACATAAAGGCAACAGGCCAACAGCATGACAGAACGCGCGACGCAGATACACAAAGAGCGTACCCTCAATTTGAAATAGCAAGCTTACAGAAACAGTCAAGGACGCCCAGGTCTAAAGCTTCTGGATTAATAATTCGTCAGCTGTCGAAGCACGACCATGCTACGTGCTAGTACATCGGAGAAAGCATACAGCGTATTGCTTGCTAATCCCACAATGCTATCATCTGGGCTGCAGCTATAAAGGATAGTCTTAGGTGTTTCTTGTAGGAGCATACCTGACACGGACACTAGGCATACTAGGCGAACTACCATTACATCTGTACGTATTGTCAGAGGCAAGTAAGGCCTTTCAGCTGCGTTCAAGAGGCAAGCAGCATGTCACCACCCAGTTCATCAATGGCTTTGTCGAGCTTGGACAGCATATCTAGGGGAAGCAAGAGTACTTGATCAATACAAGTATCTGAAACGAGGTTTAGTTAACATAAATAATTCCTTGCAAAAAAAAGTCAACATAAGTAAAAATACATGGAATAGGTTTTCAAATTGGCATGTGTCAGTAAAAGCCTAAGAAAGGCAGTTATTTATCAAGCATACTACTGTGCAAGATTATTCCCATGGGAAGAGGGAGAGAAAACATACCATGAAAAGAGTCGTCCCCCACATATGTCTACAGCAGTAAAAGTAAAACAGAGCATGTTAGGACATACAAGTTGGTTTGGAGGCTTTAGGAACAACCAAGGCAGAACAATTTTGACAAGAAAGATACCTCTATCCCTGCCAAAATATCACGTGTTATGTCACTAACATCAATCTCTTTACCAGCACCCTTTCCTTTATCAGCAACCGAATTTCCACCAGCAGCTGCAGTAGCAACAAGCATTGCTGACAGGTCAGAAAAAGATGGAATGAAACCATCACAAAAAAAAGTAGCAATGTAATAAAATTATCTGTACCATCAAGCCGAGTGTCCAGTATGTAGGCCTGCAAAATTTGCAAATATCAAGAAAATATCCTTAGAGACCACTTGTGGGATTTACAAATAACCAAGCATTACCTTTTCAGGAGCATGATCAGTTATAGTTGCTGGAAAGGGTCCTCCATCTGTGTTACATGTGTGAACAGTTATTGATAATAGAGCAGCAAAAATCAAAATGAAGATACTTGTGGTTTCAATGTCAATTTATCCTATCATGATTTGCCGACCTCTCTCAATTTTAACTGAACCAGAGTAACCCTCAGGGAAACCAGAGTAGCCCTCAGGGAAGCCAGAGTAACCCTCGGGAAAACCAGAGTAGGTGCTATTGATATTTGTAGCAATGGGAGATTGAAGAACAGGCTGATCTGGTTCCATGTGGTAGCCAACAGCAGGTGCATCTGTCCTGTGATCAGAAGTTGGCTCCTCAAAGCTTACCGCTTCATCAGGCCTAGGCATAGAATATGATGTTAGCAAAGGAAGTATTCCCGCAAGCTACAGACGTGATCATTTTCTTTACTTATTACCTGTATTGAAGTCGATTAGAAGGAATATATTCAGATGATGATGAATCTTCATGCTCACACATATAGTCGCTTCCAGATGGCATGATATCCATGGTGTTGCTTGAGAGTTCCTTTAAAGTCCATCAAACAAATGCATTTAGTGTTTGAGAGAACATAATACTTTACAAAGTGAAAGCAAAGTCATGCCTAATACAGTAATACTCATTTTTACTTGCTCTATCACTCTTAATAAAATCTAAGCTAACACAATAGTAAATATTATTACTGGACTCCCATGTAAGCAAACTTGCACCAATGCATTCTAAATTGGGCAGAGATAGTAACTAGCACCACTGTTATGGCATAAGTAAAGTACCACACAACAAAGTGATCAACAAAAGTAAGCGAACACGTAGTCAGTATGTGAAAATCTGAAAATCATCCTAAATAGTCTTATCCAGTCCATTATGGTACTCCTGTTCACACATTAAAGCAGGTAAGCAGGGAGGCGCTGTCTACCATCGATAAAGAAATAAATAAAATCCTTCAAGAAAAGTGCAAATTAAATACTTAATAAATGGTCGTGAGCATTTTCAAGGTTGTTGATCAACCTCTACTAGTATTTTATTTATTGTGAATCTAAAACTGCTTCAGATTTTTTTTTTATGTACAAGATAAAACATGTTTATCTTATACAGTAAGTTCACATGCAAAATAAGCACATAAATGAAAAGGTGTCACAACAGTACTAGAAAAAGCAGTCAGCAGTACTACAGTATTAGTAAGCCACTGGATACAGAGACAGAAATCATAAAACACAAGAGAGCATTCCAATGAACACAAATACAAGAAAGAAGTTTGTATGAATGGCATGCGGAATTGTCTCCAGAGACCTACATAACTGTGCTGAGCCACATATGAACAGCATCTGAAGATAACAGAAGGATAGAAAATTGCACCTTCACACTATTCAAGAATGATTCTGCATCACTGAGGCGAGGGAAACGTACAGCAAACTTCTGGATCTGCAGAGAAATCAGTGGTATATAAATTTTGCCAATAGAAATGTGTTTATATAAGTAATTTTGCGTGTAGAAACATCCCATGTGAGCAATTTGCAACAAAGAAATTCCCATTCATTCAACTATTCAGTCATCAGAATCACATTTAGCGATGCAAGGAAACATGCCTGTTTGGACCTATCACAAAAGCTCACGAACACCACCCTGCTCCCTCTAACTGGGCACTCTGTCACGCATGCAACCTGTGGCCATGAGAAGTTGAGGATAGACACATAGTGCTCCTCCTGTGCCATGAAAATAGACCTCAGCGTTGAGTTATTCAGACAGAAAAGAGAATGTATGACAAAACAGAAATGAACATTGTGTTCAAGTTCGCAGTGTATCCTCATTTCTCCAACCTCCATAACTTCTATCAAATAATATTAGATCAAGAATTGTAAAATATTTAATTATAGCAGTGGGAGAATTTGTGGGCAGATGAGCAGTACTTAGGTATGAACACAATACGTCAATACCACATGCAACCATGAAATTGTTCAGCCGACACAATTCAGTTCAAACTTTCAACTTAAGGAATTTCCAGGGTTGCCCCTTATATACATTATTAGGGACCATAATGCAATGAATATCAATCTTGCTCTGACCAAAGCCCATAAATGATTCAAGGTATTATGTGTTTTCCTCCACGTGTAGCAGTTCGGTGACATGAAAGTGAGAACTACTGGGTAACACCCATGCAGAGAGTTCTTCCACCTTTGTGAGCATTCATTGTTGGCCTTCCACTTGCATCACCTTTCTACCATTGTGGAGTAATTCATTCTTTCCAAATAGAACTATAAGATGCAGCACATTTGTAGGTTTCCGTGTAGAACCAAAAGGTCCTAAAACTAAAATAGTAAAACTGATGCACAATGAATATAATTGCGCATAATACAATGATCGATGCAGTTATACGAAAATATGACGAAAAACTATACTACATGAGAAGATGCAGCATCATGGTTGGCTACAACAAAATAAACAAATATGAACAGCAATAATTGAGGAGAACGACATTAAATCGAACGAAATACAACACAGCATAATCTCATAAACACTGAATTAATTGTTTGGGTAACATTTGGGGCATCACTCAGTTCTACATGCATATTTTATTTCAAACGTGAGGAAAATCAACTGAGAGCCAGAGGTGGTTAACTGGCTATGATCCTGTCTAGCAATGTTGTGACAATCAAAGTGCTAGCCAACAAACAACCATGATTAATAATATTATTTACGCTCCAACACAATGCACAGACACAGACAACACGGTCCATATCGCAAACTCTTGAAATAATCAGTATCAGAGCACCAACACATCGAAGAGCAATGCTGGGTGCCTGGGTCAATCGTTCGATCTAACGCAACAATCTTAGAGCTGCCAAATTGCACATGTGCACAGGTCGACCCATGCGTGCGCTCGGAGCCAGCATCCTCTGAGTTTTAGAACCAAATCAACTAAGAGCAGAAAGTTCTAGAACCAACTAATTCAGCAGAAATGGGTTGGCGCACGGAAAAAACCTTAACCCCAGCAGTAACAGGCATTTTTCAAATGCGATCATCAAACATGCTTAGCTAGAGGGCAAGCAAACAAACATGTAGCAACGCATTCGAAAATGAAAAGAGGGGGGAAGGGGGTCGGCGCGGTACGGACGTAGACGACGTCGCCGATGGAGACGGTGAGGACGCGGGCGGCGAAGGAGTGGGTGGGGCGAGAGATGCAGAGGGCGGCGGGGGAGGCTGCCAGGAGCCAGGTGCCCTGGTGGAGTTGCTTGCCGCGGGATATGTAGCGGAGGCCGGGGGGCGGCGACGTCGAGGGGGCGCGCCGCGGCTTCGCGAAGTAGCGCGCGAACTCCACCTCCCACCTCTGCCTCCGCCGCTTGCCCCCCGCGGCCTCCTCCGCGCGCGACGTGAGCCGCTCCCTGCTCCTGCCGCCGGCGCCCGCCATGGCGACGACGATGACGCCGAGAATGCGGCCGTTTTGGGGGCGTTGGGGTTTTGAGAGCAGAATCCGGTGTTGAATGGTGAAGGTGGATGTAGCAATTAGCTTGGGTTCGCGGCAGGTGGTTTTTACAATAGAGTCCTAAACCAAATGAAAATTAGACAATGCGCTAAAACGGATATGAATATAGGGAGTACTAATTCTTAGAGAAAATTTTGTGAGTGCGGCGTTTCGGTGCCCAGACTCATCTTCACCCGGTTAGAAAAAAAACAAAATAAATATTAAAAAAATTCAAACAGTTCCAAAAAAATTATATGGTAATAGGTAGTTTGATGCGTGAGGTTCGTTCCAAATTTTAGATCATTTGGACATCTCATCAGCTCTCAACAAAAAAAACAGTGCATGAATAGTAAATATTTTTACAAACCCCTAATTTATCTTTTTCGCCGAGTGCGTGAATAGTAAACATTTCTATATTTTTACAAACATTTTTACAAACCTCACGCATCAAATTATCTACCACACAAAAAACATAGAATTTTCTGAATTTTTCTAGTATTTGTTTTGATTTTTTCGGCAGGGCGGGTGCAGCTGAGCCTGAGCTCAGAAGTAGATTATCAAAATTTTGGTCTTTTCTTTAGAAAGTATGCTTGTCTTCGAATCATGAAATTGTTGGAAAATACAGTGTCTAGGAGGCGCTTAGGCTATAGGCAATGGCCAAACGCCTCGCCTAGAGCATATGTGGAAGTCTAGGCAGGGCAAGTAAGAAATTGTTTACAACAGCGAGAAATCTTACCATATTGCACTGGTATACCAAACATGCCATATCCAAATGGCAGCAGCGGGTATTTAAATTATTAATGTGACCTAAAATAACACCTATACACATATAATACCACAAATACATCCTAATAGTAAAAACTATATTACACCTAGGTCGCGCCTTGGGTGCTTAAGCATTGCCTAGGCACTAGGCGAAGGCCAAGCGCCTCGCTCACGCCTACCGCCTTTTTTAACCTAATAATACAAAATCCTTGGCATGGCGCCCAGGAACGCTCTAGTACAAATTCTGGCATGGTAGGTTCTTTATGGACTTAAAAAGATGTTGGGCTTATCAACATTTACCATTTACCCCTGAGCGGCACAATAAGAATTCAGAACTGACTTCAAAGCCTTGGTGTTGTAAATATTAGTTCTTGAAAGTGCAACTAATCCTCGGATGATTTTGGTAACTAATAACAACATATATGTCATTGAACTAATGCCAATTCAAACATAATTTCAAGAAAGTTCAATCTAGGCATGGCGGACATGTGATTGCGGACCCCTCAAAATGCTAAGGACGTAAAAACCTGGAAGCTTTATTGATTAGAAATTAACAATACATTGTTTTTGAGGATTGTTACAATTTCATTTAGAGGTTCCTCAAACCAATCAGAAATCAAAAAAAATCTAGCTAATCTAGTGAGCTCATGAGCAACTTAAATTATTTGCTTCTCCGTTACAATATTCAAATCTAGTAGTAACGGAGTCACGAGCATAATGAAAACAATGTCGAAGATTGCCGTTGCCGCACCCGCCGACTATCCTTCGTCCTACATGGTGTCAATCACCTCCAGGTTGTCCGAGTTAATAATAAGGCGATTGCACCCCGCCCTTTGCGCCAGAGTAAGGTCAGATTTGAGGGTTGAAGCTTCCGCCATCAACACATCCGCACAATAGTCAAACTTCCCATTCCCTCCAGCGATAAACCTGCCTTTGTCATCTCTCAGAACCGCCCCCATCGTACCCCTAAGCAGGTCATGATCGAAAAGAAGCATCAACATTCAGTTTCACAAAACCCCTAGGAGGACAGGACCCCCCCCCCTTTCATAGTCGCCTTGGGTGATGATGCATTTACAAAATTTGACATGAGGGCTAGAATCCTCAAAGAAATCTGAAGTGCATTATGAGTTATCTCCTTGTGCACTAATTTCCGTCTTTCCCATCATAGATACCAAGCTAAAACAACAATCATTTCACACACATTGTGGTTACCCATTATACACAATTCTTGATCTGGAAGAAGAAGTAGGTACTCCAACACCGCCTCTCCAGCACGATCAACCTCACAAGCTCTATTTATAATATCATTCATCCCCAGCTTTTTCCAAACCTCCTTTGCTTTATTGCACAGAAAAAGCATGTGATTTGTGTCTTCTACACCCTCGGAATAGGTAAGGTAGATGGGCGAGACCTTTATATGTCTATTAGCGAACGTAGCCCGACATGGAAGCGTGCCATGTAGCGTACGCCACATAATTTTTTTACTTTTCCCGGACAGGATAATTTCCATATTTTACTCCAAATAGGGTTAACTGTGGTTTGTCCCATCCCATTAGAATGTCTTAGCTTACTTGCATACTAATAATTCCACTCCACGGAATAAGCAGACCGAACGGAGAACATACGATTCTTCATATAACTCCAAGCAATAAAAGGATGCAACATTTGTAACATTTCTTCTCATATTCATGAGACTTTCACTCTGTTGTTGCATTAGTCAAGTTTATTTTCATTATATATGTGTGCATGTATCAGTTTTCATATTTAAAGTAATATATTTAAGAGTTATGAGAAATTTTGCCAAATTTGATGGGCACAAAACAGAGGCATCTGGAAGTAGGACAGACGTCACTGATATTTTGTTGGACATTTTTGGCGTCGCATCTCAAATGGAATGGCACTCATGGAGGCAATTGAACCAAGTTATCTGGTGTATACCTAACTATGGCTTTGTAGTTCTATTGGCTCCATTGCCACTATTGGATGCTGCCTTGCTTCTGGCAAGGGTTAGCTTTTATGATCACATGACTGTGAACTCGATAATGCTACTCTTTTGGTATTGAGTGAGTGTTTCTTCCTACCCCCGAATCCGATAATCGGTTGTCCTGTTACATGGCTAAATTTGCCTTTGTACAAATGCATCATGCCGTTTGATCTTCCACCGCTTGACCGTATCGCCAAAGCGCGTTGCCGATCTAGTTAGTAAATACACCGAGCATCTTGGAAGTAGCCTATGGGTCTCGGTCCCATTGCACTCGGATTGGGGAAAAAAGAACTTGCAATATCAAAAAGAGTCAAAAATTCTGCTAACATTTTGTTACGAATATGACTTAGTGTAATGCTCGCGTGAAAAGTTTCGCAGAAGAATGACTACCGTTATTGTAGACAAAAAAATATGATACTATTCACATTTTTTGGACTCGCAATTTAGCTTCTTTTTGCCGAGGGTACCACGACAGTCATTCATCCGTGAAACTTTTTACGAGTAATATGATAGGCCATGTAAAGTTTTGACTCTTCTTGAATGCTTTTCCAATTCAGATGCTTTGGCTATGTCCATGCCGCTGAGCATCTTCCTGCTCTCTCCGTGCCTTCTTTACAAACACAATAAGCAGCACAGGATGCGTGTGGAGGTGGCTCGCTCGGTGAGACGAATTATGAGAGCACAGTATACTACGAACCCTTCTTTTTAATGAGATGACTATATGAATCTATTTTTCAACCTATATAGAACTTCAAAAAAACTACGTTCGCAAGTTTTCATGGAGAAATATGATAATCTGCTACCTGGAGCAGATACTCTATACATACGTGCAGCAATAACCAAAACAAAGCGAGAAAATCCGCACATCCGAGGACATGTTTCGGATTATCGGGAGCCGCTGCACCTTTCACGATGTTCACAGACAAAAAAGAAAACGAGCAGACGACAGACGAACGAAATGTAAACCACAATGTGCAGTTATACTTTTTAAGTCAACTCACAAAACTCACAGTCAACCGTTTATAGTCAACTCACAGGACTCTAAGTTCATATGGACACTGGATCACTAAACTCCTAAGATCCGCAGGACAACACTTTGTAACAGACTCAACCGTTTAGTTTGACAACTCTATGCAGACAACCTTCATCTTCATGGACAGTATGATTTCTATAAACCAAAGAATACACTACCTGTTGCTGGCAGACCCTCCTCTGCTGAGGCGGCCAATCCAGATGGAGCCGGGGACTGAAGCGGCGGTGGTTGTTGAAGCTGAAGCGGTGGCTGTTCAAGCGCTGTAGCAGTCTCAGGTGATTTGGGATGGTCCGGAACGGGGGCGGCGACATGGATAGCGCCCATCTCAGGCATGTCAGCAGAAAGTACAGCGGGCATGGTAACATCCTCGCTGGAGGGACCAGCTGGATCAACCGTCTTCTTTGCCCTCTTGGCCCTCTCGGCCTTCTTTGTCCCAGACTTCTTGGCCCGACGTTTCGGCTTTGGTGCTCCATTGGCAGTATCACCTTCACCCAGCATGCTCTTCCTGTGTGCAGAGCAGAAATCCACACCCCATTTTGCGCTGGCGCTGCATCCTTCAAACTTGCAGCGTCTGCCACCACCATGTTTGATGCAGTTATCACTCCGCCCTTGTGCACTCTTTCCGCATCCTTCAAACTTGCACCGCCTCCCCCCACCATGTCCAATGCAAAAATCTGTGTTCCCTTGAGCACCCTTTCCACATCCATCATGTTTGCACCTCTTGCCACCACCGTGCCGCACGCAGCAGTCAGTGCGACCTTGACTGCTTCCACACGCAGCATTGCGGCATCCAGCGACGGAACAGCGCTTGCCTCCTCCATGAGCAATGCACATAGGAGTGCCTCCATGTGCTCCCTTGGTACAACCTTGAACCATACACGCCTTTGAACCACCACTGTGGACCTTGCAATACACAGTATTTCCCTGGGATCGTTTGCTACATCCTTCATACTTGCACATCACAACTTCACCATCAGGATTAGGTATGACTGTGCTACCCATGGCATTTTCCATCACTCTAAATTGACCATCTCCTTCATACTTCATTGAACCTTCAGATTCAGTGAGTGGTACTGCACTGGAACCAGGATGGCCTCCACCATGCGACATGCACAAAGCTACGCCATTTGGTGGGATCTGAGGGCAGCCAATCATCTGGCATTGTTGGCCTAAACGGTGGCTTTTGCAGAACGGTGTCTGGCCTTCAACAACTTCATTACACCCAAGTCTCTGGCAGCGGTTTCCAGCTGTTCAATAAGAAAAAAAAATGAGCCTGAGAAAGATTACACACGCTACAGAAATATAGATTTTCATCACAGAATGAATTTCAATTAGCCAATTGTTTGTGCCGATGCATGCAGTCTGATCTTACCAAACTGCCAAACTATGTTGGTTTAGCACCAATAGATATATCTAAAACCCATTCCCGTACAATGAGAAGACATCAAGATAACTTTGAGCAAATAGAAATTTACGAAGAAATAGTGGAAGTTTCCAACATAATTGCAGAAAAGGACTACTCATATTTCTTTTCTTTTTTGAGAATAATGGACTCTGGAAAAAAAGGGCATGTTTGGACAAGTGTATAAAATTTGGATACAATGTGTTTAGAAGAAAACGTACCAGGCGAAGAATTGTCTGCCATGAAGTTCTGTACAGAAAAAAAAACATCTCAGAAAGTACTTTTTAGACTGGATAACAATCATAACATTATTGAGGAGACAGGGCAGCTTACATTTAACTGTATCATATTGGCACGCTCTGCGAAACTGCTTTGTTTCTCAGCATAAATACCTAGACCAAGCACACCATGGTCAGTGAAACATATATAGCAGTTTACATAATCAGAAAGTTATGTCAAGGGTTGTGCAGTACCTTGGTTAAAAGAAGAAGGGTCCATGACATACACCTGCATGTAACATTTAATATGTTAACACCAACAAAAAGGTAATTTGTGAATATTAAATTATATGAAGACCATCAGGCATTACCCCTTGCTGAAAAGAATGGCCATTCCCAATCATTGAGATTTGTTGCCCTGAAAGATATATGCATACATATTAAAGCATACTGTCTGTTAAAACCCATAAATTTCAGCTTCACTGCTGCGAGAAGGCTTGATAAATAGCATTTAGCTAACCTTTTATGCTGTGGGTTGTATTGCTACCCTGTAACACAGAAAAAACAGGTGGGCCAGACATCAGCTATACACTCCAGCTGTTCCTTGTTGTAATCAAGTACCGATATCTGTATTGGCTACAAGGAAGTCTCCAAGGGTTTGCAGCTCATTAAATCTACATAAAGTGAAATCCATTAGTCAGCGATACATATTGCATTACATTACAAACTAGTCCCTCTGTAAACTTTTATAAGATCTTTTAGATCACTAAAGTAGTGATCTAAAAGATAAAGTTTACAGAGGTAGTATCAAGTTTGAATCTACAAGTTAGCAAACCCCCTGGTTTCATTTAATATTTCTGGCAGGAACAAGTGGTATGCGAATGTTGACACGAGTATATCATATATCAAGGAGAAAAACAATATAGTACTACAAAAAGTGAAAGCCTTAAAGACATAGACAGTACACATTACTCCCTCTGAATCATCTGTTTTGCCCAAAAGAATGGCGCCGGGAGGAAGTTTAGAGGTGGAGTGACGAAAATGCTTAGCGAGTTCTCTCTCCAAAAAACGCAGTGCAGTTAATTCCTAACCCCAAATCAAGGAGTTCTTTTTGCTATTGGCTGCATGCAACATGTAGTTAATTCCTTCCAAATCAAGGAGTTCTTTTTGCTATTGGCTGCATGCAGCATGTAATCTATGAGGAGATCAGGACATGAGCGTGATGGAGGGAGACGAAGCGCTGTTGGCCATTGACTTGCCACGTGCATGGTGGACTCGAGATTAGGGATAGAATTGGAAAGAAATCTCTCCCGATGGCCTTCCTTTACACAAAGTAATCGGGCGTACTTTCTCTGTGCATTAACAAGAACCATTTACAAAGAAAGTACACCCTTCTTTGGCGATCAGAAGTGTATCTTTTACTTTCATAGAGAAGTCAGCATTCAGCATTCTAGCATGTTCAAGGCTAAGCATGGACAGACAGACAGCACTGTACATCATAGATTATAAACCCAAAAAAAAAAATCCTCGTCTAAAAGGACAAAAGAAGCTAAAGACCAAGGGTAGTTTAATCACATAGTTAAAATTGATAAGATTCCTTCAATAGTAGAAAACAGGACGGATAGATTATTATGGGTTAAGGACATAATAACCACAAAAGAAGGCATCTGTTTATTACAAAAAAATAGACAAGTGCGCATCCGATCTTTATATCTTGCAGAATCTAATAAATCTTGCACAAAGATAATGACTGATTAATCAAACCATCAACAGTGTACTTTGGTTGTTTGTGCTTTCTATATATATATAAAGGTAGGGAACATCCTGTTTCGAGGAACAGTGAGCCACGAATTGACATCAAGAACTCCCTCTTGAGATAAACAGGGGTTAGACCCACCCCCTTCAATGTTAGGGAATTTTGGTTAAATTATGCCAAACCACCAGTATCCTAAAGGATTGAGCCAAACCACCAGTATCCTAAAGGATTGAGCCAAACCACCACCATCCAAACAAGCTTAATCTTGCGGAAGGCAAGGAAACTACATTCAGTATGCCAGTTTACTTGAGCAACAAAACGAGAACTGGTCCAGCTCCAACTCTAGAAGAATGTTCATGCGTTGAAAGCTAAATAAGCATCGCATATAACCCTAAATCGTAAAATTGACTTTGATCGCTGCAGTAATAATCAAAACCCTAGCTCTTACAGAAAAATAAATGGTTAGGAACGTAAGCAACATCTGATTCCAAAACATGGCAAGATCATCAATCGATTAATATATTAGATGACGATTTTCAGGTTCTACAAAGCTCGATGTGCCGTGCGATAGCAGCGAAATCGTGCTCGCTCGGCCCTCCATCCATACCGGAGGCGGATCTAGATGGTGCGCAGCGGGATTCAACTAATCGGTGGATAAAAACAACTTCATACCTCAAAACCAATGCCCAAAGACTGCGGACGGGGCGGATACAGCAGGGACCCGATGTTGCTAATGAGGAAGAACGGGAACGGCGATCGCGGCGACGCGTGAGAGGCGGGGGCGTTCGGAGCCGGAGGGGTGAGGGTGGGGGTGGCGGTGGGGATGGGGGCGTGGGGCGTCGGCGTCGGCCGGCAGGATCGAGGCGCCGCCGGTGACGCTAAGGTACAGCACGGCGGCAGATATAGGGCACGGTGGTTGACTATCAGGAGAGATTTAGAGCCGCTTTTCTTTTGAGAGAGGGAGAAAGAGATTTTAGAGCCGCCTCGGTAAGTCAGGACTCAGGACTCGCGGAGGGAGAGAAAAGGCAGGTACTCCTCATGTGATGAAATCTTTTGCCCTAATTTTAACCTAGAGTTATTTTCGTTGCCTCACTTGTTTGCCCTTTTGAACTTGCCACAACCAAAGAGCAAAGTACCCCTCGGTTGGTCCATTCGTTCATCTATTGCCCTCCTCTCTCCCAGCGTGCTCGAAGAGGGGTCATGGCGGACTTGTGCGACCAACAGAAGGGGCTTGCACAACCAACGTAAGAGGGATGCAGTTCGTTGTTACCATGGAAGACCATGCCGAAAAAGGCTTTCATCACGTTTTATAGATAAAGCAACAACCAAACAACATACGAAGGTAGTTCACACTCACATCAACCTCGGGGATTCCAACTTTACAATAGAAGCATAGAGAGGCCAAGCAGAAGACGAATAAACAGAAGTCAAGCAAAGCTAAACTAAGCACAAAAACTAAAGGAACTCGATGTTCCTGACGCTGAGAACAAATCTTCGTGGAGCTCCCCGACCCACCTCGCTGAGCGGGGCACCGTTCCCAAGGTGAACACATAGGAACGAGCCACACAGTACATGACGCAGCAGTTTGAAGGAAGCAGCACAGGTAAAATGACGTCTCCATGGAGAGGAACGACATCCACAGACGTCGTCGTCGTTGATAAGAACATGGTTCTGCAATGCTTTCGTCGAAGCCCCAACCTCCAACCTTTGAGACTATCATAGGCAACCACCGCTCGCACACAATGGACCTTGTCTGGTGAATTCTCCGACGGCCCTTGTGGTATGGCATCGATCCTAGCAACCTCCAGGTTTCGGGAAGGCCTTCCTAACCAAGAAGCGTGTTGTCTAAAAGAAGCCAAAAGCACATCGATGAAAACTAGAGGCTTCACAAGGGCCCAAGAGTGAACCTTGGCATCGATGCACACACAAGGGCACCACAATGGACATTGAGGAAGGGTGCCACAGCAAAGGCGAGGTTGACGAAAGACCTAGAGAGGATGGGGCCAGGAGTAACACCTCCAAGGAGGAGAACGACGTCCAAGGACGTCATCGTTGTCCACAATGATGAAGGCCTCGCGCAGCTTTCGCTGAAGTCCAACACCTCTATAGGCAGCATGAAGCCCATCACCCCATGAAGACCTCGGTCCCTGTAAGCCCACATACCAAACCTCGCAAACGAGGAGCATGCCCTACGAGCCCGGAACCCCTCTCCGGTAACCATGCAGTCGCCCCTCACCTGCTTGGCCCTCAACCATTAGCGGCCCAGAAAGCCGCCGGATTTGAATGAGGACAGTGAGCAGCGACCCCGGGGAGGCGGGCTCCTGTACACCACCACCGGATCCGTCAAGGAGTCCAGGTAGGCACTGGGTAGCGCCGGAGAAGGCTTGTGGAGACGCCAATGAACTAAACGCTCGAGGACTATCGGATCCTAGCCCGATGCGCGAGAAGGAGTAAGGCCCTACCACCGCCTACCGCCGCCAAGGCTTTGCCCGGCTACGGTGAGGGGGAGGGGCGTCGGAGAGGTGTTAGGGGCGGCGGCGGTGGATCCCCTTCCTTGTCGCCCTAGGTGGGCAACGCGGGGGGCAGGGGTAGATTTTGGCTGCCATGGAAGACAATGAGAAGGAGGAGCACCTCAACCCCTCCTCTTTGATCGTGGCACTCTCATCAAGTCCGATTTTGGTGGAATTTGTCATTCAGTTGGCCTATTTGATGGTCGGTGATCGACGACTCCGACAACATCTCATGCCCCCACCCATTCTCCCGCCTTACACGTCCTAGCTACAACGTTTTTGCTGCAAGGCCCGCCATCACAATCCCTGCCGACAGAGCTTCCGTCCCTACAACCCCGTTGGTATTTTGTATTTTTACTACGACTTGACATGTAAGAAAATAACATATATGCAAATATATCACTTAAAAATATGAAGAAAAAATGCACCGTTATTTAACATGCTTGATAAACCACACAACAAAAGTTACCATTTTACTTAATTTTAATCTCCTTTGTAGGTAGTATATATGGTACTTTTGTGATTTGAACATGGATACTATATGTAAGATTTCCAAAATGAGTTTGTAAAAAAATTAAGTGAGTCTATAAAGTTTTAGTATACTTTATGAAGTACTTTCGTAAATATGTACAAAAGAGTAGGTTAAACAATATTGTGTACTACCTGAAAGGTAGTATATATACTACCTAAGTAGTCTTATATACTTTATAATATAGTTACATACTCTCCAGTATGACAGCGTCAAAATTATCACAGAACATACGTGGAAGTAATTACACCCAGTAGTAGGAAAATTGTCCATATCTCTCCCCCTCACCAATAATAGACAATAATTTGAGCGGACATATTAACATTCATGGTGGATTCATCTTGTAGTTGAGGGCAAACAGGTCTTGATCATCTTCATGCGCTTCTCCTTTGCCTTGAAAACCTTAAGCTCCACCCTCCATTGCTTACCATGCATGTTGGCCTTGATCATCATGATGTTCTTCTTGAGATGCTACTTGTTCTTTTTAGCAAGTGTTGTATAGAAGTATGTGGAGTTGTCAATGCATCAATGGTGGTCATGTTCTTATTAGGTTTGCTCATCGATTCTTGTTGATGCATGTCAATTTTGTTGTTTCCACACTAAAAGTTGATGTGATATCACACAAAATCTTCTTGCATATGAGCATGTTATATTCGTTGAACATAAGCACAACATAATGAAACGAAATCTTTAATAATAGTTTTGAAAATTGTTTGTGATAACTATTCCTGCAGTAGTTTCAGGAGCCCTTTGTTGGACACTTCCCTAGGAATCATGATTCATAGGTTCTCCATGTTTCATGTTAATTGTTAGCTTCTCCATGGACATATTATAGATATGAAAGAAGGTCGATGTACATGGAAGAATGAAGCGCAACCTTAGTGACGTGATCACTTAAAAAGAGCATATGGTGGAGCGGTACTAATGGTAGTCGCTGCAATTATGATATGGTATCTAAGAGATAAGTGAAAGAGGGTAATAAATAGTTTTGTACGGCATACCAGAAGGGATAAGACAAGGGGGCATGAGCTAGCAACATTGTCCCATTTCAATCAACATAGCACATTAAATTTATTAGGGGCACATTTTTGCACCATAATATGTCCTACACGAGAAGCGAATGTGGCCCAACCGATAATAACATTTTCTACCATAAATAGTGTACATGCAATAACATCGAAAAGTTGCTTTGAAAAACTATTAAAAAAACTTCCAAACACAAGTACTTGTGCAAAGCACATTCAACTAACATAACTGAAATATGCAAAGAAATTATAGTCCACTTACATTTATATCTATAATAACCATGCATGCAAAGCATGTTTGAATAACACCGTTGAGAATGAAAAAAATACAATTATAATCGGCATGCCAAAATATATTCACTCATAACATTCACACACTTTCCTACCTTGTACATTCATTAGGAATAACATTGTTGTAATAACTAACTATGCGTGCTTTTAATAAAACTAGTATGTATTAACTTAGACATGTTACAAAGCATAAGAAAAATTGAGTTCATACATCCTAATCATCAACCTAATTAAAAGGTTCATATTAAACTTTAAAACATTGTACGTATAACATGCACATCTTCAGATCATAGACTTTTCTAACTAAATGTGTCGAAGAATATGCAATTCTCATGTATATGAAGAATATAAAAAATAGAAAACAACAACAAAGGACCATAAACATATGAGCTATTGTAGGAGGGTTTACATTTATGCAACTGGATCGATAAGTGTGAAGCTCTATTCAAAATTCCACATGACTCGGCTAACTTGCGCCTCTTATCTTGGTATCTCTACTACTTGCATGGGGTCG
Source organism: Aegilops speltoides (assembly GCA_021437245.1). NCBI lineage: Eukaryota > Viridiplantae > Streptophyta > Magnoliopsida > Poales > Poaceae > Aegilops > Aegilops speltoides. Next base: position 182,123,006 of record CM038147.1, read on the forward strand.
TGACACTAGTGTGGGTGAAGGTGGGGTCACGATGTTTTACATCATGGCGGTTGTTTTGGAGGGCTCGAGGGAAGTCAATGCTCGGAAGATATCAAATGGTGGTCTTGGCCTTATGTCCCATTAGTAGCAAGGTCATGTCAATTGACTAACGACATGCATGCTTAGCTTGGGGTCGAAAGAGATGTACCATAGCTAATGAAGAGGCAACAATTGCCCCATTCAAACTCTCTAGTGGAAGTTGTAGGATCGCAAGTAGGTCTAGATCAGGGTGATTAGACTACTTTACCAAATAAAAACCTAGTCGTTTCCCAGTTTTAGTTGTAGGTAAGTTTTAGCAACAATCACAAGTCCAGGAACACCCTACACATGCAAGTCTAGATAGTAACCAGCGGAAAGTAATTAAAGACTTTGCATCTGAACGTAAAGGAGGGGATCAGAGATGTCAAATGCAATGAAGACACAGAGATTTTTGGCATGGTTCTGATAGGTGGTGCTATCTTATATCCACATTGATGGAGACTTCAACCCATGGAGGGTAATGGCTGCTCGAGTCCACGGGGGGCTCCACCCACAAAGGGTCCACAAAGAAGCAACCTTGTCTATTCCCTCATGGCTTACGCCTACGAAGGACTAGCCTCACTCGGGGTAGATGTTCACGAAATAGGCGGTCTCCTTGCCCTTAAAAACTCTTTGGTTCAACTCCACAAGCTTTGGAAGCTCCCAAGTGACACTTAACCAATCTAGGAGACACCACTCTTCGAATGGTAATATATGTTGTTGTTGATGATGAACTCCTTGCTCTTGTGCTTCAAAAGATAGTCTCCTCAACACCCAATCACTCTCTCACAGATTTGGCATGGTGGTTGGAGAAGGAGTGGAGCGGAGATCAACTCGAGGGGTTAAAAATCAAGGATAAAATGGTTGGAGTGGAATGCCTTGATCTCAACACAAGTGTAGGTGGTTCTCTCTCAGAAAATGGATATGGGAAGTGTATGCTTCATACTGGTTGCTCTCTCTGAGAGTAGGTGGTGTGGTGGGGTATATATAGCCATCACCAAAGATCTAGCCATTACAATAGAACATGAAAAAAAATTGCAATATGTTGCACAAGAAGGAGATGCAACTTTTAACCAAGAAGGCCCAGAACCTGAACAAGTAGATGAAGAAGAACTCTCCATCGATGAAGAGGGGGAACATTCACAACAAGAAGCCAACACCACCTATGCAGACCTCTGCAGCCTCCGGGGCTCTATTAATGACATGAGCAACCTCACCACGTCCCTCGAGGCACGTCCGCCTACATGAATATGTAATTCACCAACTGGAGCCAAGGATGGGCCCCTGACCAACCGCCACAATGATTCTGTCGGTTTGAGCTTGCAAAAGATTAAGCTTGTGGAGATTATCTCCATGTCTACATCAAGATGTGACGGTATGCTACTTGTGAGCTGCGTTGGGATTTTCCCCAAAGAGGAAGGGTGAAGCAATATAGTAGCGGATAATATTTCCCTCAGTAGAGAAACATGGTTATCAAACCAATAGGAGATCCACGCAAATAACCTTTAGCATTACCTACACACACAAGAGCAAATACTTGCACCCAACGTGGGCAAGAGGGTTGTCAATCCCCTTGTACTCATTAATTGCAAGGATCAAATTTGTTAGTAGGAGATAGATAAATTGCAAAGTAAAATGAAAGTAAATAAATTACAACAAGGTATTTAGGGTTTTAGTAATATGATTATGTTGGGAAACGTAGCATGCAATTTCAAAAAAATTCCTACGCTCACGCAAGATCTATCTAGGAGATGAATAGCAATGAGAGGGGGAGAATGTGTCCACGTACGCTTGTAGACAGCAAATGAAAGCGTTTTCTTAATGCGGTTGATGTAGTCGAACGTCTTCTCGTTCCGACCGATCGAGTACCGAACGTACTGCACCTCCGAGTTCTGCACACGTTCAGCACGATGACGTCCCTCGAGCTCTTGATCCAGCAGAGGGTCGAGGAAGTAGATGAGTTCTATCAGCACGATAGCTTGGTGATGGTGATGGTGATGTGATTCGTGCAGGGCTTCGCCTACGCACCGTGATAATATGACCGGAGGCGTAAACTATGGAGGGGGCACCGCACAAGGTTTGGAACAATTGATGTGTGTTCTAGGCCCCTCCGGTATATAAAGGAGGGAGGGAGAGGAGGCCAGCCCTAGGCGTTCCCCAAGTACGAGGAATCCTACTTGGGGTCCTAGTAGGATTCGCCCCCCCCCTTCCTTTTACTGGAGGGGAAGGGGAAAGAAGAGGGAGAGGGAGAAAGAAAGGGGGGCGCTGCCCCTCGCCTTGTCCAATTTGGACTCCTCCCTGGTGGGGGGGGGGGTGCGTCACCCCTTTGTGGGCTGGTGTGCCTCCCTCCTATGGCCCATATGACCCATATCTTTCCCTGGGGGGTTCCGGTAACCCCTCCGGTACTCTGATATGTACCCGATACATTCTGGAACCCTTCCGATGTCTGAATACTACCTTCCAATATATCAATTTTTACCTCTCGACCATTTTGAGACTCCTCGTCATGTCCGTGATCTCATCCGGGACTCCAAACAACCTTAGGTCGCCAAAACACATAACTCATATAATACATATCATCATCGAACGTTAAGCATGCGGACCCTACAGGTTCAAGAACTATGTAGACATGACCGAGACACCTCTCCGGTCAATAACCAATAGCGGAACCTGGATGCTCATATTGGTCCCCACATATTCTATGAATATATTTATCGGTCAAACCACCATGTCAACATACGTTATTCCCTTTGTCATCGGTATGTTACTTGCCCAAGATTCGATCATCGGCATCTTCATACCTAGTTCAATCTCGATACCGGCAAGTCTCTTTACTCGTTTCGTAATGCATCATACCGCAACTAACCCATTAGTCACATTGCTTGCAAGGCTTCATATGATGTGCATTACCGAGAGGGCCCAGAGATACCTCTCTGATACTCAGAGTGACAAATCCTAATCTCGATCTATGCCAACCCAACAAACACCTTCAGAGATACCTGTAGAGCATCTTTATAATTACCCAGTTACGTTGTGACGTTTGATAGCACACAAGGCATTCCTTTGGTGTCCGGGAGTTGCATAATCTCATAGTCGGAGGAATATGTATTTGACATGAAGAAAACAGTAGCAATAAAACTGAACGATCATTTGCTAAGTGATAAACCACAAGTGTAGGGGATCGCAACAGCTTTTGAGGGTAGAGTATTCAACCCAAATTTATTGATTCGACACAAGGGGAGCCAAAGAATATTCTTAAGTATTAGAAGTTGAGTTGTCAATTCAACCACACCTGGATAACTTAGTATCTGCAGCAAAGTATTTAGTAGCAAAGTGGTATGATAATAATGGTAACACTGGCAAAAGTAAAGATAATAGTTTTGTAGTAATTGTAACAATAGCAGCGGAAAAGTAAATAAGCGAAGCACAATATGTGAAAAGCTCGTAGGCATTGGATCAGTGATGGATAATTATGTCGAATGCGATTCCTCATGTAATAGCTATAACATAGGGTGACACAGAACTAGCTCCAGTTCATCAATGTAATGTAGGCATGTAATATAGTCATACATGCTTATGGAAAAGAACTTGCATGACATCTTTTGTCCTACCCTCTCATGGCAGCGGGGTCCTAGTGGAAACTAAGGGATATTAAGGCCTCCTTTTAATAGAGAACCGGAACAAAGCATTAGCACATAGTGAATACATGAACTCCTCAAACTATGGTCATCACCGAGAAGTATCCCGATTATTGTCACTTCGGGGTTGTCGGATCATAACACATAATAGGTGACTATAGACTTGCAAGATATGATCAAGAACTCACATATATTCATGAAAACATAATAGGTTCAGTTCTGAAATCATGGCACTCGGGCCCTAGTGACAAACATTAAGCATAACAAAGTCATAGCAACATCAATCTCAGAACATAGTGGATACTAGGGATCAAACCCTAACAAAACTAACTTGATTACATGGTAAATCTCATCCAACCCATCACCGTCCAGCAAGCCTACGATGGAATTACTCACGCACGGCGGTGAGCATCATGAAATTGGTGATGGAGGACGGTTGATGATGACGACGGCGACGAATCCCCCTCTCCGGAGCCCCGAACGGACTCCAGATCAGCCCTCCCGAGAGAGATTAGGGCTTGGCGACGGCTCCATATCGTAAAACGCGATGAAACTTTCTCCCTGATTTTTCTCTCTGCGAAACGGAATATATGGAGTTCGAGTTGAGGTCGGTAGAGCATCAGGGGGCCCACAAGATAGGGTGGCGCGCCCAGGGGAAGGGTGCGCCCCCACCCTCATGGACAGGGTGTGGGCCCCCTGGCCTTGATTCTTTCACCAGTATTTTTTATATTTTCCAAAACTTATCTCCGTGGATTTTCAGGTCATTCCGAGAACTTTTTTTTTCTGCACAATAAACAACATCATGGCAGTTCTGCTGAAAACATCGTCAGTCTGGGTTAGTTTCATTCAAATCATGCAAATTAGAGTCCAAAACAAGGGCAAAAGTGTTTGGAAAAGTAGATACGTTGGAGACGTATCAACTCCCCCAAGCTTAAACCTTTGCTTGTCCTCAAGCAATTCAGTTGATAAACTGAAAGTGATAAAGAAAAACTTCTACAAACTCTGTTTGCTCTTGTTGTTGTAAATATGTAAAGCCAACATTCAAGTCTTCAGCAAATATTATGAACTAACCATACTCACAATAACATTTAGGTCTCACATTTACTTATATCAATGGTAAAATCAGCTAGCGAGCAATAATAATAAAACTCGGATGACAACACTTTCTCAAAACAATCATAATATGATATAACAAGAATGCAAAACACTCATATCAATGGTATCTCACTAGCCCTTTCTGAGACCGCAAAACATAAATGCAGAGCACCTTTAAAGATCAAGGACTGACTAGACATTGTAATTCATGGTAAAAGAGATCCAGTCAAGTCATACCCAATATAAACTAATAGTAATGAATGCAAATGACAGTGTGCTCTCCAACGGGTGCTTTTTAATAAGAGGGATGATGACTCAACATAAAAGTAAATAGATAGGCCCTTCGCAGAGGGAAGCAGGGATTTGTAGAGGTGCCAGCGCTCGATTTTAAAATAGAGATGAATAACATTTTGAGCGGCATACTTTCACTGTCAACGCAACAACTATGAGATGGAGATATCTTCCATACTACATGCATTATAGGCGGTTCCCAAACAGCATGATAAAAGTTTATACTCCCCCACCACCAACAAGCATCAATCCATGGCTTGCTCGAAATGACGAGTGCCTCCAACTAGCAACAACCCTTGGGGGAGTTTTGTTTAACTATATTGATTTGCTTTGATCTTTTTGATCATGGGACTGGGCATCTCGGTTACCGCCATTTTCTTGTGAATGAGGAGCGGAGTCCACTCCCCTTGAGAATAACCCACCTAGCATGGAAGATACAGGCAGCCCTAGTTGAAACATGAGCTGCTCGAGCATGCAAAACAGAATTTCATTTGAAGGTTTGGAGTTTGGCACATACAAATTTACTTGGAACGGCAGGTAGATACCCCATATAGGAAGGTATGGTGGACTCATATGGAATAACTTTGGGGTTTATGGAGTTTGGATGCACAAGCAGTATTCCCGCTTAGTACAGGTGAAGGCTAGCAAAAGACTGGGAAGCGACCAACTGAGAGAGCGACAATAGTCATGAACATGCACTAAAATTAATTTACACCGAGTACAAGCATGAGTAGGATATAATATACCATGAACATAAATATCGTGAAGGCTATGTTGATTTGTTTCAACTACATGCGTGAACATGTGCCAAGTCAAGTCACTCAATTCATTCAAAAGAGGATACCATCCCATCATACCACATCACAATCATTTTAATAGCATGTTGGCACGCAAGGTAAACCATTATAACTCATAGCTAATTATGCATGGCACAAGCAACTATAATCTCTAAATGTCATCGCAAATATGTTTACTTCATAATAAGCTGAATCAGGAACGATGAACTCATCATATTTAAAAAAACAAGAGAGGTCGAGTTCATACCAGCTTTTCTCATCTCAATCAGTCCATCATATATCATCATTATTGCCTTTCACTTGCACGACCGAACGATGTGTATAATAATAATAGTGCACGTGCATTGGACTAAGCTAGAATCTGCAAGCATTCAATTCAAAAGAGAAGACAAAATAATATGGGCTCTAAGTTAAATAAACAATCATGCATATGAGAGCCACTAAACATTTTCAATATGGTCTTCTACTCTCGACCCCCAAAGGAAAGAAAAGAAATAAAACTATTTACACGGGGAAGCTCCCAACAAGTAAAAGAAGAATGAGAAATCTTTTGGGGTTTTCATTTTAATTACTACTACAAGCATGGAAATTAAACTAAGTAATTTTTTGGGTTTTCTTAAGGTTTATCAAACACACAAGAAGAAAGCTAGAAAAAGAAAATTAAACTAGCATGGATAATACAATGAAAGAGTATGAGCACCGACAACTAGAATAATGTGTGAACATGAATGTAAAATCGGTAAGAAATACGTACTCCCCCAAGCTTAGGCTTTTGACCTAAGTTGGTCTGATGCCAGGGATAGCGTGGCTGATATCCGTAGTTATAACTGGGGTCGTACTGAGATGCAGCAGCAAATGCATCCTGAGCTGCGGCATGTTAGCGAGCCGACTCCGCTCTCCCTTCGTGTTCAGCTGCCTCCTCCCTGGTAACAACATATCTTCGTTTTGCCTGGTAATCAAAAAGGGAAGGAGCAGGGAGAGTAACATGGACAGCGCTACGTCTGTCAAATATTAGTCGATACTGGAGGAATTGTTCATTCCTCAAAAGAAAACGATGCTTGATGTAGTGACCAGACCTCAAACAGTCTAATCTCTGTGCATCAGTGTCATCCCTGGATCGGTAATGCTGACATGCACATTACTTGAAGGATTTATAACAGAGTAGCAATCACACACTTATTACATCGAATGTCTCAAAAGAGAACTTATTACAAATAAATATGGCTTAAGGCCAACTAATAACGATAACAGCGGAAGGCTTGGAAGATAAGCGAGTCCATCAACTTCAACGGCATCACTGAGTATAAGAGCACGACCTAAGGCACCTTACTCGTCGTCTGAAAAGTCTGCAACATGAACATTGCAGCTCGAAAACGGGTCAGCACATGGAATATGCTGGAAATGTAACACATAGAGAGTAATGAACAGAATAATGCTATACTACATGCATAATTGCTGGTGGAAAGCTCTATGGTTACAGTTTTGCATAAAGCCAATTTTTCCCTACTACAAAGAAATAAATTTTATTTAACTATCATGGTGGTTGTTAAACATTGAAAGGGTACTCCAACTCAATCCCAATTAAGCATCATCATTAACCCAACAAAATTAATTTAAAGTAACATGATGAGATTCACATGTTAATCCAGGTAATAGATACTCAAAACGTCCATAACCGGGGACACGGCTAACCATGATTCGTTTGTACACTCTGTAGAGGTTTGCGCACTTTTCCCCACAAGACTCGATCTCCTCCATTGGATTTCTCGCACTACAAGGTGTTTGAGAAATGGATGACCGAGACACAGTCTTTCAGAAGCATAAACTCCCTACTCCGGGTAGACAGTTGTTGGAGAATGTTGCATAAAATAAAAAATTTCCTACGTTCACCAAGATCAATCTATGAGTTCATCCAGCAACGAGAGAGAAGATTGCATCTACATACCCTTGTAGATCGTGAGCGGAAGCGTTCAAGAGAACGGGGTTGAGGTAGTCGTACACGTCGTGATCCAATCACCGGAGATCCTAGCGCCGAACCGACGGCACCTCCGCGTTCAACACACGTACGGTCAGCGTGACGTCTCCTCCTTCTTGATCCAGCAAGGGGGAAGGAGAGGTTGATGAAGATCCAACAGCACGACGGCGTGGTGGTGGATGCAGCGAGGATCCCAGGCTTCGCCAAGCGTCTGCGGGAGGAGGAGGTGTAGCAAGGGGAAGGAGGCGCCAAGATGCGGGTGCGGCTGCCTTCCTCCCTCCACTATATATAGGGGCTAGGGGCACATGCCCCCTTGGAGATCCCATCTAGAGGGGGGGCGGCGGCCCCCCAAGGCAACGGCCCCCTTAGGGTTTCCAACCAGGGGGGGGGGCAACGGCCCCCTAGGGTTTCCAACCCTAGGGGCCTTGGGCCCTTGGGTGGGGTGCACCAGCCCACCAGGGGCTGGTTCCCACGCCACTTCAGCCCATGGGGCCCTCTGGGATAGGTGGCCCCACCCGGTGACCCCCGAAACTTTCCTGGTGGCCGAAACTGGACTTCCTATATATAAATCTTTACCTCCGGACCATTCCGGAACTCCTCGTGACGTCCGGGATCTCATCCGGGACTCCAAACAACTTTCGTTTGCTGCATACTAATATCTCTACAACCCTAGCGTCACCGAACCTTAAGTGTGTAGACCCTACGGGTTCGGGAGATATGCAGACATGACCGAGATGCCTCTCCGATCAATAACCAACAACGGGATCTGGATACCCATGTTGGCTCCCACATGCTCCTCGATGATCTCATCGGATGAACCACGATGTCGAGGATTCAATCAACCCCGTATACAATTCCCTTTGTCAATCAGTACGTTACTTGCCCGAGACTCGATCATCGGTATCCCAATACCTCGTTTAGTCTCGTTATCGGCAAGTCACTTTACTCGTACCATAATGCATGATCCCGTGACCAGACACTTGGTCACATTGAGCACATTATGATGATGCATTACCGAGTGGGCCCAGAGATACCTCTCCGTCATACGGAGTGACAAATCCCAGTCTCGATTCGTGCCAACCCAATAGACACTTTCGGAGATACCCGTAGTGCACCTTTATAGTCACCCAGTTATGTTGTGACATTTGGTACACCCAAAGCACTCCTATGGTATCCGGGAGTTGCACAATCTCATGGTCTAAGGAAATGATACTCAACAATTGGAAAAGCTCTAGCTAAACGAACTACACGATCTTTGAGCTATGCTTAGGATTGGGTATTGTCCATCACATCATTCTCCTAATGATGTGATCCTGTTATCAATGACATCCAATGCCCATAGTCAGGAAACCATGACTATCTGTTGATCAACGAGCTAGTCAACTAGAGGCTCACTAGGGACTTGTTGTGGTCTATGTATTCACACGTGTATTACGATTTCTGGATAGCACAGTTATAGCATGAATAATAGACAATTATCATGAACACAGAAATATAATAATAACCATTTTATTATTTCCTCTAGGGCATATTTCCAACAGTCTCCCACTTGCACTAGAGTCAATAATCTAGTTACATTGTGATGAATCGAACACCCATTGCATTTTGGTGTTGATCATGTTTTGCCCTAGGGAGAGGTTTAGTCAACGGATCTGCTACATTCAGGTCCGTGTGTACTTTACAAATATCTATGTCTCCATCTTGAACATTTTCACGGATGAAGTTGAAGCGACGCTTGATGTGCCTGGTCTTCTTGTGAAACCTGGGCTCCTTGGCAAGTGCAATAGCTCCAGTGTTGTCACAGAAGAGTGCGATTGGCCCCGACACATTGGGTATGACTCCTAGGTCGGTGATGAACTCCTTCACCTAGATAGCTTCATGCGCTGCCTCCGAGGCTGCCATGTACTCCACTTCACATGTAGATCCCGCCACGACGCCTCGCTTGTAAATCGCACCACCTTCGCCCCACCATTCAAAATATACACGTATCCGGTTTGTGACTTAGAGTCATCCAGATCTGTGTCGAAGCTAGCGTCGACGTAACCCTTTACGATGAGCTCTTCGTCACCTCCATATACGAGAAACATGTCCTTAGTCCTTTTTAGCTACTTAAGGATGTTCTTGACCGCTGTCCAGTGTTCCTTGCCGGGATTACTTTGGTACCTTCCTACCATATTTACGGCAAGGTTTATATCAGGTCTGGTACAGGTCATGGCATACATGATAGACCCTATGGCTGAGGCATAGGGGATGACACTCATCTCTTCTTTATCTTCTGCCGTGGTCGGGCATTGAGCCGAGCTCAATCTCACACCTTGCAATACAGGCAAGAACCCTTTCTTGGACTGATCCATATTGAACTTCTTCAATATCTTATCAAGGTATGTGCTTTGTGAAAGACCTATGAGGCGTCTCGATCTATATCTATAGATTTTGATGCCTAATATGTAAGCAGCTTCTCTAAGGTCCTTCATTGAAAAACACTTATTCAAGTAGGCTTTTATACTGTCCAAGAGTTCTATATCATTTCCCATCAAAAGTATGTCATCCACATATAATATGAGAAATGCTACAGAGCTCCCACTCACTTTCTTGTAAACGCAGGCTTCTCCATAAGTCTGCATAAACCCAAACGCTTTAATCATCTCATTAAAGCGAATGTTCCAACTCCGAGATGCTTGCACCAGCCCATAAATGGATCGCTGGAGCTTGCATACCTTGTTAGCATTCTTAGGGTCGACAAAACCTTCCGGCTGCATCATATACAGTTCTTCCTTAAGGTGACCATTAAGGAATGCCGTTTTGACGTCCATTTGCCATATCTCATAATCATAGTATGCGGCAATTGCTAACATGATTCGGACGGACTTCAGCTTCGCTACGGGAGAGAATGTCTCATCGTAGTCAATCCCTTGAACTTTTCGATAACCCTTAGCGACAAGTCGAGCTTTATATATGGTAACATTACCATCCGCGTCCATCTTCTTCTTAAAGATCCATTTGTTTTCTATCGCTCGCCGATCATCGGGCAAGTCTGTCAAAGTCCACACTTTGTTTTCATACATGGATCCTATCTCGGATTGCATGGCTTCAAGCCATTTGTTGGAATCTGGGCCCGCCATTGCTTCTTCATAGTTCGAAGGTTCACCGTTGTCCAACAACATGATTTCCAAGACAGGATTGCCGTAGCACTTTGGTGCGGAACGTGTCCTTGTGGACCTTCGAAGTTCAGTAGGAGCTTGATCCAAAGTATCTTGATCATCATCATTAACTTCCCCTCTTGTTGGTGCTGGCACCACAGGAACATTTTCCCGAGTTGCGCTACTCACCGTTTCAAGAGGTAGTACTTCATCAAGCTCTACTTTCCTCCCACTTAATTCTTTCGAGAGAAACTCTTTCTCCAGAAAGGACCCGTTCTTGGCAACAAAGATCTTGCCTTCGGATCTTAAGTAGAAAGTATACCCTATGGTTTTCTTAGGGTATCCTATGAATACGCATTTTTCCGACTTGGGTTCGAGCTTCTCAGGTTGAAGTTTCTTGACATAAGCATCGCATCCCCAAACTTTTAGAAACGACGACTTAGGTTTCTTCCCAAACCATAATTCATACGGTGTCGTCTCAACGGATTTAGACGGTGCCCTATTTAAAGTGAATGTAGCTGTCTCTAGAGCGTATCCCCAAAATGATAGCGGTAAGTCAGTAAGTGACATCATAGATCGCACCATATCCAATAGAGTGCGATTACGACGTTCGGACACACCATTTCGCTGAGGTGTACCAGGCGGCATGAGTTGTGAAACGATTCCACATTTCTTTAAGTGCGTACCAAATTCGTGACTTAAATATTCACCCCCACGATCTGATCGTAAGAACTTTATCTTTCGGTCACGTTGATTCTCTACCTCATTCTGAAATTCCTTGAACTTTTCAAAGGTCTCAGACTTGTGTTTCATCAAGTAGACATACCCATATCTACTCAAGTCATCAGTGAGAGTGAGAACATAACGATATCCTCCGCGAGCCTCAACGCTCATTGGACCGCACACATCAGTATGTATGATTTCCAATAAGTTGGTTGCTCGCTCCATTGTTCCGGAGAACGGAGTCTTGGTCATCTTGCCCATGAGGCATGGCTCGCATGTGTCAAACGATTCATAATCTAGAGACTCTAAAAGTCCATCAGCATGGAGCTTCTTCATGCGCTTGACACCAATGTGACCAAGGCGGCAGTGCCACAAGTATGTGGGACTATCGTTATCAACCTTACATCTTTTGGTATTCACACTATGAATATGTGTAACATTACGCTTGAGATTCATTAAGAACAAACCATTCACCAGCGGGGCATGACCATAAAACATATCACTCATATAAATAGAACAACCATTATTCTCGGATTTAAATGAGTAGCCATCTCGAATTAAACGAGATCCTGATACAATGTTCATGCTCAAAGTTGGTACTAAATAACATTTATTGAGGTTCAAAACTAATCCCGTAGGTAAATGTAGAGGTAGCGTGCCGACGGCGATCACATCAACCTTGGAACCATTCCCGACGCAAGATCGTCACCTCGCCCTTCGCCGATCTCCGCTTATTCCGCAGCTCTCGCTTTGAGTTACAAATATGAGCAACCGCACGGTATCAAATACCGTGAGCTACTACGAGCATCGGTAAGGTACACATCAATTACATGTATATCCCATATACCTTTGGTTTTGCCGGCCTTCTTGTCCGCTAAGTACTTGGGGCAGTTCCGCTTCTAGTGACCACTTCCCTTGCAATAGAAGCACTCAGTCTCAGGCTTGGGTCCATTGCTAGACTTCTTCCTGGCAACTGGCTTACCAGGCGCGGCAACTTCCTTGCCGTCCTTCTTGAAGTTCTTCTTACCCTTGCCTTTCTTGAATTTAGTGGTTTTATTCACCATCAACACTTGATGTTCCTTTTTGATCTCTACCTCTGCTAATTTCAGCATTGAATATACCTCAGAATGGTCTTTTCCATCCCTGCATATTGAAGTTCATCACAAAGCTCTTGTAGCTTGGTGGGAGCGATCGAGAATTCTGTCAATGACCGCGTCATCCGGAGATTAACTCCCGGTGAGTCAGCGGTTGTGCAACCTGACATCTTGAGTATGTGCTCACTAACAGAACTGTTTTCCTCCATCTTACAGCTGAAGAACTTGTCGGAGACTTCATATCTCTCGACACGGGCATGAGCTTGGAAAACCATTTTCAGCTCCTCAAACATCTCATATGCTCTGTGTTGCTCAGAACGCTTTTGGAGCCCCAGTTCTAAGCTGTAAAGCATGCCGCACTAAACGAGGGAGTAATCATCAGCACGAGACTGCCAAGCGTTCATAACGTCTTGGTTCTCTGGGATTGGTGCTTCACCTAGCGACGCTTCTAGGACATAATCTTTCTTGGCTGCTATGAGGATGATCCTCGGGTTCGGACCCAAATCCGTATAGTTCTTGCCATCGTCTTTCGACTTGGTTTTCTCTAGGAAGCGTTGAAGTTCAGGTGGACATGAGCGTTGGCCATTTGATCTACAAGACATATTGTAAAGATTTTAGACTAAGTTCATGATAATTAAGTTCATCTTAATCAAAATATTTAATGAACTCCCACTTAGACAGACATCCCCCTAGTCATCTAAGTGAAACATGATCCGAGTCAACTAGGCCGTGTCCGATCATCACGTGAGACGGACTAGTTAACATCGGTGAACATCATCATGTTGATCGTATCTTCTATACGACTCATGCTCGACCTTTCGGTCTTCCGTGTTCCGAGGCCATGTCTGTACATGCTAGGCTCGCCAAGTCAACCTAAGTGTATTGCGTGTGTAAATCTGGCTTACACCCATTGTATTCGAACGTTAGGATCTATCACACCCGATCATCACGTGGTGCTTCGAAACAACGAACCTTCGCAATGGTGCACAGTTAGGGGGAACACTTTTCTTGAAATTATTATGAGGGATCATCTTACTTACTACCGTCGTTCTAAGTAAACAAGATGAAAAACATGATAAACATCACATGCAATCATAATAGTGACATGATATGGCCAATATCATATAGCTCATTTGATCTCCATCTTCGGGGCTCCATGATCATCTTCGTCACCGGCATGACACCATGATCTCCATCATCATGTTCTCCATCATCGTGTCTTCATGAAGTTGTCACGCCAACGACTACTTCTACTTCTATGGCTAACGCGTTTAGCAATAAAGTAAAGTAATTTACATGGCATTCTTCAATGACACGCAGGTCATACAAAAATAAAGACAACTCCTATGGCTCCTGCCGGTTGTCATACTCAATGACATGCAAGTCGTGATTCCTATTACAAGAACATGATCTCATACATCACATATATATCATTCATCATTCATCACAACTTTGGCCATATCACATCACAAAACACTTGCTGCAAAAACAAGTTAGACGTCCTCTAATTGTTGTTGCAAGTTTTTACGTGGCTTCTATAGGTGATCTAGCAAGAACGTTTTCTTACCTATGTTCAAGCCACAACGTGATTTGCCAACTTCTATTTACCCTTCATAAGGACCCTTTTCATCGAATCCGCTCCAACTAAAGTGGGAGAGGCAGACACCCACTAGCCACCTTATGCAACTAGTGCATGTCAGTCGGTGGAACCTGTCTCACGTAAGCGTACGTGTAAGGTCGGTCCGGGCCGCTTCATCCCACAATACCGCTGAAGCAAAATAAGACTAGTAGTGGCAAGAAAGTTGACAACATCTACGCCCACAACAAATTGTGTTCTACTCGTGCAAAGAGAACTACGCATAGACCTAGCTCATGATGCCACTGTTGGAGAACGTTGCATAAAATAAAATTTTTCCTACATTCACCAAGATCAATCTATGAGTTCATCCAGCAACGAGAGAGAAGATTGCATCTACATACCCTTGTAGATCGCGAGCGGAAGCGTTCATGAGAACGGGGTTGAGGTAGTCGTACACGTCGTGATCCAATCACCGGAAATCCTAGCGCCGAACGGACGGCACCTCCGCGTTCAACACACGTACGGTCGGCGTGATGTCTCCTCCTTCTTGATCCAGCAAGGGGGAAGGAGAGGTTGATGAAGATCCAGCAGCATGACGGCGTGGTGGTGGATGCAGCAGGGATCCGGCAGGGCTTCGCCAAGCGTCTGCGGGAGGAGGAGGTGTAGCAAGGGGGAAGGGAGGCGCCAAGATGCAGGGTGCGGCTGCCCTTCCTCCCCTCCACTATATATAGGGGCTAGGGGGGGCGCATGCCCCCTTGGAGATCCCATCTAGGGGGGAGGGGGAGCGGCAGCCCCCCGGGGCAACGGCCCCCTTAGGGTTTTCAACCAGGGGGGGGCGGCGCATGCCCCCTTGGGGTGCAATGACCCCATAGGGTTTCCAACCCTAGGCGCCTTGGGCCCTTGGGTGGGGCGCACCAGCCCACCAGGGGCTGGTTCCCACGCCACTTCAGCCCATGGGGCCCTCCGGGATAGGTGGCCCCACCCGGTGGACCCCCGGGACCCTTCCGGTGGTCCCGGTACAATACCGGTGACCCCCGAAACTTTCCCGGTGGCCGAAACTGGACTTCCTATATATAAATATTTACCTCCGGACCATTTCGGAACTCCTCGTGACGTCCGGGATCTCATCCGGGACTCCGAACACTTTCGGTTTGCTGCATACTAATATCTCTACAACCCTAGCGTCACCGAACCTTAAGTGTGTAGACCCTACGGGTTCGGGAGATATGCAGACATGACCGATATGCCTCTCCGGTCAATAACCAACAGTGGGATCTGGATACCCATGATGGCTCCTACATGCTCCTCGATGATCTCATCGGATGAACCACGATGTCAAGGATTCAATCAACCCCGTATACAATTCCCTTTGTCAATCGGTACGTTACTTGCCCGAGACTCGATCGTCGGTATCCCAATACCTCGTTTAGTCTCGTTACCGGCAAGTCACTTTGCTCGTACCATAATGCATGATCCCATGACCAGACACTTGGTCACATTGAGCTCATTATGATGATGCATTACCGAATGGGCCCAGAGATACCTCTCCGTCATACGGAGTGACAAATCCCAGTCTCGATTCGTGCCAACCCAATAGACACTTTCAGAGATACCCGTAGTGCACCTTTATAGTCACCCAGTTACGTTGTGACGTTTGGTACACCCAAAGCACTCCTATGGTATCCGAGAGTTGCACAATCTCATGGTCTAAGTAAATGATACTCGACAATTGGAAAAGCTCTAGCTAAACGAACTACACGATCTTTGAGCAATGCTTAGGATTGGGTCTTGTCCATCACATCATTCTCCTAATGATGTGATCCCATTATCAATGACATCCAATGCCCATAGTCAGGAAACCATGACTATCTGTTGATCAACGAGCTATTCAACTAGAGGCTCACTAGGGACTTGTTGTGGTCTATGTATTCACAAGTGTATTACGATTTCCGAATAACACAGTTATAGCATGAATAATAGACAATTATCATGAACACAGAAATATAATAATAACCATTTTATTATTGCCTCTAGGGCATATTTCCAACAACAGTTACACCTACTTTCCCCTACGTCTGCTAGTCTACCTCTTCAAGAGTTCACACAACTTAATCAACTATGCTAGAGCCCATAATAGCTTGTGGCTGCACACGGAAGTTTCTAGCATGAATAAATCTCATGATCCCTTTGAGCCTGGGTGGCGGCTGATAGGAGAATCACACGGTACCCCGGGATTTCCAAAAATACAGACAACACTGGGTTCCCCTGGTGCCTCAATCCACCCAGATGTGAGTTTAAGTTGCCACCTTAAGTAAACCATTAAATACAATCTCACATCTGTCATGAATACACTCACCCAATCCACGTCTACTAGCATAGCATAGCAACATAAGCAAACGTAAAAGTAGCTCCCAAAGGTTTGATAATAAAACAGGTAATAGGTACTACCTCATCTACATCCCAGAACCCACATGTTAAATCAGATCCTATTGATGCATTTGTTTGGGGATTGATCTAATGGAATAAAACTGGGTAGTAAAAGAGGTATGATCAAAGTGTTACTTGCCTTGCTGATGATCCGTGAAACCTTGAGATTCGAAGTAGCAAGCGGCGCACTTCGGGTACTCTATCGCAAACAAACAAGCATTCAATAAGCACTCATCTAATGCATAGGTAAAACTCAAATAAGAGATCTAACCAAAAAGTTCAACTTAAGAACTCCGGTTTGCAAAAAGAATCAAATCAAACGAAGCAACGAAAATCAAACGGCGAAAGAAACAAGCTTCGTTTACTAATCTGGACCTAAGTCAAATTTATAGTAGCAAAAACTTGTTTGAGTAGGTTAAACGAAAAGAGGGTTTCGAGATGAAACTCTAGGCGATTGAATCGCCTGAGTCCAATAAACGAGTGAAAAGTTATACTAAAACAAAATCGGATCAGAAATCGCGATCAGAAATAATCGTGGAAAATCCGAGAAAAAGAAAAACGGACGAACAGGCTAATGACGAACGTTCGCTGTCTGCGGCTAAACGATGAAAACCATTCATTAAAACGAACAAACGAACGAGTGTTCGCTAAATAACTAGACCGAAGAAAAAAAATAAACCGATCTATAAAAAAACCGGGTTCCTAAAAAACCCGACGGTTTTCTCTCGAAAACCGCGGCGGCGACGGGGACTACCATCGGTGGGTCAGGCGGCGGCGGGTCAACGGTGGTGGCGGCGGTCGGCTCGGTGGGCGGTGGTAGCTCGTGGCGGGTGGCTCTGCTACATGGCGGGTCCGGCAGTGGCGGATCATGATGGAGGCAACATGGCTGGGCTGGGGTGGCGGTGGGCCGGGGGGGGCCCCTGGCTTTTAAAGCCCCCCCGGGCGGTGTCCCGCTCGGGTACGGCCCGGAGTCGGTTTCTTTTTTTAAAAAACATTACGCGCAGAAAAACAAATAAAAGAAATACTAAACGGACTCCAAAAATCCCGAAATAAATTTTCTCCGGCTTGTAAAATCAAGCCGGACAAGATGAACATTTATTTGGGGCCTAAATGCAATTTTGAAAAACACACATTTTTCGTAAATTCAAAATAAAATAGCAATAAACTCCGAAATAAAATCCTATTTGATTTTATTATCAAATCCTCAATATTTCTTTATTTTGGGAAAGTCATTTTATTCCCTCTCTCTTATTTTTATTATTGAAATAATTTAAGATAAAATAAATAAAATCAACTGATCCTATTTTCAAAATTTGAGAAAACTCAAACATGAAAATAACGAAATCCCCAACTCTCTCCGTGGGTCCTTGAGTTGCGTAGAATTTCTGGGATCGAGCCAAAATGCAATAAATTATGATATGCAAATGATGATCTATGTGTAACATTCCAAATTGAAAATTTGGAATGTTACAAACCTACCCCCCTTAAGATGAATCTCGCCCTCGAGATTCGGGTTGGCTAGAAAATAGGTGAGGGTGGTCCTTCAACAGATCTTCCTGTCGCTCCCATGTGGCTTCATCCTTGGTATGGTGGCTCCATTGAACTTTGGAAAACTTGATAACCTTGCTGTGTGTGGCTCGGCTGGCATACTCGAGAATCTTAACTGGCTTCTCCTTGTAGGTCAAATCATTATCCAAAATCAATCGCTTCGGTAACATCAGTATCTCTCGCCGTATATCAGCCATCTATGCGTGGCACTTCTTCAACTGGGAAACGTGAAACACATCGTGAACTCCTGACAATCCTTCGGGCAATTCGAATTTGTAAGCAACTTCTCCCATACGCTCCAAAACTTTGTAGGGTCCCATAAAACGTGGCGCTAACTTTCCCTTAACTCCAAAGCGCTTAACTCCTCGAAGTGGAGATACACGAAGATAAGCTCTGTCTCCGACTTCATAAACTGTCTCCTTACATTTAGAATCTGCATAGCTCTTCTGCCTGGATTGGGCTACCTTGAGCCCATCGCGAATCAACTTCACCTTCTGTTCAGACTCTTTAATCAAATCTGGTCCAAACAACTGGCGATCTCCAACTTCATCCCACAACAATCGGGTCCTGCACCTCCTTTTGTACAAGGCTTCAAAAGGGGCCATCTTCAAACTGGATTGATAACTGTTGTTGTAAGAAAACTCCGCATACGGCAAATTTTCATCCCAACTAGATCCATAATCTAGCGCACAAGCTCTCAGCATGTCCTCCAGAATCTAATTTACTCTCTCAGTCTGTCCATTTGTCCGCGGATGAAAGGTTGTACTGAACTCTAGCCTAGTACCCAAAGTTTCGTGTAACTGATTCCAGAACTTTGAGGTAAATTGGGTTCCTCTGGTTGATACAATGCTCCTCGGAACTCCATGCAAACATACGATCCTGGTCATGTATATCTTTGCCAACTTAGCACTAGTGTAAGTGGTCTTCACTGGGATGAAATGAGCTACCTTCATCAAACGATCGACTACAACCCATATCGAGTCATGCCTGAACGAGACCTGGGCAATCTGTGATAAAATCCATGCCTAGCTTATCCCACTTCCATTCGGGTATTGGCAATGGTTGTAGCAATCCTGCTGGTTTCTGATGCTCTGCCTTCACTCTCTGACATACATCACAAACTGCTACATACTTTGCAATATCCTTCTTCATTCCGGTCCACCAGAAAGTGTCCTTCAAATCCAGATACAACTTGGTATTTCCTGGGTGAATCGAGTACAATGAATCGTGGGCCTCTTGCAGAATCAACTTCCTGATTTCTGGGTCATTGGGCACATAAATGCGGTCTTCAAACCATAAAGTATCGTGCTCATATTCACGAAATCCTTTAGCTTTTCCTTTTCTCATCCTCTCCTTTATTTCGTCAATCTCTTTGTCAGTCTTCTGAGCTTCTCTGATCTTATCCATCAAGGTCGACCGAATCTCCAATGCTGCAATATAGCCTCTTGGAGCTATCTCCAAACATAGTTCACGAAGATCCTCGGCTAACTCCATTGGTAACTCGCCGGTCAAGAGTGTGTTGACATGGCTCTTGCGGCTCAACGCGTCGGCTACTCAGTTAGCCTTACCGGGGTGATAATGCAATCTCATATCATAATCTTTGATGAGTTCCAACCATCTCCTTTGCCTGAGATTCAACTCCTTCTGTGTGAAAATGTACTTCAAACTCTTGTGATCTGTGTACACCTCACAATGGTTTCCGATGAGAAAATGTCTCCATGTCTTCAAGGCATGCACTACTGCTGCTAACTCCAAATCGTGTGTAGCATAATTCAACTCATGGGGCTTAAGCTGTCGTGAGGCATATGAAACAACTCTTCCCTCTTGCATGAGCACTGCTCCAAGTCCTCGACGTGAAGCGTCGCAATACACCTCATAATCCTTACGCTGGTCTCGCAAAATCAACACTGGTGATGTAACCAAACGTTTCTTCAACTCCTGGAAACTGGCCTCACATTCCTCAGTCCATTTGAACTTGGTATCCTTCTTTAACAACTCCGTCATGGGCTTCGCAATCTTAGAGAAATTTTCAATGAATCTCCGGTAGTATCCTGCGAGTCCAAGAAAACTCCGGATCTCTCCAACTGTTGTCGGGGCTTCCCAATTTGTCACAGTGACAACTTTGGTGGGGTCTACTGCTATTCCTTCTCCGGATATAACATGTCCGAGGAATCCAACTTCCTTTAACCAAAACTCACATTTGCTGAACTTGGCATATAATTGATGTTCTCGGAGCTTCCCATGTACCAAACGCAAATGCTTCGTATGCTCCTCTTCATTCTCCGAGTAGACCAGAATATCATCAATGAACACCACGACGAACTTGTCCAGAAACTCCATAAACACCTTGTTCATCATGTTCATGAAATATGCAGGTGCGTTAGTCAGGCCAAATGACATAACGGTATACTCATACAGCCCGTACCTGGTGGTAAAAGCTGTCTTAGGTATATCCTGCTCTCGAATCTTCAATTGGTGGTATCCTGATCGCAGATCGATCTTGGAAAATACCTTAGCTCCTTGCAATTGGTCAAACAAATCATTGATCATTGGCAATGGGTACTTGTTCTATATTGTCACTTCATTCAATCCTCGATAATCAACAACCATCCTTAAAGATCCATCCTTCTTCTCCACTAGAAGCACTGGTGATCCCCAAGGTGAAGAACTTGGGCGGATATATCCTTTATCCAATAACTCCTTAATTTGCTTCTTAATTTCCTCCAAGTCCTATGCGGGCATCCTATATGGTCTCTTAGATATTGGCCCGGTGCCTGGCAAAAGCTCAATCAAAAACTCAATGTCTCTATCTGGTGGCATGCCTGGCAACTCTTCTGGAAATACGTCAGGAAAATCCTTCACCACTGGCCTCCTGTACAACTCCTGATAAGGAATTCACTTGGGTCCTCTTCGGCTCATGCCGTGACACATACTTGATCCTTCTTCCTTCTGGGGTGGTAAGCAAAATTGACTTACTAGCACAATCGATGTTTCCTCCATACATCGATAGCCAATCCATACCCAGAATCACATCCAAACCTTGCGATTCCAAAACTATCAAATTCGAAGGAAAAACATATTTGCCTATGGCCAATGGTACTTGAAAACATCCTTGACTGGCCATATACTCCGCTCCTGGTGAGCTTACTAACATAGGTGTTCTAAGAACTTTGGTAGGCAGTTTATACTTATCCACAAATCCCCTTGATATGTATGAATGCGATGCACTAGTATCAAAAAGAACGAGTGCAGTAAATGACTTAACCAAAAACTTACCTATTACTGCATCTGGCTGGGCTTCAACCTCCTCCGCACTAACATGGTTCACCTGTCCCTTGTTGAAAGGGTTCGGCTTCTTCCCAGAGCTTCCATTGACATTTCCATTCTTTGCTTCTGGGCATTCAGTGGCATAATGTCCAGTCTTCTGGCATTTGTAGCAGGTGATGTGGCTCAGATCCCTCTTGGCTGGGGTTGACAGGTTGGTGTGGTTCTGTCCGTTGCTTCCTCCATTCCCATTATCATTCTTGGGGCCACTATGGTTGTGCAAACTACCTCCTCCATGGGTATGCTGAAAATGTCCTCCCGAATTCGGGGTAAAACGAGGCTTCTGCTGAGCTCCAGAATTGTACTTCCCTTGTCCATACTTCCTCTTGCGGTTGTCAATCTGCTGCTGCTTCCCTTCAATCATGAGAGCACGATCTACCAACTCCTGGTAGTTTTTGAAGGTTGCTACCATCAACTGCATGCTCAGCTCATCATTCAGTCCTTCCAGAAACTTCTCCTGCTTAGCTGCATCCGTAGCAACGTCATCTGGGGCATAACGTGATAACTTACTAAAGTCATCCACATACTAGCCAACTGTCCATCCTCCTTGGCGCAAGTTGCGAAACTCACGCTTCTTCATGGCCATAGCTCCTCTTTGAAACATGGGCGTCTGAAAAGCTTCTTTGGAATTGATCCCATGTGACAGTGTCGATAGGATAAGTGGCTGTGAAATTCTCCCACCATGATGTTGCGGGTCCATCAAGCTGATGTGCGGCAAAGCACACCTTCTCCGCATCTGTGCATCCTGCAGTGGTTAACTCCCTTCCCATCTTGCGGAGCCAATCATCTACAACTATCGGCTCGGTGCTACTGGAGAACACCGGCGGATTAAGCCTGAAGAAACGGGAAAAGTGGTCAACAGGTGGTGGTGGTGGTGGTGGGTTGTTGTTGTTGTTGTTCCCCTAATTCTGATTCTGGACTAGGATCTGCATCAATGCATTCTGCTGCTGGATCAACTGAGTAAGCTCCGGTGGAAAAGCAAATCCATTGTCACGTCTCGGAGGCATCAGAGGGTTTAGAAAAGATGAGAATATAGAATAGAATGAGGTCTATAGAGAAAACACTACCCATATGCACATGAGACAAATGCAAGCAATATCACTTCAATCAATTCAAACAAGGGCATACAACGGTCTAACTATCGTTATAAAAGTGCTCGGACTATACTATATACATGGGGGAATTCTACTACTGTTATGGTGGTCGACTAGAAAAGCTGCTCGGTCGAAGACTCCATGATATCTACTCCAACTTCATCAACAAAGTCATCATCACTATCATCTGGGTCCGAGTCGGTGTCGTCGATGATGATGTAGTTCTCCGGGCAAGTGCAGTCGTCGTCTTCTCCTCCAGTCGCGGGAAATCCCATAAATACTTTTAAATTCTTCTTCAGGTCTTCATTCTTCTCCACGAGTGTCGTCATTTCCTCCTCATAACCATCGCATGTAGACTTGAGTTCTTCTTCCAGCTCCGTGATCTTGGACAATGCCTTCTTCAGATCTATCATGCCTGCACACATCTGGTTCTCCTAGCGATGAATATGCTGGTTTAACTCCTGGATGAAAGCTGCAATTGATCTATCCTTCCTGGTGCTGATCATCTCCCATTGCTCATCTCGGCGCCCACAAATCTGGTAGATAGTATCCTTGAGATCCTTGTGGTAAACTTCTCCAATGCGTCCCATGGTGATGTGGGCTGCCATGTCTTTCCTAGATTCTAGGTTGGTGCATCAAAGGAAAACTCTATGGGCTCAGTGACTGGCATGAACGTCCTTCCCGAAACTTGAACTTGAATCATCCAACGCTCCTCTTCTCGTAAAGTGGCGATGTAGGTCCCAGTGAAGCTTGGTACTCCAATGTTCAGGTATTTAGTGACTTCCTTCAAGTGGCGTCCAAAGGGTGTATCTTCATCCGGTTGCGTAAACTTGTTCCTTGCATCCGCCATCCTAAAAGAGTAGAAAAGATGAGGAGTCAGAACTGAGAAGAGAGTAGAGATCTAGGGCTTTAGCTTAGTCATCGTGTCCTACAGTCAGCGTGTGCTCTGATACCATCTTGTAGCGACCAGACCTCAAACAGTCTGATCTCTGTGCATCAGTGTCATCCCTGGATCGGTAATGCTGACACACACAGTACTTGAAGGATTTATAATAGAGTAGCAATCACACACTTATTACATCGAATGTCTCAAAAGAGAACTTATTATAAATAAATATGGCTTAAGGCCAACTAATAACGATAACAGCGGAAGGCTTGGAAGATAAGCGAGTCCGTCAACTCCAACGACATCACTCAGTATAAGAGCACGACCTAAGGCACCTTACTCGTCATCTGAAAAGTCTGCAACATGAACGTTGCAGCCCAAAAATGAGTCAGCACATGGAATATGCTGGCAATGTAACACATAGAGAGTAATGAACAGAATAAATGCTATACTACATGCATATATGGCTGGTGGAAAGCTCTATGGTTACAGTTTTGCATAAAGCCAATTTTTCCCTACTGCAAAGAAATAAATTTTATTTAACTATCATGGTGGTTGTTAAACATTGAAAGGGTACTCCAACTCAATCCCAATTAAGCATCATCATTAACCCAACAAAATTAATTTAAAGTAACATGATGAGATTCACATGATAATCCAGGTACTAGATACTCAAAACGTCCATAATCGGGGACACGGCTAACCATGACTAGTTTGTACACTGTGCAGAGATTTGCGCACTTTCCCCACAAGACTTGATCTCCTCCGTTGGATTTCTCACACTACAAGGTGTTTGAGAAACGGATGACCGAGACACAGTCTTTCAGAAGCATAAACTCCCTATTCCGGGTAGACAGTTACACCTACTTTCCCCTACATCTGCTAGTCTACCTCTTCAAGAGTTCACACAACTTAATCAACTATGCTAGAGCCCATAATAGCTTGTGGTTGCACACGGAAGTTTCTAGCATGAATAAATCTCATGATCCCTTTGAGCCTGGGTGGCGGTCCATAGGAGAATCACACGGTACCCCGGGATTTCCAAAAATACAAACAACACTGGGTTCCCCAGGTGCCTCAATCCACCCAGATGTGAGTTTAAGTTGCCACCTTAAGTAAACCATTAAATACAATCTCACATCTGTCATGAATACACTCACCCAATCCACGTCTACTAGCATAGCATAGCAACATAAGCAAACGTAAAAGTAGCTCCCAAAGGTTTGATAATAAAACAGGTAATAGGTACTACCTCATCTACATCCCAGAACCCACATGTTAAATCAGATCCTATTGATGCATTTGTTTGGGGATTGATCTAATGGAATAAAAATGGGTAGTAAAAGAGGTATGATCAAAGTGTTACTTGCCTTGCTGATGATCCATGAAACCTAGAGATTCGAAGTAGCAAGCAGCGCACTCCGGGTACTCTATCGCAAACAAACAAGCATTCAATAAGCACTCATCTAATGCACAGGTAAAACTCGAATAAAAGATCTAACCAGAAAGTTAAACTTAAGACGGTTTGTAAAAAGAATCAAATCAAACGAAGCAACGAAAATCAAATGACGAAAGAAACAAGCTTCATTTACTAATCTGGACCTAAGTCAAATTTTACAGTAGCAAAAACTTGTTTGAGTAGGTTAAACGGAATGAGGGTTTCGAGATGAAACTCTAGGCGCTTGAATCGCATGATTCCGATAAATGAGCGAAAAGTTATACTAAAACGAAAATCAGATCAGAAATAATCGTGGAAAATCCGAGAAAAAGAAAAACGGACGAACAAGCTAACGAACGTTCGCTGTCTGCGGCTAAACGACAAAAAATGTTCGTTAAAACGAACAAACGAATGGGTGTTCGCTAAATACTAAACCGAAGAAAAAAAACCGATCTATAAAAAATAATAAACCGGGTTCCTAAAAAAACCGACGGTTTTCTCTCAAAAACCATGGCCGCGACGGGGACTACCTCCGGTGGGTCAACAGCGGTGATCGGCTCGGCAGGCGGGTGGCTCGGCGGCGTGTGCTCTGGCGCGGGGTCCGATGGCGGCAGCAGGCAGGCGGCGGCGGCGCTAGGGTTTGGCAGCGGCGTGGGCTAGGCTGGGGTGGCGGTGGGCTTCGGGGGCAGGGGGTCCCTGGCTTATAACCCCCCCGGGCGGTGTCTCGCTCGGGTACGGCCCGGAGTCAGTTTATTTTTTTTAAAAACAATATGCGCAGAAAAACAAATAAAAGAAATACTAAACGGACTCCAAAAATCCGGAAATAAATTTTCCCCGGCTTCTAAAATAAAGACGGACAAGATGAACATTTATTTGGGGCCTAAATGCAATTTCGAAAAACACACATTTTTCCTAAATTCAAAATAAAATAGCAATAAACTCCGAAATAAAATCATATTTGATTTTATTATCAAATCCTCAATATTTCTTTATTTTGGGAAAGTCATTTTATTCCCTCTCTCTTATTTTTATTGTAGAAATAATTGAAGATAAAATAAATAAAATCAAGTGATCCTATTTTCAAAATTTGAGAAAACTCAAATATTAAAATAACAAAATCCCCAACTCTCTCCGTGGGTCCTTGAGTAGCGTAGAATTTCTGGGATCGAGCCAAAATGCAATGAATTATGATATGCAAATGATGATCTATGTATAACATTCCAAATTGAAAATTTGGGATGTTACACTTGACCATCGCGTCATGATCTAAATAAGCAGGAAGCAACTCCATATCCCCCTCTCGTGGGGCTATACCAAGATAATTAGCAACACGGGTCGCATAAATCCCTCCAAATAAATCTCCGGATATACCATTATTATGCAACCTACGTGCAACTATTGCCCCCAAGTTGTAATCTTTATTACCTAATAGAGCACTCGTGAGGACACAAAGATCAGGGACACACATGTGACATGCTTCATCTTTACCGTTCATGCATCTACCAACGAAGAGAGCAAAATAATGTATAGCAGGAAAATGAATGCTCCCTATGGTGGCTTGTGCTATATCTCTAGATTCTCCCACAGTGATACTAGCAAGAAAGTCTTTATATTCAGATCTGTGGGGGTCATTAACATCACCCCACTGCGGGAGTCTGCAAGCAGTTGTAAAATCTTCTAAGTCCATGGTATAAGATTTATCATAAATATCAAACAGGACACTCTGAGAATTACGCGAAGATTTATATTTAAACCTTCTTACGAATGAATCAGTCAATAGATAGTGTTGAGGACACTTATCTTGTAAGAAGTCTTCCAGATCGGCAATACGCACATATGCGTCAAATTCATCCTTAATGCCTGCTTTGACCATAAACTCGTCTGATGGCCACTCACAAGCTCGTACTTCTGCGTCCCTCGGTGGTTCATCGTCTTGCTCGTGCATAGCACGTCCGGGTCCTTTCTTTGTTGAAGAACCACCTTGGTACATTCTCCTAGACATATTTTTTTTTGAAAAATTTCTGAAATTTTTAGTAACTTCAAAATAAAAGTGAATAAAACTAAACAAGATTGGTAGCAACTACTCCTACAAGTGCCTGGAGTCTATATCATGCATTAGAATTGCTTGGGACCTCATAATTTTGACATGCAAGCTCAAGAACAGGGTCACCTATGTAGCAAAAAATTGCAATGAATAAAGCACTAGAACAAAAACTAATTGGACCAATGGAGGATTCACATACCAAGCAACAATCTCCCAAAGCAGTTTTGTGAATGGAGCTTTGAGCAAGGAGATCGAAAATCACAGCAAAATGAGCTAGAACTCGTGCTTGAGCTGGATGGGGATTTTTTTGGGAAGAAGATGAAGTGTGTGGGTGCAGGAATAAGTGGAGGGGGGCCACCATGGGCCCACGAGACAGGGGGGCGCGCCCAGGGGGTGTGGGCACGCCCTCCACCCTCGTGGCCTGCTGCTTGCCCCCCTGTAGTGTTTTCAGTGCCTAAAATCCTCAAATATTCCATAAAAAATCATACTAAATTTGCAGGGCATTTGGAGCACTTTTATTTTTGGGATATTTTTTATTGCACGGATAGTTCAGAAAACAGACAGATAATACTATTTTTGCTTTCTTTATCCTAAATAACAGAAAGTAAAAAGAGGGTACAGAAGGTTGTGCCTTCTAGTTTCATCCTTCTCATGATCATCAAAATGAATCCACTAACAAGGTTGATCAAGTCTTGTTAACAAACTCCTTCCGAATAACACGGAACCGGAGAAATTTCGAATAACACTAAGTTACCTCAACGGGGATATGAACATCCCCAACAATAAGAATATCATACTTTTTCTTGACAGTAGGAAGAGGAAATTCAAAACCTCCAATAATTATAGTTGGAACTTTTCGAATAGAATTGATGCTATGCACTTGAGGTTGTTTCCTCGGAAAGTGTACCATATGCTCATTACCATTAACATGAAAAATGACATTGCCTTTGTTGCAATCAATAAAAGCCCCTGCAGTATTAAAAAAGGGTCTACCAAGGATAATTGACATACTATCGTCCTCAGGAATATGAAGAATAACAAAGTCCGTTAAGATAGTGACATATGCAACCACAACAGGCACGTCCTCACAAATACCGACATGTATAACAATTGATTTATCAGTCATTTGCAAAGATATTTCAGTAGGTGTCAACTTATTCAATTCAGGTCTATGGTATAAAGAGAGAGGCATAACACTAACACCGGCTCCAAGATCACATAAAGCAGTTTTAACATAATTTCTTTTAATGGAGCATGGTATAGTTGGTACCCGGGGTCTCCAAGTTTCTTTGTTATTCCACCCTTAAAAGTATAATTAGCAAGCATGGTGGAAATTTTAGCTTCCGGTATCTTTCTTTTATTTGTAATGATATCCTTCATGTACTTAGCATAAGGATTTACTTTAAGCATGTCAGTTAAGCGCATACATAAGAAGATAGGTCTAATCATTTCAGCAAAACGCTCAAAATCCTCATCATCCTTTGTCTTGGATGGTTTAGGAGGAAAGGGCATGGGTTTCTGAACCCATGGTTCTCTTTCCTACCGTGCTTCCTAGCAACAAAGTCTCTCTTATCATAACGTTGATTCTTTGATTGTGGGTTAACAAGATCAACAGGAGGTTCAATTTCTACCTCATTGTTTTTGCTAGGTTGAGCATCAACATGAACATTATCATTAACATTATCACTAGGTTCATGTTCATCACCTGATTGTGTTTCATCATCAGAAATAGAAATATCATTGGGATTCTCATGTGTGTCTACAACAGGTTCACTAGAAGCATGCAAAGTCCTATCGTTTTTCCTTTTCTTCTTTTTGGAAGAACTAGGTGCCTCTAAATTATTTCTCTGAGAATCTTGCTCGATTCTCTTAGGGTGGCCTTCAGGATACAAAGGTTCCTGAGTCATGCTACCAGTTCTAGTAGCCACTCTAACAGTGTAGCGACCAGACCTCAAACAGTCTGATCTCTGTGCATCAGTGTCATCCCTGGATCAGTAATGCTGACACACACAGTACTTGAAGGATTTATAACAGAGTAGCAATCACACACTTATTACATCGAAAGTCTCTAAAGAGAACTTCATACAATAAATATGGCTTAAGGCCATCTAATAATGAAAACAGCGGAAGGCTTGGAAGATAAAGCGAGTCCATCAACTCCAACGGCATCACTGAGTATAAGATCACGACCTAAGGCACCTTACTCATCGTCTGAAAAGTCTGCAACATGAACGTTGCAGCCCGAAAATGGGTCAGCACATGGAATATGCTGGCACTATAACACATAGAGAGTAATGAACAGAATAAAGCTATCACTACATGCACGTATGGCTAGTGGAAAGCTCTATGGTTACAGTTTTTTGCATAAAGCCAATTTTTCCCTACAACAAAGGAATAATTTTTATTTAACTAACATGGTGGTTGTTAAACACTGAGAAGGTTCACCCAACTCAATCCCAATTAAGCATCATCATTAAAACCCAGCAAATTTAAATTAAGTAACATGATGAGGTTCACATGACAATCCAAGTACTAGATACTCAAAACGTCCATAACCGGGGACACGGCTAACCATGATTAGTTTGTACACTCTGTAGAGGTTTGCACACTTTTCTCCACAAGACTTGATCTCCTCCATTGAATTTCTCACACTACATGGTGTTTGAGAAACGGATGACCGAGACAAAGTATTTCAGAAGCGCTTACACCTTACAATGCGTAAACAATTACACCTACTTTCCCATACATCTGCTAGTCTACCACTGTAAGAGTTCACATAACTTATCAACTATGCTAGAGCCCATAGTAGCTTGCGGCTGCACACGGAAGTTTCTAGCATGAATAATCTCATGATCCCTTTGAGCCTGGGTGGCGATCTGTAGGAGAATCACACGGTACCCCAGGATTTCCAAAAATACAGGCAACACTAGGTTCCTCAGGTGCCTCAATCCACTGAGATGTGTATTAAAGTTGCCACCTTAAGTTGAACCATTAATTAACAATACTCACATCTGTCATGGATACACTCACCCAGTCCACGTCTACTAGCATAGCATAGCGATATAAGCAAACGTGGAAGTAACTCCCAAAGGTTTGATAATAAAACAGGTAATAGGTTCTACCTCATCTACTTCCCAAAACCGACATGTTAAATCAGATCCTAACCATGCAATTGTTTGAGGATTGGTCTA
The DNA here is from genome assembly GCA_021437245.1 of Aegilops speltoides. NCBI lineage: Eukaryota > Viridiplantae > Streptophyta > Magnoliopsida > Poales > Poaceae > Aegilops > Aegilops speltoides. Next base: position 182,153,347 of record CM038147.1, read on the forward strand.
ATGCAATAAAACTGGGTAGTAAAGAGGTATGATCAAAGTGTTACTTGCCTTGCTGATGATCCGTGAAACCTAGAGACTCGTAGTAGCACGTGGCGCACTCCGGGTACTCTATCGCAAACAAACAAGCATTCAATAAGCACTCATCTAATGCACGGGTAAAACTCAAATAAGAGATTTAACTAGAAAGTTCAACTTAAGAACCCCGGTTTGCAAAAAGAATCAAATCAAACGAAGCAACAAAAGTCAAACGGTGAAAGTAACAAGCTTCGCTTACTAATCTGGACTTAAGTCAAATTTTACAATAGCAAAAACTTGTTTGACTTGGTTAAACGGAAAGAGGGTTTTGAGACGAAACTCTAGGCGCTTGAATCGCCCGATTCCGATAAACAAGCGAAAAGTTATACTAGAACGAAAATCAGATCAGAAATCGCGATCGAAAATAATCGCGAAATATCCGAGAAAACGAAAAACACGAACAGGCTAACGAACGAACGTTTGCTGTCTGTGGCTAAACGAGGAAAACCATTCATTAAAATAAACATACGGACGAATGTCCGCAAAATAACTAAACCAAAAAAAACTAAACCGATTATTAAAAAAACCACGGTTTTTTTTAAAAACCGGGTAGCTAAACGGCAAAAACCGGCGGCGGCGGCGGCGGGCTACCTCGGCGAGGTCCGGCGGGGTTAGCCGCAACTCGGGTGAGGCTCATGGCGTCGGCGTGAGGGGCGGCGGAACGGGCGGCGGCGGCTCGAGGCGGCGGCAAGGCCATGTGAGGCGAGGCGACGGCGACGCGACGCTGAATCCAGGCGGGCGGGCGGTTGGCGGCGGCGCTAGGGTTTGCGTGGGCGGGCGGCTGGGCTGGCGGGGTCGGCCTCCCGGCTTATAAGGCCGGCCAGGCCAGGAGTCCGGGGTGGACACGACCCGGTAGGTCGGTTGACTTAAAAAAAATATTCTGCGCTAAAAAACAAAGAAAAGAAATACTAAACGGACTAAATTTTCCCCGTCTTCTAAAAATAAGCCGGACAAGAAGAACATTTATTTGGGCCTAAAATGCAATTTTGAAAAACGTGCATTTTTCCTAATTCAAATAAAATAGCGATAAAACTCCGAAATAAAATCTTATTTGATTTTATTATTAAATCCTCAATATTTTTTATTTTGGGAAAGTCATTTTATTACCTCTCTCTTATTTTTATAATTGAAAAATTTATAACATTTAAGCATGGGCTATGAAAATTGAAAATTTGGGCTGTTACAAACAGCAAAGTCATGTTTATTATTTAATTCATCGAGCAAATCACTTTGAGCTTTAAGTACTTGCTCAGCTTGAGTGGTAACCATAGAAGCATCTTTGCTAATAAGTTTAAGTTCACCTTCAACTCTAGCCATATAATCACTCAAGCGTCCTATCTCGAAAGCATTATTCTTTAATTCTCTACCAATATAAGCATTAAAACTTTATTGTCTAGCCATAAAGTCATCAAATTCATCTATGCGTGGGCTATGAAATTTAGTAGAGGGAATTTCAACTTTATCATATCTATAGAGAGAATTTACCTTTACTACCTGTGTCGGGTTATCAAGACAATGTGGTTCTTTGACAGGCGGTATATTAAGACCATGTATTTCTTCAATAGGTGGTAAATTCTTAACATATTCAGCTTTAATACCTTTTATTTCATTGATTTCTTTGCCTCTTGCATATCTTCAGGACTGAGAAATAGAACACCTCTCTTCTTTGGAGTTGGTTTAGGAATAGGCTCAGGAGTTGGCTCAATTGGCTCAGGAATTGGCTCAGGAAGAGTCCAATTATTTTCATTAGTCAACATATTATTCAATAGTAATTCAGCTTGGTCGACTGTTCTTTCCCTAAAAACACAACCAGCACAACTATCCAAGTAGTCCTTGGAAGCATCGGTTAGTCCATTATAAAAGATATCAAGTATTTCATTTTTCTTAAGAGGATGATCAGGCAAAGCATTAAGTGATCAGAGAAGCCTCCCCCAAGCTTGTGGGAGACTCTCTTCTTTGATTTGCAAAAAAATATATTTTCCCGCAAGGCAGCTTGTTTCTTATGAGCAGGGAAATATTTAGCAGAGAAGTAATAAATCACATCCTGGGGACTAGGCACACAACCAGGATCAAGAGAATTAAACCAAGTCTTAGCATCACCCTTTAATGAGAACAGAAATATCTTAAGGATATAATAATAGCAAGACTTCTCATCATTAGTAAATAGGGTGGCTATACCATTTAACTTGGTAAGATGTGCCACAACAGTTTTAGATTCAAGGCCATAAAAAGGATCAGATTCAATCGAAGTAATTATTTCAGGATCAATAGAGAATTCATAATCCTTATGAGTAACACAGATAGGGGAAGTAGCAAAAGCGGGGTCAGGTTTCATTCTAGCATTAAGAGATTGCTGCTTCCATTTAGCTAATAATTTCTTAAGATCATATCTATCTTTGCAAGCAAAAATATCTCCAGCAGCTTCCTCATCCATAACATAACCCTCAGAAACAACAGGTAATTCGTAATCAGGGGAGAACTTTCATCATCACTATCATCAATAATAGCATCTTCAATAATTTCATTCTCTCTAACCCTAGAAAGTTGTTCATCAAGAAATTCACCTAATGGCAAAGTAGTATCACGCACAGAAGTAGTTTCATCATAAGTATCATGCATAGCAGAAGTGGCATCATCAATAACATGCGACATATTAGAATTCATAGCAGGAGCAGGTTTAGGTGTCGCAAGCTTACTCAAAACAGAAGGAGAATCTAGTGCAGAGCTAGATGGCAGTTCCTTACCTCCCCTCGTAGTTGAGGGAAAAATCTTAGTTCTTTCGTCTTTCAAGTTCCTCATAGTGCTCAGCAAATATAAATCCCAAGTGACTCAAAGAATAGAGCTATGCTCCCCGGCAACGGCACCAGAAATTAGTCTTGATAACCCACAAGTGTAGGGGATCACAACAGCTTTCGAGGGTAGAGTATTCAACCCAAATTTATTGTTTCGACACAAGGGGAGCCAAAGAATATTCTTAAGTATTAGCAGTTGAGTTGTCAATTCAACCATACCTGGATAACTTAGTATCTGTAGCAAAGTATTTAGTAGCAAAGTGGTATGATAATAATGGTAATAGTGGCAAAAGTAAAGATATAGTTTTGTAGTAATTGTAACAGTAGCAACGGAAAAGTAAATAAGCGAAGCACAATATGTGAAAAGCTCGTAGGCATTGGATCAGTGATGGATAATTATGTCGGATGTGATTCCTCATGTAATAGCTATAACATAGGGTGGCACAAAACTAGCTCCAGTTCATCAATGTAATGTAGGCATGTATTCCGAATATAGTCATACGTGCTTATGGAAAAGAACTTGCATGACATCTTTTGTCCTTCCCTCCCGTGGCAGCAGGGTCCTAGTAGAAACTAAGGGATATTAAGGCCTCCTTTTAATAGAGAACCGGAACAAAGCATTAGCACATAGTGAATACATGAACTCCTCAAACTATGGTCATCACTGAGAAGTATCCCAATTATTGTCACTTCGGGGTTGTCGGATCATAACACATAATAGGTGACTATAGACTTGCAAGATAGGATCAAGAAATCACATATATTCATGAAAACATAATAGGTTCAGATCTGAAATCATGGCACTCGGGCCCTAGTGACAAGCATTAAGCATAACAAAGTCATAGCAACATCAATCTTAGAACATAGTGGATACTAGGGTTCAAACCCTAACAAAACTAACTTGATTACATGGTAAATCTCATCCAACCCATCACCGTCCAGCAAGCCTATGATGGAATTACTCACGCACGGCGGTGAGCATCATGAAATTGGTGATGGAGGACAGGTTGATGATGACGACGGCGACGAATCCCCCTCTCCGGAGCCCCGAACGGACTCCAGACCAGCCCTCCTGAGAGAGATTAGGGCTTGGCGACGGCTCCGTATCATAAAACGTGATGAAACTTTCTCCCGATTTTTCTCTCCACGAAACGGAATATATGGAGTTGGAGTTGAGGTCGGTGGAGCATCAGGGGTCCCACGAGACAGGGGGCGCACCCAGGGAGGAGGGCGCGCCCCCACCCTCGTGGACAGGGTGGGCCCCCTGGCCTTGATTCTTTCGCCAGTATTTTTTATATTTTCTAAAACTTATCTCCGTGGATTTTCAGTTTATTCCGAGAACTTATGTTTTCTGCACAATAAACAACATCATGGCAGTTCTGCTGAAAACAACGTCAGTCCGGGTTAGTTTCATTCAAATCATGCAAATTAGAGTCCAAAACAAGGGTAAAAGTGTTTGGAAAAGTAGATACGTTGGAGACGTATCACTAAGCTAACGGATGGGCCTTGTCCATCACATCATTCTCCTAATGATGTGATCTCATTCATCAAATGACAACACATTTGCATGGCTAGGAAACTTAACCATCTTTGATCAACGAGCTAGTCAAGTAGAGGCATACTAGGGACATGGCGTTTTGTCTATGTATTCACACATGTATCAAGTTTCCGGTTAATACAATTTTAGCATGAATAATAAACATTTATCATGAAAAAGGAAATATAAAATAACAACTTTATTATTGCCTCTAGGGCATATTTCATTCAGTCTCCCACTTGCACTAGAGTCAATAATCTAGTTCACATCGCCATGTGATTTAACACCAATAATTCACATCTGTATGTGATTAATACCCATAGTTCACATCGCCATGTGACCAACGACCAAAGGGTTTACTAGAGTCAATAATCTAGTTCACATCGCTATGTGATTAACACCCAAAGAGTACTAAGGTGTGATCATGCTTTGCTTGTGAGAGAAGTTTAGTCAACGGGTCTGCCATATTCAGAGCCGTATGTGTTTTGCAAATTTTTTATGTCTACAATGCTCTGCATGGAGCTACTCTAGCTAATTGCTCCCACTTTTAATATGTATCCAGATTGGGACTCAGAGTCATCCAGATCGGTGTAAAAAGGTTGCATCAATGTAACTCTTTACAACGAACTCTTTATCACCTCCATAACCAAGAAATATTTCCTTAGTCATGTTAGGTAACTAAGGATAACTTTGACCGTTGTCTAGTGATCCACCCCTGGATCACTATCGTACCCCGTTGCCAAACTCATGATAAGGTACAAAATAGGTATGGTACATAGCATAACATACTTTATAGAACCTATGGCTGAGGCATAGGGAATGACTTTCATTCACTTTCTATTTTCTATTGTGGTCAGGTTTTGAGTCTTACTCAACTTTACACCTTGCAACACATGCAAGAACTCCTTCTTTGACTATTCCATTTTGAACTACTTCAAAATCTTGTCAAGGTATGTACTCATTGAAAAATCTTATCAAGCGTCTTGATCTATCTCTATAGATCTTGATGCCCAATATGTAAGCAACTTCACCGAGGTCTTTCTTTGAAAAACTCCTTTCAAACTCTCCTTTATGCTTTCCCAGAAAATTCTACATCATTTCCAATCAACAATATGTCATTCCCATATACTTATCAGAAAGGTTGTAGTGCTCCCACTCACTTTCTTGTAAATACAAGTGTCGGTGTCAAAACCGGCGGATCTCGGGTAGGGGGTCCCGAAATGTGCGTCTAGGCGGATGGTAACAGGAGACAAGGGACACGATGTTTTTACCCAGGTTCGGGCCCTCTCGATGGAGGTAAAACCCTACTCCTGCTTGATTAATATTGATGATATGGGTAGTACAAGAGTGGATCTACCACGAGATCAAGGAGGCTAAACCCTAGAAGCTAGCCTATGGTATGATTGTTGTAATGGTTGTTCATCCTACGGACTAAAAACCCTCCGGTTTATATAGACACCGGAGAGGGATAGGGTTACACAGAGTCGGTTACAATGGTAGGAGATCTACATATCCGTATTGCCAAGCTTGCCTTCCACGCCAAGGAAAGTCCCATCCAAACACGGGATGAAGTCTTCAATCTTGTATCTTCATAGTCTTGGAGTCCGGCCGATGATGATAGTCCGGCTATCCGGACACCCCCTAGTCCAGGACTCCCTCTGTAGCCCCTGAACCAGGCTTCAATGACGACGAGTCTGGCGCGCATATTGTCTTCGACATTGCAAGGCGGGTTCCTCCTCCGAATAATTCATAGAAGATTGCGAACACCAGGATAGTGTCCGGCTCTGCAAAATAAATTGCACGTACCACCGTAGAGAGAATAATATGTACACAAGTTCAATCTGTTGATGTATTTTGTGGCGTGACGTCACACCACTACCAAGCCCTTACTTGAATCGTTTTTATTATACCACCTCAGCGCATTTAGCGAAGCGGTTTCCTTGGCACGTCTTGTCGAAGCAGAGATCATGTTCCCCTTATTCCGGGATTCCCATCAATATGGACGTGGGTAACCCAACCGCGCCATTGATTGCGGCGCTTGGGAGATAAGCGAGTTTTACGAGGCCGGTGGGGACGCATAGTCTTCGTCCGCCCATATATAAGGGGAAAAGGATCCGCCTTTTTTACCTACGCCTTCTTCCTCCTTTGCTTATCCATCTCCCTTTTCGAGCTCCAGCGCCCAAGTCCGCACATCTCGCCTCAACCTTCTCGGTCATGTCCGGAGCGGGAGGCAAGTGGATGGACTCCTCCGTTCTGGAGGGCACATCGAAGCTGCTGGCGCCGGATACTGTCGGCGACATCGCACACGGCTGCCCGACGAGGGGCAGCTCATCCCCACCCCAGGCCCCATGAGAGGGTTGTATTTCTTCCCCACTTCCTCCGCGGACTGGGCTTCCCACTTCATCCCTTCGTCCGAGGGCTCATGTACTACTATGGCCTGGACTTCCACGATTTGGTGCCAAACTTCATCCTCAACATCTCGGCGTTTATCGTCATGTGCGAGGCCTTCCTCTGCATCTAGCCTCACTTCGGCTTGTGGCTAAAGACCTTCAATGCCAAGCCGAAGGTGGTGAAGGGCGTCCAAGTGGAGTGCGGAGGCGCCATGGTGGGAAAAATGCCCAACGTCACCTGGCTCGAGGGCGCCTTCGTGGAGTCCATCAAAGGGTGGCAATCGGGGTGGTTCTACATCACCGAGCCGCGTGACCCTAAATGGGCAGCGGCCCCCGAGTTCAGATCTGGTACTCCCATGCAGCTCACCTCACGGAAAAGAAGGGCTTGCTATGGGGTAGTTCGGAGGAGCCGACGGAGTCGATCTGTCTCTGACCACTCGTGAACAAGAAGCTTAAGCTTGTCAATGTGATCCAGTCATGCTCGCCGCCGGATTCTCCCCGCCAACAACGGGCCTTCAATCTGTGGGAGTTTGATCCGGCCTGACCGGACCTGGCGGGCTCTTGACCACGACATATAAAGCTGCTTGGAGGGTGCTGTTCAAGGCCGGATAAGCCCCCGCATCCACAACTAAAGATCGCGGATTTAGCACGCAGCGCCCGGCCGGTGAGGTAAGCTATGTTATCCTTTATGGGACACTCATTTCTTTCACAATTTGACTCTATGTGGGATCTAAAAACTCCCAATGCCTTTAACAGGACTGGCAGAAGATGTCCGGACATGTAACTTTCCGGCTCCCCTTCCAGAAGACCCAGCGGACACCCGTTTGACGGGGCTGCTGGTCCCGGCACTTTATGTGGTGCCGGAGAAGAAGGCCAAGAAAAAGGCCACGGGAACCGAAGGAGTTCGGCGCCAGTGGTATCGGACTCATCGTCCGATGACTCGAGGCGGACTCCTCCCGAGGAGGAGGAGAAGAGGCTTCTCCCAGCCGGGGAGAGAAGAAGAGGAAGGCCTCCCCAGCGGGGCGGCGAAGGATCAGAAAGGACGGACCCTCCTCCGGACTGCTCCGCCAACGCCGACGACGGCGACGAGGAGTGCCCCTCAAGGGCCAAGCCCCTAGAAAGATCGTAAGTGTCCGAATTCCTGGATGATTTATAATTTCTCTTTTTGCCACGTGGTGCCCTTTTAATGCCGCATACAACTTTGTAGTCCGGCCAGGGCGATCTTCCCGCTTCGTCGGCGGGTCCTTGGCTATGTCGGATATGGATTCCTTCCGACCGCCTCCACCCCTCGTGACGCTGATGACGCCGAGGTGGGATCCCAGGAGGGGACCCACCAGGAAGGGGAGGCTCGGAGGTGCCACAGCGCAACCTCCGGACTTCGTGCGGACTCCTTGCCGGAACTCAGAGTGGTTCGAGTCCGGCAGGCGGGCCCTTCTTAAGAAGGGCAAGACTGTGACACCGGCGGCCGCCGTCCAACCGGAGGCGCCAGATAACTTGTTGGAGGTGCTCAACGGTGCTTCCATCGAGGAAGAACACCGCTCTATCATGAGTGCGGTTATTCAGAAGGTTCAGCTCGCCAAGAGCGGGCTGACCGATGCCTGCAGCAGCCTTCTAACAAGCTTTGAGGTAAGAAATTTAAAATATGTAATATAATACCACATAGACAGTAGCCCCTGATGCTCAGTTCGGTGTTCGGAAAGAAAAGCCGGACTGAGGATCTAAAAAGATATACGCAGGAGGTCTAAGAAATATGTCAATATGGGATTGCAAGCTGCACTGCTGACCTCTGCCAGACCGATCATGGAGGTCGATGCTTTGAAGCGGAACCTCGGCGGTCCGAGGCGAGCTTGGCCATGCCAAGAAGCAACTCGAGGACAAGGAAGGTGAGTAACACCGTATTAAATTTGTACCTTCTGTAAAAGGATTTTGGTTGCAAGAGAAATAACAAGGATAACATGGGTACTACAGGGCCACGGCGAGGTGGCGACCACGAAGGAGGTGGTGTCTGTGTCGAGCATAATGCGGCCATGAGCGAGCCAAGCGGGAGAAGCAGGAGGCGCGGGTGGCGGAGGTGCAGCAAGAGATCCAGGCTCTCATGGAAAAACATGAGGGTTTGGAGCGCGACTCAAGGACTCGAGAGTCCGAGCTTGCATCGGCTCTTGAGAGCGCCAAAGCCGCTAAGGCCGAAGCCCACAAGGCCCTCTAGGAGGTCAAGGACTTGAAGAAAATAGAAGCGGGTAAGGCATTTTTCATGCAAAGCAAGCATGTGAATGTGAATTACCTATTACTTACCCGAATTCGGAGCTCTCCAGGAGCATTCGCGGATCTGCCCTGGCGTGTTGGATCTTGCCGCTTTCTACCGGGCCGAGGAGGGAGCTCGGCGGAGAATGTCTTCGGTCTCGATATCTTTGAGGCTGGACATCCAGTGCCCTTAGCGACCAGTGAAGCGCTGGTCGAGCTTCACAAGGTAGCCGAACAGCCAATGAAGGGCCTCATAGTTGGTTTGTGGCCCAAGGAGGCCATGCACAGGAGCTACTTCGCCTGGCACGGCGGCTGGTGGATCGTGTCCACAGGTGGAGGTCGTCAAGCATTCACTTTGCATTGAAGGTGCCGTCGGGCCTTGCCCGTGCAAAGGTGCCTTTGGGGCAGGATGGATGCTGAGAAGCTCTTGAAGGGCCAGCGCCGCCCGGCGGGCAAGGAGTATCGTCGCCGAAATATATTATAAGAGTGTCTGAAGGGTGCCGCATGATTGCGGATGAGTGCTCAAAGATGTAATATTTGAGTAGACTCGCATTTTGTTATCTGTGCGCTGAAAACCTTGTTCATATGTGCTAAGCAACGCTTTTAATTTAAAATATTACCTTACATGCGGCCGTTTATCAAATCGAGAGATGGCAAGTCGTCGGCTTCAACCCCATGCCACTAGTCTTTGGGGTGTTCGGGATAAACTTGAGCACTCTTGTTCCCATATTCGGGTCCATCTAGGGAGGCGCTCAACACAACGAACGAGGCAACCGGACTTATAATGCTTGAACACTCTCACTTAGCCGTAGAATTCTATAATTTTAAATTTCGGCGAAGCCCCTAGTGTTCGGAAGACCGAGTTCGGGGCGCTATCCACGCCTGGGCCGGACGAAGCCGGTTCCTCGCTCTAAGCGGCATAAGTCTTTAGGGACTCGAAAAAACCTCTCGAATAGCGACCAGCTCTCGCCTTATCATGACGACCAGTTTTAGCTTTCTCCACTGAGGCGCTCGCCCAGCTCAGCCGGGGCGCAATCGCAGTGGTTCTCCCAGTGCTACTGTCAGTGTCAAAACCGGCGGATCTTGGGTAGGGGGTCCCGAACTGTGCGTCTAGGCGGATGGTAACAAGAGACGAGGGACACAATGTTTTTACCCAGGTTCGAGCCCTCTCGATGGAGGTAAAACCCTACGTCCTGCTTAATTAATATTGATGATATGGGTAGTACAAGAGTAGATCTACCACGAGATCAAAGAGGCTAAACCCTAGAAGCTAGCCTATGGTATGATTGTTGAGATGTAATGTTCGTCCTATGGACTAAGGCCCTCCGGTTTATATAGACACCGGAGAGGCTAGGGTTACACAGAGTCGGTTACAATGGTAGGAGATCTACATATCCATATTGCCAAGCTTGCCTTCCACGCCAAGGAAAGTACCTTGGGACACGAGTGGAGTCTTCAATCTTCTATCTTCGTGATGCAGGAGTCCGGCGGATATTGATAGTCCGGTTGTCCGGACACCCCCTAGTCCAGGACTCCCTCAGTAGCCCCTGAACCGGTCTTCAATGACGATAAGTCCGGCGTGCATAATGTTCGGCATTGCAAGGCGGGTTCCCCTCCTTGAATAATTATGAGAAGATAATGAACACCAGGATAGTGTCCGGCTCTGCAAAATAAATTCCACATTCCAATCATAGAGAGAATAAAACATATATACTGATCCAATCTGCTGATGTATTATGCGGCGTGACATCACACCGCTACCAAGCCCTTGTTTGAATTACTATACCACCTCAGCACGTTTAGCGAAGCAGTTTCCTTGGCACGCGTCTGTCGAGCGAGATCGTGTTCCCCTTATTCCGGGATTCTCATCAATACGTGCGTGGGTAACCCAACCGCGCCATTGATGGTGGCGCTTGGGAGATAAGCGAGTTTTACCAGGCCGGTGAGGGACGCATGGTCTTGTCCGCCTATATATAAGGGATAAGGATTCACCTTCTCACCTACGCCTTCTTCCTCCTTTGCTTATCCATCCCTGCGAACTCGAGCTCCAACGCCCAAGCTCGCGCATCCCACCTCGACCCTTCTCGGAATATGTCCGGAGGGGGAGGCAAATGGATGGCCTCCACCGCCAAGGAGGAGGACATCACCAAGCTGCACGACGCCGGATACCTTTCCAGCGACATCGCGCATTGGCTGCCCGACGCGGGTCAGCTCATCCCTACCCTAGGGCCTCATGAGAGGGTCGTCTTCCTTCCCCACTTCCTCCGCAGACTGGGCTTTCCGCTCCATCCATTCGTCCGGGGGCTCATGTTTTACTACGGCCTGGATTTCCATGATCTGGCGCGAACCGTCCTCAACATCTCGGCGTTTATAAATGCGTGTGCGAGGCCTTTCTCGCATCCGCCCCACTTCGACTGTGGCTCAAGACCTTCAACGTCAAGCGAAGGTTGTGAAGGGGCATAAGCGGAATCGGGGCGCCATGTTGGGCAGCTGCCCCGCGTCCCTTAACTAGAAGGGACCTTCGTGGACTCCGTGAAGGGGTGGCAATCGGGGTGGTTCTACATCACCAAGCCGCGCAAGCCTACATGGCGGCGGCCCCGAATTTAGATCTGGAATCCCCACGCAGCTCACCTCACGGAAAGAGAAGGGCTTGCGGTGGGGTGATCGGTGGAGGTGGCGGGACTTGAGCCTGCATCAAGAAGCTGGTGAGCAATAGGCTCCGGCTCGTCGGCGTGGTCAGTCATGCTCCTCCGCGGATTCTCCCATGCCAAGAACGGGTATTTAATCTGTGGGAGTTTAATCCGGAACAGCACCAGGCGTTGGCGGGCTCTTGATACAACGTCTGAATCGCTGGAGGGTCTTTGTTCAAAGCGCGAAGCCCCACATCCGCGACCGAAGACCGCGGATTCAGCTCGCAGTCTCCGACTGACGAGGTAAGTGATTCGACCCCATTACGGGACACTTGTAGTAATTAGATTGACTCTAGCGAGGTTTTTAATCTGCCTCTTCCTTTGACAGGAATGGATGGAGAAGGCCCGGCTGCTCATCAGCCCGGCTCCCATGCCAGAAGAACCAGTGGATGCCCGCTTAGCAAGGCTGCTGGTTCGGCACCGCGTGGTCTGCGGAGAAGAAGGCCAAGAAGGTGGCCACGGGGACTCAAAAGAGTTCCGTAATCAGGCGTGTGACGACGACGAGGACTCCTCCAAGACGAGGAGGAGGAGTACTCTCTCCGGAGGAGGAGAGAGAAGAGAAGGCCTCCCCAATCGGGCGGCGAAGGTCAGAGAGGGGGAGAACTATCCCCGGACAGTTCGCCAACATCAATGTTGGCGAGGAAAAATGGCCTCAAGGGCGAGGCGTCCGGCAGGATCATAAGCATTCAGATCATTTATATGCCGTACATTGTATGCCATGTAGTGTCCTTCTAACACCGCATTACGCCTGTAGTCCGGCCGTTGGCGATCTTCCCGACTTCGATGGCGGGTCTTTGGCGCCGTCGGATGTAAATTCTATCCGCGCCTCTACCCAGCGTCGGCGAGGACGACAGGCGGAATCCTGAGAGGACCCGCCGGGAGAGAGCTCGGGCGTCGTCGGCGTCCTCCGGACTTTGTGCGGACTCTACCTCGGAACCCGTAGCGGTTCGAGTCCGCAAGCGACCCTTCAAAGAAGGGCAGGACCGTGGCGCCGGGCGCCTCCGCCCAACCGGGCGCGGATAACCTCTTGGGCGCTTAAAAGCGCTTCCATCGAGGAAGAACACCGCGCTCTCATGAGTGCGGTGATTGAGAAAGTCCGGCTTCGCCAAGGGCGGGCTGACTGAAGCTCGCAACAACCTTCTAACAGGCTTTGAGGTAAGTTTAAAATAATGTAATGTAATACCGCATAGACGGTAGCCCACGATGCTTAGTTCGGTGTTGGAAAGAAAAGCGGACTAAGGATCTAACAAGATATCTGTGAGGTTGCTAAAAAATATGTCAATATGGGTTTGCAGGCTGCGCTTGTTGACCTCTGCCGCATTAATGGCGGAGGTCGAGGCGTGAAGAAGGACCTTGGCGGTCGGAGCAAGAGCTCGGCCATGCCGAGAGGCAGCTCAAGGAAAAAGAAGGTGAATAACACCACTTTAAATAAGTACCTTCTGAGAAAAGGGTTTTGGTTGCAAACAAAATTAATAAGGATAATATGTGTAATGAGGGGCCACTAATGAGGTGGCAGCCACGAAGGATGCCGTGTCCGTGGCGAGCATAATCTGCGCCACGAGCAGGCTGAGCGAGAAAAGCAAGCGGCTTTGGTGGCGGAAGTTCGGCAAGAGCTCCGGGCTCTCATGGAAAAGCATGAGAGTTTGGGCGTTACTCAAGACTTCGAGAGTCGAGCTTGCCTCGCTCTCAAAAGTGCCAAGTCCGCCAAGGCCGAGGCCCAGAAGGCCCATTAGGAGGTAGAGGACATGAAGAAGATAGCGGCGGGTAAGGCGTTTTTCATGCAGAGCAAGCATGTTAATGTAAATTACGGATACTTACCCGGTCGGAGCTCTCGGGGGCATTTGCAGATCTGCCGCGTAGTGCGTTTGATGCCGCTGCATTCTATCGTGGCGAGGAGGGAGCTCAGCGGAGAAGGTCTTACGGTCTCGGTATCTTTGAGGCCAGCCATCCGGTGCCCCCAAGCGACCGGTGAAGCGGTGGTCGAACTCCATAAGGTAGCCGAGGAGGCCATGAAGGGCCTCACAGTCCGGCTGTGGCCTGGGCAGGCCATGCCTGCCAGCTACTTTGGCCTAGTGCGGCGGCTGGTGGATGCATGCCTCAGGCTGGATGTAATCAAGCGCTCCGCCTGCATTAAAGGCGCTCGTCGGGCCCTTGCCTGCATAAAGGTGTAATGGGGCAAACTGGATGCGAAGAAGCTTCTCACGGATCCGCCGCCGCCGGGCAAGGAGCATCGCACGCCGGAACGATATTATAAAGTTGTCCTGAAGGGAGCCTGCAATATTGCAGATGAGTGCCCCCGAAATGTAATCTTTGAGTGAACTCGCTGTGTTTTTATCCTGTGCGCTGAAAACTTCGTTTATATGCGCCATGAGCAATGCTTGTTGAATTTAAAATATTACCTTCTGTGTGGCCGTTTGTTAAATATGAGAGATGGCAAGTCGTTGGCTTCAGCCCCCAAGCCACAGTCTTTGGGGTGTTGGTGATAAACTTGAGCACTCTTGTTCCCATTTTGGGTCCATCTAGGAGGCGCTCAACACGACGAACAAGGCAATCGGACTTATAATGCTTGAACACTCTCACTTAGCCATAGAATTCTATAATTTTAAATTTCAGCGAAGCCCCGGTATTCGAAGACCGAATCGGCGCTATCCACGCCTTCGGACATCATCCGAACTTCGTTCAAGCGGCATGAGTCTTTAGGGACCGAAAGGACCTCTCGAGCAGCGACCGGATCTCTCGCCTTATCATGCCGGTCGGTTTAGCTTTCTCCTTCGAGGCGTTAACCCGGCTCAGCAAGGCGCAATCGCGATGGTTCTCCAGTGCTACCTTAGCCGACGGAGCGGGCGTAAGGTACCAAAACATGGGGCAGGCAAACCCAACTATTGACCCAAGACATGATTGGAGCTGATTCATATAATGCTATAAGTTCGGGTGCCGCACTTGTGAAACTGTTAGGACTTAATCACACCATAATCTGGGGAGCGAAGCCCTGGTGTATTCGGCCGTACCAAAGTATCTGGTGCAAGATGTCATATAATGAACATATGTAAAGATAGCATAATTGCAATGAAAAGGTAATGTACTTACAAAAGGAAGTGCTGCGTTATTTATGAAAGAAGATGCGCTAATAAAGCGGTGATACAAGTAGTGTGGTAAGCAAGGGATTTGGACTAAATTAACATGTCCCCTCTAGGGATAAGCTGCAGACTTGGTGTATGTAATCGAATTTAATGCTCGTAATGGAGACCACACGAGTGTTAAATCGTAGCCTTCTTTAATCCCCGATTGTTGCATCGTGAGTTCGGCAAGTTCGCCGTCGGACAGGGCTTCGGTTAATGGAGTCTGTATCAAAAGAAGAAAAGATAAAAATAAAACCAAAGGGGCGCGCATGATGAGCCCCTGGTGTGGTCGAGCCGCACTCTTTGGTCCTTGTGGTTAAGCCCTCCCTGCGCCCATGGTATCTCCAAAGCGTAATGATGTCGCGAGTGTTATTCTTGTGATCATCTTGTGAGGCGAGGGTTGGGGCCGCATTACTCTGGCGATGCTCGATCGCGCCCGGTGGTCTTGGTTAGTGTTGCTCGGGGCGCTTTGATGTATCCGGCTTTTTAATTG
The DNA here is from genome assembly GCA_021437245.1 of Aegilops speltoides. Taxonomy (NCBI): domain Eukaryota; kingdom Viridiplantae; phylum Streptophyta; class Magnoliopsida; order Poales; family Poaceae; genus Aegilops; species Aegilops speltoides. Next base: position 182,168,684 of record CM038147.1, read on the forward strand.
CGGACTAGAGAATGCCGAGAAGGCTGCTCTACATTTACGCCGCGAGCGGTGTATGTTCCTCCGTTCGGAGGGCGTTCGTATTCCCATTGGTCGTAATGACTCCACGAGGGCTGGCATCTTGAGCTTTAGGTATGCATAATCGGCACCTCGTTGAATTTTGCAGCGCGGTTCATCCGAGCAGGGCATGATAGCCGCTACGGAGCGGGACTATATCGAAGATTAACTCTTCGCCGGAAATTATCCGAGGATCCGAAGACCACTTCGGTGTGGTGAGCACATCTGATTGGCTTCCACTCTGGGATGACACCTTTAAAGGTTGTCTTAGTAGGTTTGATCTGGATGGGTCTATGCCCATTTTGCACTATGTCGATAAAGCAGGTTCAGCTCTTTGCCGCCGTCCATCGGGACTCTTGTGAGTGAAATCCATTGGCGATTGGGTCTAAGACCAATGCGGCGAATCCGCCATGGCGTATGCTGGTCGGATGGTCTCGTCGTCGGAAGTGATCGGACGGGAGGACCATGGATTGAACTTGAGGCGATAGCTCCATCGCATAGGCGTCCGTAGTCGCGCTTCCTCTCCCTCTTGGGTATATGGGTCGCGTAAATCATATTCACCGTCCGCACTTGTGGGGGAAACCCTACATCCTCTATTGTTCGGTGGCCGGGTTTCTTCCTCGTCGTCGCTATTTAGCCCCTTGTCATTGTGTTCGGCAATTAACTTGCCAGCCTGCTTGAACACCCAACAATCTCTATTGGTGTGATTAGCTGGCTTTTCGGGGGTGCCATGTATCTGGCATGAGCGGTCGAGTATTCGGTCCAGATTGGATGGACCCGGAGTGGTTCTTTTAAATGGCTTCTTCCGTTGACCGGGTTTGTAGCCTCGAAATCCAGCATTGACTGCCGTATCCTCCTTATCGTCGCCGTTAATGAGGCGTTTGTTTTTGATTCGACGTGACCTGCCGTTGTTGTCCTTAGTGTCCGGACTGCCAGAATTTTTGCGGAGATTGTTGCGGCGGGCTAGCCAGCTGTCCTCTCCCGCACAAAAGCGGGTCATTAACGATGTGAGGGCTGCCATGGATTTTGGCTTCTCCTGCCCAGTGCGGGCTAGCCATTCGTCCGGATGTTATGTTTGAAGGCTGCAAGGGCCTCCGCATCCGGACGGTCGGCGATTTGATTTTTCTTCATAAAGAACCATGTCGAATTATGCGGCGATTAAATCAGGCTGCTGAATAATGTGGCTTAGGTCATCGGCGTCGGTGGTCGCACATATGTACCTTGGAAGTTATCAAGGAACGCAGCCTCCAGGTCTTCCCAACACCCAATTGACTCTGCGGGCAGGCTGTTAAGCCAATGCCGAGCTGGTCCTTTAAGATTGAGTGGGAGATATTTGATGGCGTGGAGATCGTCGCGCGGGCCATATGGATGTGGAGAAGATAATCTTGATCCACACGCGGGTCTGTTGTACCATCGTAAGATTCGATATTCTGGGTTTGAATCCTTCGGGATCGATGATCCATTACTTCGTCGATGAAGCATAACGGTGTCTGGCGCCCTGTATTGAGCAATATCGCGGCGCAGCTCGAGGGAGCGCTATGCGCTATGTTCGGCCCGGCGGCGTTATGTCCGCGCGACGGTATTAAATCGTGGGTCGTAGGGGCCCACGTGATCCATAGATGGATCTGGATTGTCTTGCTTTGTCCTCAATATGTCTCGCAAGTCCGGCGTGTTCCTTTTGGCCGTACTCTTGGATCGATCTTTGAAGTGCGGTCTTGGTGGGGGCACTGAATGCCTCTCTGTCGCGACCACGGGGTGGTCGATCAGCCATGTCGTGTCTTGATGATGAAGGTATGTATGCTTCCTCCTCTAATCGGGGAGCAGCTTCCGTCTTAGGTAACTTTTGGAGGCGTCGAGTTTATACTCTTGACGCAAGGACCTCGGTCCATCGATTGGCTAGCAGATCTTGATCAGCTTGGAGCTATTCTGCTTTTTCTTTAGGCTATTTGCCGTGGCTATGAGCCTGCGCTTGAAGCGCTCTTGTTGACAGGATCCTCGGGTGCAGCGAATTCATCATCGTTGAGGCTTGCTTCGTCTTGGAGGGAGGCATATAGTTATCATCCTCAACCCCTTAAATGCGCGCCGCCATCGTGAGGGCTTGCCTGCGTCCTCTGCTTATTTGAGTCTTGCGAGGAGGGATCGTCTTCGGCACTCTCCGGTGTTATTGTCTCCGTGCGGAATCTCCATTCTTCTTTGTGGCGGGATTTAGAGCGCGCCACGACGCCGGCGTTTGGGCTGCTTCTTTAGAGAATCTTCCTCCGCTGCTTTTCGCCATCCCTTCTTTTGGGGTATCCACCATGTAGGCGTTGTATGGCGAGGTGGCCTTCCGATTGCCACTGTGGCGCTGGGTCTGATAAATCTCCGGCATCGTCGTCCATAAGCGTCGATGTCGTCGGTCGAAGTCTAGCATGTCGGTTAAATCTTCGACCGTGGCTATAAAGTGGGTGGTGGGTGGGCTCTGAATTTCTTCGTCGTCAGAAATCCAACCGTCCTGGCCATAGTCGGCCAGATTCTCTGATAGCGAGAGATGCTTGAGAGATTCGGATATCGCCAAAAGCGAGTCTTTGGAAGATGTCATGGCGGTGAATTCCATAACCGGCGCCCAATCCGGTTTAATTGGTAGGGCGCGGGAGGCTCGAGTCGGCAAGGAGTCGGCGCCTCGGGATCACGAGTTCGCGAGGGACAAGATTGGTATTCGGCTCCATCGCCGTGGATGTTGAAGCCCCGGCGGCATCTATCCACCGACCCTCGACATGGGCAATCGGCTCGGGTTAGTGGCGGGAGCGGATCGAATCTGACCACCAAAGCCTTGTCCGTGGCGAGCTAGATCATGCCCATCGTCACGGTCTTGGCGGCGCTTGGGCGTGGCTCGAGTCCGCCGAAGATCAAGTCTCCGCGATCGTCGGCCGTGAAGTTCAAGCTTCGAATCGACTGACGGCCGGGCGTAGCTTCGATCTGCTCGGATGGCCAAGAGAATTGGCCCGCGATGCAAAGCCGCCCGAATCTGAAGATCTGTCCGGGAGAAAAGTCTCACCACGGACAGCGTTGATGGTTGAAGATGCCATCGAGCCTATCGGGGCGACGGAGGAACTCTCAATGAAAGCACCAATGTCGGTGTCAAAACCGGCGGATCTCGGGTAGGGGTCCCGGCGTGCGTCTAGGCGGATGGTAACAAGAGCGAGGACACAATGTTTTTACCCGAGTTCGGGCCCTCTCGATGGAGGTAAAACCCTATGTCTGCTTGATTAATATTGATGATATGGGTAGTACAAGAGTAGATCTACCACGAGATCAAAGAGGCTAAACCTAGAAGCTAGCCTATGGTATGATTGTTGAGATGTAATGTTAGTCCTATGGACTAAGGCCCTCCGGTTTATATAGACACCGGAGAGGCTAGGGTTACCTGAGTCGGTTACAATGGTAGGAGATCTACATATCCATATTGCCAAGCTTGCCTTCCACGCCAAGGAAAGTACCTTCGAACACGAGCGAGTCTTCAATCTTCTATCTTCGTAGTTTGGGAGTCAAGCGGATATTGATAGTCGGCTGTCCGGACACCCCTAGTCGAGACTCCCTCGGCTACCTTAGCCGATAAAGCGGGCGTAAGGTACCAAAACATGGGGCGGGCAAACCCAACTATTGACCCAAGACATGATTCCGAGCCGATGCATATAATGCTATAAGTTAGGGGTGCCGCACTTGTGAAAGTGTTCGGACTTATCACGCCATAATGCGGGGAATTTAAGCCCCTAGTGTATTCGACCGTACCAAAGTGTACGGATGCAAGATGTCATAAGTGAACATATATATAAGAAAGAAATGCAATTATAAGCGAAAAGCGATGCATTGTTTATTCAAGGATTTTTGCGATAAATGCAGAATGATACAAATAGTGCGGTAAGCAAGGGGTAAGACTATTAAACATGCCCCCCTCCAGGGGTAGGCTGCGGATTGGTGTATGAAAACGGATTTAATGCTCGTAATGGAGACCACCTGGATACTCATCGTAGCCCTTCTTATCCCCTGGCTGTTGCATCGTGTGTTCGACAAGTCTACTGCCAGACAGGGCTTCTGGTGAACGGAGTCCTGTGCGTAAAAAAAGAAGAAAAATAAAAAGAGTCACACACTTGGGAGCCCCTGGTTCGGCTAAGCCGCATTACAGGCTGTGGTGGCGTGCCCTCCCCTATGCCCATGGTATCTCCGGGCGTAATGATGTACGAAGGACCGGTCTTGCAACTTGGCGGGGCTGGGGTTGGGACCGCATTACTTCTGGCGTGCTCGGGCGTGCCGGTGGTCTTGTTGTAGGTTACTCGGGCGCGTTTGGCGTGTCCGTCGCTTACCGGCGGACTCGAAATTGCCTTAAGAGGCTGCTCTGTACTTACGCGCGAGAGCGTGTGTGTTCCTCCGTTCGGAGGGGCGTTGATGTTTCCGTTGGTGTGATGACTCCTCAAGGGCTGGCATCTTGAGCTTGAGGTATCGTGTCGCGGCACGCGTTCAACTTTGCAAACGCGGTCTGTCCAAGTAGAGCGTGATAGCTGCTGCGGAACGGGACTACGTCAAAGATTAACTCCTCGCTTCGGAAGTTATCCAGGGGTCCGAAGACCACTTCGGTGTGGTGAGCTGCACAATTGGCCTCTACACCTGGTATGGCGCCTTTGAAGGTCGTCTTTGTAGGTTTAATCCTTGAGGGTCTAGGCCCATCTTGCGCCTTGTGTCCCGATAAAGCGAGTTCATTTCTTTGCCGCCGTCCATCGGGACTCTGGTGAGTGAAATCCATCGGCGATTGGGTCTAAAACCAATGCGGCAAATCCGCCATGTCGGATCTTGGTGGGGTGGTCCTTCGATCAAAAGTGGTCGGGCGAGAGGACCATGGATTGAAGTTAGGCGTGGCTCCATCGCATATCGTCCCTAAGTGCGCTTCCGCTCCCTCTTGGGTATGTGGGTTGCATATATCATGTTTACCGTCCACACTTGTGAAACCCTTCATCCTCTATTGTTCGTGGCGGGTCTCTTCCTCGTCGTCGCTATCGCGCCCCTTGTCATTGTTTTGGCGATTAACTTGCTCTGCTGCTTGAATACCCAACAATCCTGTTGGTATGATTGGTGGCTTTTGGGTGCCGTGTATCCGCACAGCGGTCGAGTATTCGGTCCAAATTGGACGGACCTGGAGCAGTTCTTTTGAATGGCTTCTTCCGCTGACCAGGTTTGGAGCCTCTGAATTCGGCGTTGATGGCCGTATCCTCAGTGTTATCGCCGTTAATGTGACGTTTGTTTTTGTTGCGACGCGACCTGCCATTGCAGTCCTTGTTATCCGGACTGCCAGAATTTTTGCTGAGGTTTTTACTGTGGGCTAGCCAGCTGTCCTCTCCCGCACAGAAGCGGGTCATGAGTGATGTGAGGGCTGCCATGGATTTCGGCTTTTCCTGTCCTAGGTGCCGGGCTAGCCACTCGTCGCGGATGTTACGTTTGAAGGCTGTGAGGGCCTCTGCATCCGGACAATCGACGATTTGATTTTTCTTTGTTAGAACCGTGTCGAGCTGTCGGCGATTCATCGGCGCTGAATTATGTGGCTTAGGTCATCGGCGTCGGTGGTCGCACATATGTGCCTGGAAGTTGTCGAGGAATCGGCTTCGGGTCCTCCCAACACCAATTGACTCTGGCGGCAAGCTGTTGAGCCAATGCCGAGCTGGTCCTTTAAGCCTGAGTGGGAGATATTTGATGGCGTGAAGATCGTCACCGCGGGCCATGTGGATATGAAGGAGATAGTCTTCGATCCAAACCGCGGGGTCTGTTGTGCCATCGTATGATTCAATGTTCACGGGTTTAAACCTTTCGGGGATTTGATGCTCCATTACTACATATGTGAAGCATAGTGGGTGTGCCGCGCCTCTGTATTGGGCTATATCATGACGTAGCTCCAACGAGCTTTGTCTATTGTGTTCGGCCCGGCCGGACTTGCCGTGTCTGGCGCGACGATTGTCGTCGCATGCCGTGGGGTGCCCACGCGATCCCTAGATCGATCTTGATTGTCTTGCCTTATCCTCCAATATATCTCGCAAGTCCGGAGCGTTCCCCTGTGGCCTTGTGCTTTTCGAGCGATGCCGGGGTACAGTTCTAATGGGGGGCCTAAAGGCCTCTCTGTCGCAGTCACGAGGTGGTCGGTCAGCCGTATTGTGCTCTGGTGATGCAGGTTTATATGTCTCCTCCTCTAGTCGAGGGAGCAACTTGCGTTTGGGATAGCTTTTGGAGGGGCGTTCGAGTTCATACACTTCGGCCGCAAGGACTTCAGTCCATCTGTCGGCTAGCAGGTCTTGATAAGCTCAAAGCTGTTGCTGCTTTTTCTTTAGGCTGTTCGCCGTGGCCATTTGTGACGCCCCGGATCCGATGCGCCAGGTGTCTGCCAGTTATTCGTCGTTGTTGCCATGTCATTTGCGCGCGTGTTGCCTTTGCCATGTCATCATTTGCATTTTATCATGTCATCATGTGCATCTCATTTTGCATACATGTTCGTCTCATGCATCCGAGCCTTTTCCCCGTTGTCCGTTTTGCAATCCGGCACTCCTATGTTTCCCGGCGTCCCCTCTTCTCTCTTTTCATGTGCGGGCATTAAACTTTCTCGGAATGGCCCGAGGTTTGCCAAGCGGCCTTGGTTTAGCACCGGTAGACCGCCTGTCAAGTTTCATGCCATTTGGAGGTCTTTTGATACCCCAACGGTTATCCGGGTAACCGCAAAGCCTCTTTTGTTTCCAGCCCAACACCCCTTCCAAAGTGGCCCAAAACCCACCAAACTCCTCTCCATGCTCTCGGTCGTTCGATCACGATCGCGTGGCCGAAAACCGCTCCTCATTTGGACTCTCCTAGCTCCCTATGCCTATAAAAACGTCTCCCCCTCTCCATTTTCGGATCATTTCCCCGAAACCCTAAAATTTTCCTTCCGCTTCATCGGACACGTCCGCCGCAGCGGACATGTCCGTCTCTCCCGCCACGTCGCTCAAGCGAATCGAAGGGCGACACGTCCTAGCGCCGCCGCCCTCCGCCACACTCGCCCTGTCCACGCAGCGCGCGCCGCCGCCGCCATGGCCAAGCGAGGCCCGCCCTTGCCCGCGCCGCCGCTGCCGCGCGCCGCCTGCTGGCGCTCCGCCGCCGCCGGCTGTCGCCTGGCGCACCCTCGCCCGGCGACCGCCGCTCCCCGCCGTCGCGCCGTGCCTCCCATCCGCCGCCGCTTCGCAGCCGCCGCCCGCCTCAAGCAGCCAGCGCCGCCGCCGCGCCGGCAGCCGGCGCCGCCGTCGCGCCATCCGCCGCCGCCGCGCCTCCCCGACTTCCCAGCGCAGCCGCCGCCCTCGCTCCGGTCCTCCGCTCGGCGTCGCCGCCGCCGCGCCCCGGCGCATCGCCCGTCCGCCGGATCGCGCGCGCCCGTCGCCTCCCTCGCCGCCGGTGCCTCCTCCGCCGGATCCGTGGCCGGGCCAGCCGGATCCGCCTCCACCGCGCCTCCCCGGCCCCGATCCGCGCCGCCCGCGCCATCTCCGGCCATCTCCGACGATTTCCGGCGAAGTTCCGGCCGCCTCGGCATCCGTGCCCGCAGGTTGACCCCCTCCCCGTTTTTCACTAAGTCCCTTATTCTGCAATATTTCGTGCATTATTCATAGCATCACATCTCCGCAACCGTGGCTCCGTTTTGGGCGTACAATATGTCAAATTGTTCGTCTCGAAGAGTACATCATTTCATTCCATTGCATCATTTGCATTTGAGCTCATCTTGATGCCCGAAATGCTGTTGGAAGGAGGCTTCAGATCGTTAGATTCAGAATCTTATCAGCTCGAGCTCTTTTGTCATTTTTGCCATGATTTATGTGTGCATCCTATGAGTATGAGCTCTACATGAATGTTGAACTAGGCCATGCCATCTTTCCAGGGGTGTTGACCTTGTATTTTTGTGAGTTGTGTGCTGAGTGCATTGAGCTTGTAAAGTAGGGTAGTTGCTGTTGTTGTTTTGCTAGACAGATTCTGTTATAATTTGATGCCATGTTAACATGCTTCCACTAATCAATCTATGCATAATCTGGAGATGCTCTATAAACATGATTTGATATACTTGTCTTGCTCTATCCATTCATGCCCTTGGTTGCATTTATAGCCTGCTGGAACATGTTCACTTCTTGCTCCAAAGTTGCTTGAAAATGTTTCCTGGCAGACTGTTTGCATGAGATTCAATTTTCACGAGGTTGTTGTAGTTGATCCGTGTATGCTATGAGGTTGTTCTTGCCATGTATAGCTCCTATGCCATGTCTTCTTGATGGGTGTATGCTTAGTTTATCATGAGATGCTTTGTAGTGAGTGCATCGAGCTCACGAACATGCCATGTTGAATCTGTTTTTGCCATGTCCTGATATTTTCACTAAGTCTGAAATCTGTAATAAAACTTGCTATGTTTACGTGGGTGCCATCATTTCTTAGAGTCCTTTTTGGCTTATGGTCAGTAAGGGTCTATTGATATATGCTTTGAGTAGAATCATGTCATGCCTTGCTTTGCTATTATAAGTTCCTGTAGCATGTTGTTTGCTTGCTCTAAACATGCCTTCCTGATGTTAAATCCTGGCATGTTAGTATTTTCACTAAGTCTGTGAACCTGATATTTTGAGCACTTTCTCCATGCTTGTTTGAACATGTTATGATGTGATTTAGCCGTAGCTCAGTGTTCCTCTTTTGTTAAGCATCTCCTGTAGTTCGTTTTCATATGCTTTGTTTTTATGTTGGGGTGCTGTAGCATAGTTTTGTGTTGCGTGCTAAGTAGCATCGGGCTGTTAAAGCAGATTTGCGTCATTCTTGTTTTGCTTGTCATTTGCAAACCGTGCATCCGATTCGGTGATCTTTATATCGATTTCAACGAAATCATCTCATCTTTCAGCGGCATACTTGGTTTGCCAAGTTGATGCCAGTTCATCATTTTCCTTCCGGAGCATACATATGCATAGCATATCACATCTCGCATAGCATGTCATGTATTGCATCATATTGCTTGTGCATTGTTCCTTGTTTGATTGTGGTTCCGTTGCTTGTGTTCTTGCTTTGGGTAGAGCCGGAGGCGAGTGCGTGAGCGAGGAACCTGTTGAGAACGCCTACGAGGATCCAGCCTTCGACAACTCTGAGAACCTTGCAGGCAAGATGACCATACCCTCGAAATCACTACTATCTTTGCTATGCTAGTTTGCTCGCTCTTTTGCTATGCCAATGCTACGATGCCTACCTTTTGCTTGTCAGCCTCCCAAATTGCCATGAACCTCTAACCTTTGACACCATTCCTAGCAAACCGTTGTTTGGCTATGTTACCGCTTTGCTCGGCCCTCTTATAAGCGTTGCTAGTTGCGAGTGAAGTTGAAGATTTCTCCATGGTGGGCGGGGTTTTGTTGGGATATCACAATATCTCTTATATTATTAATGCATCTATATACTTGGTAAAGGGTGGAAGGCTCGGCCTTATGCAGTGTTTTGTTCCACTCTTGCCGCCCTAGTTTCCGTCATACGGTGTTATGTTCCCGGATTTTGCGTCCCTTACGCGGTCGAGTGATTTATGGGACCCCCTGACGGTTCGCTTTGAATAAAACTTGTCCAGCAAGGCCCAACATTGCCTTTTACCATTTGCCTCACCACCACCTACTTTTTCCCTTGGGAGTCGCTCTCTCGAGGGTCATCTTTATTTAGCCCCGGGCCAATGCTTGTCTAAGTGTTGGTCCACACTAGAGCGCTTTTTGGCGCCACCTCAAGGAAACTTGAGGTCTGGTTTTAGTTATGCGGACTGCTCATCCGGTTGTGGCACGAGGCGAGATCTGTGCGGCTACTATCGGGATGTCGGCACACCGGGAGGCTTTGCTGGTCTTGTTTTACCATTGTCGAAATGTCTTGATGTACGGGATTCGAGCCTGATCGGAGTGTCTCGGGTGAAGGTCTATTCGCCGATGATCGCGAGATCTTGTCATGGGCTAAGTTGGGACACCCTGCAGGTTTAAACTTTCGAGAGCCGTGCCCGCGGTTATGTGGCAGATGGGAATTTGTTAATGTCGGTTGTAGAAAACCTGAAGTTGACCTTAATTAAAATACATCAACCGTGTGTGTTACCGTGATGGTCTCTTTCCGTGAGTCCGGGAAGTGAACTCTGATGTTGGAGTTATGCTTGGCGTAGGTTGCTATAGGATCACTTCTTGATCATACTTTTATCGACCGTGCTTTGCCTTCTCTTCTCGCTCTCATTTGCGTATGTTAGCCTCCGTATATGCTAGTCGCTTGCTGCAGCTCCACCTCATGCCTTTACCTTACCCATAAGCTTAAATAGTCTTGATCTCATGGGTGTGAGATTGCTGAGTCCTCGTGACTCACGGATACTTCAAAACCAGTTTGCGGTGCCCATGTTACCGGCGGTGGCGCAACCAAGCTCAAGGAGGAGCTCGATGAAGATCTTGCCCTTTGTGTTGTTTCGTTCTAGTTGTTCGATGAGTGGAGCCCGGTTGGGGTCGATCGGGGACCGTTTATGCATTTGGGGTTCTTCTTTTACTTTGGTTCCGTAGTCGGACCTTGATTGTATCTGGATGATGTAATGCTTTATTCATGTAATTGTGTGAAGTGGCGATTGTAAGCCAACTATGTATCTCTTTCCTTATGTATTACTTGGGTTGTGTGAAGATTACCTCACTTGCGACATTGCTTTCAATGCGGTTATGCCTCTAAGTCGTGCTTCGACACGTGGGAGATATAGCCGCATTTAGAGGCGTTACAAGTTGGTGTCGAGCCATCCGACCTTAGGAGCCCCCTTTGCTTGATCGTTTTAGTGGCGAGTTGTGTCTAGAAAAAATGTTTTGAGTCATTTAGGATTATATATATCGGAGAGTTTAGGAATTCTTTTACTCCTCGGTCCTTGACCTTACGGTGAGGTATCTGGCGTAGAGTTTTGACTCTTCTCTTCTCAAATTTCACTAAATTTTTTTTAGGATCACGCGGGTATCTTGGGATCGTTCGATATTCTTATGACGAGAACATTGTCTTGGTTGCCTCCTGACATTTAGGGGTTGTGGCAGTGTCCCGGGGAGTTGAGCTCCGAGGTGTTGTCGTCATAATTTTATCGTTGCGATTCGGAATACGAGTTTAATGCCGACATCGAAAATCTCTTTTATGCAGTTGTTGGTGAGATAACCCGCTAACCCGATCTTGAGGTGAGTGCGGGAGTATTGCCATGACTCGTATAACGGATGCTTTTGAAGGTTGAGGTAGACGATTTCGAAGGTTTCTTGGTTATGTGTTGACGGATGGATACAATTGGATGTAGGGATTGTTAGTTTGGGTGATATATATTGCTCCCTGTATCCCCAACACAGATTGCATAACCGAAAGTTTGGGAGTTTTATAAGTGGGAATTCAAGTAGCTCTTAGGATATCTTTCCGACGGATGTATGATATGAAGTTGGGGTTCGACGTCTAGTGGTCCGCCTATTCACGGTTGGTTTCTGATGGTCTCGTTGTGTCTTAAAGAGTCCTTGGCTATGCCGACTCGGGGCGCTTCAGTATGTCATGTGCCTTGCCTTGTACATGATGGTGCTTTGTCTGATTGAGCCGTGTAGGCCCCACCACGAAAACTTCGGACGAAATCTCTATCATATGTTTGTTCCGGCTTATTCTGCAAGCCAATCCTTTGTTTTGTGTTATTTGTGGTATTCGAGTTGCTTCGATGTCAAATGTTGAATCCATACTTTTCCTAAAGGGTCTTCTCATATTGCTATGTGAATACTAATCCTTTTGATCATTGATTTTGTCATGTCAACTCCTTTCCAACCGGTGTGCTTCTCTTCAAGTGGATCCCATCATTTTTCCCATTCGCAAGATCAAATCTAAGTTTTCTCAACGGTGTTTGTTTCATCCGTCCCAAGTTGTCTTTGTTTTTCCTGCCCACCCACCCTTTTTCTTCAAGGACTCATTTATTTTAATCAAGTATCCATTTATTCATGTGAAGTCTCTTCATTCTTTTCAATCAATGTTCTGATCCGGTGATTTCCCGTGAAGATGCTCAACAGCTTCAAGTTCATCATCCTCCATTGTTGTTTCTTCTTCGGTGGATTTAATTCAAGCTTTCGATATTCATCATATTCCTCTCCTCATTTCAATGTCTTCTCATAACGGTGCACCTCATCATCATTCTACTTCTCGCTATTTGTTATTCCAGAGTGCTCAAGATATCTCGAAGATTCGTGTTTCCACTCTGCATTCGTTCAAGCTCTTTCGAGATTGGTATCTCATTCAAGTCATTTAATTCAACTGGTGCAACATCTCTTTTAAATTGTTCAACGGTGTTTTCTTTTGAGTGGGCCCTAACCCACAGGTTTTTTTTCCCAGGATCTTACCTGACTCTTCTATTTTCCCAGAGCTATCCTAAATTCTTCTCCAAGTTTGACGTAAGAATGAGTTATCATCAGTCAAATGCTTTTCTCCAAGATCTTTCAAATTCTTTTCATAGTTGGCTCAACCTCTTCGCTTTTGATTCTTCCGGTGTGCCTCAATAATTCATGGTGGTTATCATCGTCATTCTCATCATTTGAAGACCGAAGAAGGATTTCTCTTTAATCTTGCTCTATTCTCTTCAAGATTCATGGTTCTAGCTTCATGCCATCCTCATAATTGTTTTCGATTGTGAGAATTCCTTTCAACCATCCGACACATTTCAAGGGTTGCTTCCTTTCTCGATCATCGAAAGGCCATCATTTCTGAATATTACTCAGTCTCAACTTTCAACTCTCGTTCTCCAAATCTTACCGGTGATTCGTTCAAATGTCCTCTAATCAGTTCATGTTCTCTTCGTTCTCATGGATCTAAATCCCTTCAAGCATCTTCATTCGTTTTCCAATTCTTCCTGGTGAATTGTACTGTTGCTACATTCATTTTCAATTCTTATGGTGGTTCGTTCAAGATTTCTCTTCCTTCGTCATCGTATCAATTCATTCATTCATTTGTTGTTCCAATCCTACCGGTGGTTCGTTGAAGACCTTCTCAAGTTTTGAGATATCTCTTTCAATCCTTTCTACGGGAATAAGTAGTATGCCAAATCCGTTGATTGTCATCAATTTAATTGGTGAAGGATAGGCATAACGTAATTCTTATTATTGTTTCATCCAAGTGATTAATTCCTTCTTTCGGAGATTGTTCATGATGAAGTAATTCTCGGTTCTAGTGTTCATCTTTTCTTTCCGGAGTTCCAAGTTTTCTTGGATGTCTCTTCACGAAGATCCATCTAAATCATTGCAAGGTTTCACCTTGTGTTTTCAACTTCTCTTTCTTTTCATTCCTTTTGTTTACCGGAGTTCTTCATGGAGGTTCCACTTGGTGGTTCGTCAAGGATTCTTTTCATTCTTTAATTGTTCTTCAAGTTTTCTCTTGAAGTTATGATCCGCCAAGCTATACTCAAAATTAAACAGGGTGCCCAACACTTGTTTTGTTTTGAGGAGCTCAAGTATTCTTCATCTTGCATTTCAAAGTGCAATTCTTTCTACCTTATCTTTTGAGGTGGTGTTATGTCACTCTTGACAATTTCCTTCTTGTTTCGTGATTCATATTGTTGTCAAGAATGAGGTATTTTAAATCCATCAATCTCTCCGTTGGATTCTTCTTTGCAAGGATGCTTCCCAAGTTCACTTGTGGCAAAAGTTGTCATTTTCTTCTCCATCCCTTTATCCCAACGGTCTAACTTCTATTCTTTCGTTACGGAGGCATTGTGATGTTGTGCTCTTCACCCATCACCTCGTTTTGTGAGGATCATGTTCTTTTCTTGCTTATCCATTTAACCGGAGTGTTGTATCATCTCTTCAATATCTTTTGATCTCATCAAGTTTTCTTCTCTCTTCTACCGGAGTGTTGTCCAAATTCTGCCATTCTTGTTCCTTGGTTATCTCATTATACCGATGTGGTCATATTCTTTTCGTTCGTGAAACTCTTGATTCATGTCTTTGCAACCTTCAAATTCTCGTAATACTCCTTGTTCCTCTTTTCTAACGGATTATTTGCAATCTCGCTCATCTCTATTGTACTCTTTCTTTTATATTGCTCAACCTCTCAAGGTTCGTGGTTTCACTCGTTCGTCAAAGAAGCAACTTAGTTTAACCTCTTCTCTTCCTCTTCCGTTTCTCTCCGGTGCCATCCTAGATCTCGGGACGAGATCCTCTCGTAGTGGTGGAGTGTTGTGACGCCCCGGATCCGATGCGCCAGGTGTCTGCCAGTTATTCGTCGTTGTTGCCATGTCATTTGCTCGCGTGTTGCCTTTGCCATGTCATCATTTGCATTTTATCATGTCATCATGTGCATCTCATTTTGCATACATGTTCGTCTCATGCATCCGAGCCTTTTCCCCGTTGTCCATTTTGCAATCCGGCACTCCTATGTTTCCCGGCGTCCCCTCTTCTCTCTTTTCATGTGCGGGCATTAAACTTTCTCGGAATGGCCCGAGGTTTGCCAAGCGGCCTTGGTTTAGCACCGGTAGACCGCCTGTCAAGTTTCATGCCATTTGGAGGTCGTTTGATACCCCAACGGTTATCAGGGTAACATAAAGCCTCTTTTGTTTCCAGCCCAACACCCCTTCCAAAGTGGCCCAAAACCCACCAAACTCCTCTCCATGCTCTCGGTCGTTCGATCACGATCGCGTGGCCGAAAACCGCTCCTCATTTGGACTCTCCTAGCTCCCTATGCCTATAAAAACGTCTCCCCCTCTCCATTTTCGGATCATTTCCCCCCGAAACCCTAAAATTTTCCCTTCCGCCCCACCGGACACGTCCGGCCGCAGCCGGACATGTCCGTCCTCGCCCGCCACGTCGCTCCGACGAATCGGAGGGCGACACGTCACCAGCGCCGCCGCCCTTCGCCACTCCTCGCGCGCCGCTTTCCCCCAGCCGCGCGCACGCCGCCATGCCCGCTGAGCAGCGAAGGGCCCGCCCGGCCCGCTCCGCCGCCGCCGCATGGACGCGCTGCCGCCGCCCGCCGGCTGTCGCCGCACCCTCGCCGGCGACCGCCGCTCCCAGCGCGTCGTCGCCGTACCTCCCATCCGCCGCCGCTTCAGGGCCGCCCAGGTGCCGGACAGCCGGCGCCGCCGCTTGGACGACCGCAGCCGCGCCGCCGTCGCGCCATCCGCCGCCCGCCGCGCCTCCCGACTTCCCAGCGCAGCCGCCGCCCCGCTCGGTCCTCCGCTCGGCGTCGCCGCCGCCCCGCGCCGCCGCATCGCCCGTCCGCCGGATCGCGCCGTCTCGCCTCTCCCGCCGCCGGTGCCTCCTCGGCCGGATCGTGGCGGGCCAGCGGATCCGCCTCCACCGCGCCTCCCCGGCCCCGATCCGCGCCGCCCGCGCCATCTCCGGCCATCTCCGACGATTTCCGGCGAAGTTCCGGCCGCCTCGGCATCCGTGCCCGCAGGTTGACCCCCTCCCCGTTTTTCACTAAGTCCCTTATTCTGCAATATTTCGTGCATTATTCATAGCATCACATCTCCGCAACCGTGGCTCCGTTTTGGGCGTACAATATGTCAAATTGTTCGTCTCGAAGAGTACATCATTTCATTCCATTGCATCATTTGCATTTGAGCTCATCTTGATGCCCGAAATGCTGTTGGAAGAAGGCTTCAGATCGTTAGTTTCAGAATCTTATCAGCTCGAGCTCTTTTGTCATTTTTGCCATGATTTATGTGTGCATCCTATGAGTATGAGCTCTACATGAATGTTGAACTAGGCCATGCCATCTTTCCAGGGGTGTTGACCTTGTATTTTTGTGAGTTGTGTGCTGAGTGCATTGAGCTTGTAAAGTAGGGTAGTTGCTGTTGTTGTTTTGCTAGACAGATTCTGTTATAATTTGATGCCATGTTAACATGCTTCCACTAATCAATCTATGCATAATCTGGAGATGCTCTATAAACATGATTTGATATACTTGTCTTGATATATCCATTCATGCCCTTGGTTGCATTTATAGCCTGCTGGAACATGTTCACTTCTTGCTCCAAAGTTGCTTGAAAATGTTTCCTGGCAGACTGTTTGCATGAGATTCAATTTTCACGAGGTTGTTGTAGTTGATCCGTGTATGCTATGAGGTTGTTCTTGCCATGTATAGCTCCTATGCCATGTCTTCTTGATGGGTGTATTCTTAGTTTATCATGAGATGCTTTGTAGTGAGTGCATCGAGCTCACGAACATGCCATGTTGAATCTGTTTTTGCCATGTCCTGATATTTTCACTAAGTCTGAAATCTGTAATAAAACTTGCTATGTTTACGTGGGTGCCATCATTTCTTAGAGTCCTTTTTGGCTTATGGTCAGTAAGGGTCTATTGATATATGCTTTGAGTAGAATCATGTCATGCCTTGCTTTGCTATTATAAGTTCCTGTAGCATGTTGTTTGCTTGCTCTAAACATGCCTTCCTGATGTTAAATCCTGGCATGTTAGTATTTTCACTAAGTCTGTGAACCTGATATTTTGAGCACTTTCTCCATGCTTGTTTGAACATGTTATGATGTGATTTAGCCGTAGCTCAGTGTTCCTCTTTTGTTAAGCATCTCCTGTAGTTCGTTTTCATATGCTTTGTTTTTATGTTGGGGTGCTGTAGCATAGTTTTGTGTTGCGTGCTAAGTAGCATCGGGCTGTTAAACGCAGATTTGCGTCATTCTTGTTTTGCTTGTCATTTGCAAACCGTGCATCCGATTCCGTGATCTTTATATCGATTTCAAGCGAAATCATCTCATCTTTCAGCGGCATACTTGGTTTGCCAAGTTGATGCCAGTTCATCATTTTCCTTCCGACATACATATGCATAGCATATCACATCTCGCATAGCATGTCATGTATTGCATCATATTGCTTGTGCATTGTTCCTTGTTTGATTGTGGTTCCGTTGCTTGTGTTCTTGCTTTGGGTAGAGCCGGAGGCGAGTGCGTGAGCGAGGAACCTGTTGAGAACGCCTACGAGGATCCAAGCCTTCGACAACTCGAGAACCTTGCGAGCAAGATGACCATACCCTCGAAATCACTACTATCTTTGCTATGCTAGTTTGCTCGCTCTTTTGCTATGCCAATGCTACGATGCCTACCTTTTGCTTGTCAGCCTCCCAAATTGCCATGAACCTCTAACCTTTGACACCATTCCTAGCAAACCGTTGTTTGGCTATGTTACCGCTTTGCTCGGCCCTCTTATAGCGTTGCTAGTTGCGGTGAAGTTGAAGATTTCTCCATGGTGGGACAGGGGTTTTGTTGGGATATCACAATATCTCTTATATTATTAATGCATCTATATACTTGGTAAAGGGTGGAAGGCTCGGCCTTATGCACGGTGTTTTGTTCCACTCTTGCCGCCCTAGTTTCCGTCATACCGGTGTTATGTTCCCGGATTTTGCGTCCCTTACGCGGTCGGGTGATTTATGGGACCCCCGACAGTTCGCTTTGAATAAAACTTGTCCAGCAAGGCCCAACATTGCCTTTTACCATTTGCCTCACCACCACCTACTTTTTCCCTTGGGAGTCGCTCTCTCGAGGGTCATCTTTATTTTAGCCCCGGGCCAATGCTTGTCTAAGTGTTGGTCCACACTAGAGCGCTTTTGCGCCACCTCAAGGAAACTTGAGGTCTGGTTTTAGTTATGCGGACTGCTCATCCGGTTGTGGCTCGAGGCGAGATATCTGCGGCTACTATCGGGATGTCGGCACACCGGGAGGCTTTGCTGGTCTTGTTTTACCATTGTCGAAATGTCTTGATGTACGGGATTCCGAGCTTTGATCGGAGTGTCTCGGTGAAGGTCTATTCTTCGATGATCGCGAGAGCTTGTCATGGGCTAAGTTGGGACACCCTGCAGGTTTAAACTTTCGAGAGCCGTGCCAGCGGTTATGTGGCAGATGGGAATTTGTTAATGTCGGTTGTAGAAAACCTGAAGTTGACCTTAATTAAAATACATCAACCGTGTGTGTTACCGTGATGGTCTCTTTCCGTGAGTCCGGAAGTGAACACTGATGTTGGAGTTATGCTTGGCGAGGTTGCTATAGGATCACTTCTTGATCATACTTTTATCGACCGTGCTTTGCCTTCTCTTCTCGCTCTCATTTGCGTATGTTAGCCTCCGTATATGCTAGTCGCTTGCTGCAGCTCCACCTCATGCCTTTACCTTACCCATAAGCTTAAATAGTCTTGATCTCGGGTGTGAGATTGCTGAGTCCTCGTGACTCACGGATACTTCAAAACCAGTTTGCGGTGCCCATGTTATCGGCGGTGGCGCAACCAAGCTCAAGGAGGAGCTCGATGAAGATCTTGCCCTTTGTGTTGTTTCGTTCTAGTTGTTCGAGAGTGGAGCCCAGTTGGGGTCGATCGGGGACCGTTTGTCGCATTTGGGGTTCTTCTTTTACTTTGGTTCCGTAGTCGGACCTTGATTGTATCTGGATGATGTAATGCTTTATTCATGTAATTGTGTGAAGTGGCGATTGTAAGCCAACTATGTATCTCTTTCCCTTATGTATTACTTGGGTTGTGTGAAGATTACCTCACTTGCGACATTGCTTTCAATGCGGTTATGCCTCTAAGTCGTGCTTCGACACGTGGGAGATATAGCCGCATCGAGGGCGTTACACCATTAGCCTGCATTTAAAATGCTCTTGTTTGACGGGATCCTCGGGCACGACAAATTCGTCGTCGTTGAGGCTTGCCTCGTCTCCGGAGGGAGGCATGTAATTATCATTCTCTACCTCTTAAATGCCGCGCTCTCGTGAGGGCTGGCTTCTCAAATCCTCTGTCTTTGAATCTTCTTTGGAGGGGTTATCTTCGCACTCTCTGGGGTGTTATTATCTCGGTGCGGAATCTCCATTCTTCTTTGTGGCAGGATTTGGAGCGGCGCCCGTTGCCATTTGGCGCTTGGGCTGTTTCTTGGAGGAGCCTTCCTCTGCTGCATCCTCGCCGTTCCCATCCTTTGGGATGTCCACCATGTATATGTCGATGACGAGGTGGTCTTCGTGCCCGTGGCGCTGGTTCTTGGTCGCTTCAAAGCATAAATCGTCCATACCGTCGATGTCTTGAGTCGTAATCTAGCATGTCGGTTAGATCGTCGATAGTGGCTACAAAGTGGGTGGTGGGTGGGCTTTGAATTTCTTCGTCGTCCGCATCCCAACCGTCCGGACCGATCCGCCATAGCTCTCGATAACGAGAGATACTTTAGTGAATTCAGAATGTCGCCAAAGGGTGAGTGCTGAAAGATGTCCGCGGCGGTGAACTCCATGATCGGCGCCCAATCGGATTCGATTGGTAGGGGCGCAGGAGGTTCGGAGTCCGGTGAGGAGTCCGGCACCTCGGAGTCACGAGCTTTACAAGGGATGAGGTCAGTATTCGGCTCCATCGCCAAAGAGGTTGCAGCCCCCGAGGCGGTGTCTAGCCACCCGTCCTCGATCTGCACGGTCGGCTCCGAACTAAGGGTCGGGGCGGACTCGTGTCGACCTCGTGGCCTTTGTCGGCAGCAGAGCTAAATCATGCCCATCGTGACAGTGCGGCGCGCTCGGCTGTGGCTCGAATCCGTCGAAGATCAAGTCCCCGCGGATGTCATCCGTGAAGTTTAGACTTCCAAATCTGACTTGACGGCCAGGGGCGTAGCTTTCGATCTGCTCCAGATGGCCAAGCGAATTGGCCCACAGTGCAAAGCCGCCGAATATGAAGATCTGTCCGGGGAGAAAAGTCTCACCCTGGACTGCGCCGTTGTTGTTGATGATCGAAGGAGCCATCGAGCCTATCGGTGATGACACAGAGGAACTCTCAATGAAAGCACCAATGTCGGTGTCAAAACCGGCGGATCTCGGGTAGGGGGTCCCGAACTGTGCGTCTAGGCGGATGGTAACAGGAGACAAGGGACACAATGTTTTTACCCAGGTTCGGGCCCTCTCGATGGAGGTAAAACCCTACTCCTGCTTGATTAATATTGATGATATTGGTAGTACAAGAGTGGATCTACCACGAGATCAAGGAGGCTAAACCCTAGAAGCTAGCCTATGGTATGATTGTTGTAATGGTTGTTCGTCCTACGGACTAAAACCCTCCGGTTTATATAGACACCGGAGAGGGCTAGGGTTACACAGAGTCGGTTACAATGGTAGGAGATCTACATATCCGTATTGCCAAGCTTGCCTTCCACGCCAAGGAAAGTCCCATCCGGACACGGGACGAAGTCTTGAATCTTGTATCTTCATAGTCTTGGAGTCCGGCCGATGATGATAGTCCGGCTATCCGGACACCCCCTTGTCCAGGACTCCCTCAACAAGCTTTTCCAAAAGTCTGTATAAAACCATATGCTTTGATCACCTCATCAAAGCGTATATTCCAACTCCGAGATGCTCGCACCAGTCCATAAATGGATCGCTGGAGCTTGCACACTTAGTTAGCACCTTTAGGATCGACAAAACCTTCTGGTTGCATCATATACAACTCTTCTTTAAGAAATCCGTTAAGGAATGCAGTTTTGACATCCATTTGCCAGATTTCATAATCATAAAATGCGGCAATTGCTAACATGATTCGGACTGACTTAAGCATCGCTACGGGTAAGAAAGTCTCATCGTAGTAAACTCCTTGAACTTGTCAAAAACCTTTTGCGACAAGTTGAGATTTATAGATAGTAACATTACCATCAGCATTAGTCTTCTTCTTGAAGATCCATTTATTCTCTATGGGTCGCTGATCATCGGGCAAATCCATCAAAGTCCACACTTTGTTCTCATACATGGATCCTATCTCAGATTTCGTGGCCTCAAGCCATTTATTGGAATCTAGGATCATCATATCTTCTTCATAGTTCGTAGGTTCGTCATGGTCAAGTAACATGACTTCCAGAACAGGACTACCGTACCACTCAGGTGCGGATCGTGCTCTGGTTGACCTATGAGGTTCTGTAGTAACTTGATATGAAGTTTCATGATCATTATCATTAGTTTCCTCTCTAGTTGGTGTAGGCATCACGGGAATGGATTTCTCGGATGAGCTACTTTCCAAATTGAGAGAAGGTACAATTACCTCATCAAGTTCTACTTTCCTCCCATTCACTTCTTTCGAGAGAAACTCCTTCTCTAGAAAGGTTCCATTCTTGGCAACAAAGATCTTGCCTTTGGATCTGTGGTAGAAGCTGTACCCGATTGTTTCCTTAGGTTATCCTATGAAGACAAACTTCTCCGATTTGGGTTCAAGCTTATCAGGCTGAAGCCTTTTGACATAAGCATCGCATCCCCAAACTTTTTAAGAAACGACAACTTAGGTTTATTGCCAAACCATAGTTCATACGGTGTCGTGTCAACGGGTTTTGACGGTGCCCTGTTTAATGTGAATGCAGCTGTCTCTAATGCATAACCCCAAAACGATAGTGGTAAATCGGTAAGAGACATCATAGATCACACCATATCTAATAAAGTGCAGTTACGATGTTCAGACACACCATTACGCTGTGGTGTTCCAGGTGGCGTGAGTTTTGAAACTATTCCACATTGTTTTAAATGAAGGCCAAACTCGTAACTAAAAAATTCACCTCCATGATCATATCGTAGAAACTTTATTTTCTTGTTACAATGATTCTCCACTTCACTCTGAATTTTTTTGAACCTTTCAAATGTTTCAGACTTGTGTTTCACTAAGTAGATATACCCACATCCGCTCAAATCATCTATGGAGGTCAGAAAATAACGATACTCGCCACGAGCCTCAGCACTCATCGGACCTCATACTTTGGTATGTATTATTTCCAATAAGTCATTAGCTTGTTCCATTGTTCCGGAGAACGGAGTTTTAGTCATCTTGCCCATAAGTCACGGTTACTTAAGTATCAAATGGTTCATAATCAAGTGATTCCAAAAGTCCATCTCGCATGGAGTTTCTTCATGTGCTTTACACCAATATGACCTAAATGGCGATTGCCACAAGTATATTGCACCATCATTATCAACTTTGCATCTTTTGGCATCAATATTATGAATATGTGTATCACTACGATCGAGATTCAAAAAACCATTAACATTGGGTGTATGACCATAGAAGGTTTTATTCATTTAAACCGAATAACAATTAGTCTCTGTCTTAAATGAATAACCAATAAAGACGATCCTATCTTGTTCATGCTCAACTCAAACACCAAATAACATTTATTTAGGTTCAACACTAATCCCGAAAGTATAGGGAGTGTGCGATGATGATCATATCAATCTTGGAACCACTTCCAACACACATCGTCACTTCATCCTCGACCAGTCTCTATTTATTCTGCAACTCATGTTTTGAGTTACTAATCTTAGCAACCGAACAGATATCAAATACCCAGGCGCTACTAGGAGCACTAGTAAGGTACACAATAATAACATGTATATCAAATATACCTTTGTTCACTTTGCCATCCTTCTTATCCGCCAAATATTTGGGGTAGTTCCGCTTCCAGTGACCATTTCCTTTGCAGTAGAAGCACCCAGTTTTAGGCTTAGGTCCAGGTTTGGGCTTCTTAACAGGAGTGACAACTTGCTTGCCATTCTTCTTGAAGTTCCCTTTCTTTCCCTTTGCCCTTTTCTTGAAACTAGTGGTCTTGTTTAATTATCAACAGTTGATGCTTTTTCTTAATTTCTACCTTCGTCGATTTCAGCATCACGAAGAGCTCGGGAAACGCTTTCGCCATCCCTTGCATATTATAGTTCATCATGAAGTTCCTGTAACTTGCTGATGGTGACTAGAGAACTCTGTCAATCACTATCTTATCTGGAAGATTAACTCCCACTTGATTCAAGCGATTGTAGTACCCAGACATTCTGAGCACATGCTCACTAGCTGAGCTATTCTCCTCCATCTTCTAGGCAAAGTACTTGTCAGAGGTCTCATACCTCTCGACATGGGCATGAGTCTGAAATACCAATTTTAGCTCTTGGAACATCTCATATGCTCCATGGTGTTCAAAACGTTTTTGAGGTCCCGGTTCTAAGCCATAAAGCATGGTGCACTAAACTATCAAGTAGTCATCATATTGAGCTAGCCAAATGTTCATAACGTCTGCATCTGCTCCTGCAATAGGTCTGTCCGCTAGCGGTGCATCAAGGACATAATTCTTTTGTGCAGCAATGAGGATAACCTCATATCATGGACCCAGTCCGCATCATTGCTACTATTATCAGGACTAAGTTCATGATAAATTAAAGTTTAATTAATCAACTTAGTTTTCTCTAGGAACATATAAAAAAACATAGACCTACAACGTGAGCTATTGATCTACAACATAATTTGCAAATATTATCAGGACTAAGTTCATGATAAATTAAAGTTTAATTAATCATATTACTTAAGAACTCCCACTTAGATTGACATCCCCTAGTCATTTAAATGGTACGTGATCCAAATCAACTAAACCATGTCCAATCATCACATGAGATGGAGTAGTCATCAATGGTGAACATCTCTATGTTGATCATATCTACTATATGATTCACGTTCGACCTTTCGGTCTCTAGTGTTTCAAGGCCATGTCTGTACATGCTAGGCTCGTCAAGTTTAACCCGAGTATTCCACATGTGCAAAACTGGCTTGCAACTGTTGTATTTGAACGTAGAGCCTATCACACCCGATCATCACGTGGTGTCTTAGCACGAAGAACTTTCATGATGGTGCATACTCGGGTAGAACACTTATACCTTGAAATTTAGTTAAGGGATCATCTTATAATGCTACCGCCATACTAAGAAAAATAAGATGCAAAAAGATAAACATCACATGCAATCAAAATATGTGACATGATATGGCCATCATCATATTGTGCTTTTGATCTCCACCACCAAAGCAACGTCATGATCTCCATCGTCATTGGCTTGACACCTTGATCTCCATCGTAGCATCGTTGTGATCTCGCCAACTATTGCTTCTACGACTATCGCTACCGTTTAGTGATAAAGTAAAGCAATTACATGGCGTTTGTATTTCATACAATAAAGCGACAACCATAAGGTTCCTGCCAGTTGTCGATAACTTTTACAAAACATGATCATCTCATACAACAACCACTACAAAAAAAATACACTTCCGTGATGATACGTGTTTGTCACAGTAGGTCGCGTTTTTTGTCATGCATGTACATCCATGACAAATTTATGACATAATCAAGATAGTCATACCTGTGCTGTCGTAGAAGTGTTCCATGACATTACCAAAATTATCATCACGGAAGTGTCCACTTCCATGACGATAAATCACGCATCACAGAAGTGCTTTTGTCAAGGGTGACCGACACGTGGCATCCACCGTAACGGAACGCCATTAAGCTATCGGGTCAGATTTTGGATCCGATAACCCGTTAACAGCCCCGACCAATGGGAAATTTCCACGTGTAAAATTCTGATTGGCCGAAGGGAACACTTGTCAGCTCGTTAGTGGGCCAGATGTCACCCGTCCATTGGAGGAGACATGCCTATGGTACGTTGACACGTGGTTGGGCCCAACAGAGGCCCATATAGGTTAAAAAGGCAGGCCCAGTCAAAGGCCCATAGAACTTAATCAGGTACTAGTGGGCCAGCCCAATAATGGCCTGCTTAATAAAGGCCCATTTACAGCCCGAAGCCAGATCTGGCCCGTTAATTGTTCGCCCAATATTTGGGCCCATTTACGGCCCGAAGCCGCATCTAGCCCGTTAATTGTTCGCCCAATATTTGGGCCAATTTGCGGCCCGAAGCCATATCTGGTTCGTTAATTGTTCGCCGAATATTCGGGCCCAACTACAGCCCAGTGACTTTCGGCCTGTTAGAGGCCTGATGTAGACAAGGGCCCATTTCAGCCCGATGTGACTTTCAGCCTGGGAATGGCCCGTGCTGCCCATGGGCCATATATGGTTCGACGGGACATCGGGCCCACTAACGGCCCGTGCTAAAGGTGGCAACAGTTAAGCCCAATGTGACTTTGGGCCTGTTAAAGGCCTGTCGCATAATTCGGCCCGTTGATGCCTGTACTAAGCTTTCGGCCTCTTGAAGGCCCATGATATCAGTGGGCCAACTAAGGCCCGAGATATGTTTCGGCCTGGTAACGGCCCATGAGCTAACTGGGCCCATAACGGCCCGGTCTACATTTCGGCCTGCTGAAGGCCCGTCGACGACTAGTAAAAATTGAGGCCCAACATGCATTTTGGCCTGCTAAAGGCCCATGGTTTCATCTCGGCCGTAACGAAAGCCGATACAATATTCATCTGTTAATGGCCCAACGCTACGGGCCAAACTAAGCTACTGGTCGACAAAAGGCCCAACTAAAATATAGGCGGTGTAAGTTTGGGCCGGCGCAATGTGTGAAGACCCCAATCATTCGGGCCCAAGAAAGACGCAGGCCGGCCCAATTGTGGCCCACTAAAAACCTGGCCCGTTATCGAATGTTTCGGCCCGGTCGACTACATCTGATTTTTTTTCAGCTAGCGAATGATGTCAGTAACTAGTAGGAATTAAGAACAAACCTACTCTATACAATAAAGAAATTATGACATAGTAACTAAGAATAAACCTACACTATACAATAAAGGATTTAAGGTACATTACATCCTTGGGCATCGAAGTTAGCCACGGTGATCATAAAGCAACGAAGAAGCGATTACAAAAAGCGGGCACCATTGCGGCGTAACAAAATAATACTAAACCGAGACCACTTCCAAGACAGTTCAAGAAAGGTTAGCCTTTGAGGGCTAACTGCTGCATAAGCTCTTGAGCAAAGGCTGTGAGACCGACCTAGCATGTCGGTCATAGCTTCTAGGTGTAGCTGTTTAGCGATGAGGTTCTCATTGGTGTTCTCCATAATCTTTCTTAGAATAGGACTTCAAGTCGAAGTTGAGTTGCGAGAATGCCTTTACTGCTAGAACTTGGGGCTGAAGAAGTCGGCTGATTCGCACAATGAATTACGTGAGCTTATGCGAATGTTAGTCTCAAGTAACTTGAACACTACATCAAGACAAGACTTTGGGGTTGTCCCGCTATCTTCAAGATGTTTTGCCTTCTTTACTGCAATATATGTTGGGTTTGTCTCACAGCCTTTAGCAGACTTGTGCATGCCATCAGGCATATCACCTGAAACAAAGCGAGAGAGATGACAGGTTTTGCGTGTATAAACAAAGATGATAAGCATTACATCAATTCTATCAATTTCAAATTAGAAAATAAAGAGTAAGTTCAAAATATCAATAGCATAATTTGGCATTGTTCATAATGGGGGGAGCTTCACCACACTACTGGATTACCATGTCAACATAACAAGCATAGATGAAGGGCAAAGAAAATCATTGCATCTATTTTGGATAATGTGCATGGCATGTTGTTCATATCATCAGCCACATCAGTAAGATAAAACAGGAGATGACAAGGTGCAAACTTGGGCTGCTTCACCACACACTGGATTATAGATCCACAAAACCATGCATACATATAGGGAGTATTAAGTAATGTGCATGGTATGAATAAGAAATTTGGTTTTACAAGTAAAACTTAGAACTTACGGTTCTTACGAACATGCATTTTGGTAGAAACAGCAAACTAAACAGCGATAAGCGATAGGGAGTATGAGAAAATTAAACAGCGAGCTTGAGGATAAAGGCTTTAGAAGGACTGACTTACATTAACAGTTAACACCGGCTTTATAATGCCCTTCTCCATGTCAAGAGAAGGATAACTCAAGAATTTCAGCACAGAATCTTCTTCATAAGCATTGCCTCTACTTTACATTTTGTAGAGAGTAATTATAGATATGATAATACTGGAAGGGATAGAGGATAATGAAGATAAGATGCAGATTGATGCTACATAATCAACTACCAATCCCTAGAAGTACAAGCGTTACAGGACAAAATGTACCGACAAGAGCAATGGGCTACACTTCTGCACTGGCATTGTCTGTGTATTCTACTTGTTGGTAAGATTAAATATAGCTCTGAGCTTTTTTAGTAAATGGTGGGCGAGGGAGATAAGATGTAGAATGCTACAGAATGAACCAATCCCTCTTCACATAATACAAGAGTGTTTTGAACACTGGTGTACTGTACAAAATGTTCTTATATTATGGGACGAAGGGAGTAGCTGTTAATGTAAGTACAGTGATAGACCACGTTCAGTCCTTACAAGAGGACTGCAGAGCTAAACCTCTTCAAAAGCATTGGGTTGATTCTAAATTTGTGTAAGAGTCCATACGGTTCTTATAATGTCCACCAAATGGACGATTACGAGGCTAACATGTGCAGTGATGCTACATAATCAAACAACTATGAAAGTAAGTATGGTCATACAAGGCAAGAGGTACTCTCGAGAGCAATGTAGTGTGCAGTATAGTTGCGAGATTCTGTGGTCCCTTGAGAATGAATGTTCTTTTGCTAACAGTTTTTGTATAAGTGAGACATTAAGGCAAATGCAAAAATGTAGTTCAAATTGTGATGTGATATCATAGACAGTACCTTACGCTGCAGCCGAGACCAATGTGTAACAAGATTATTCCAGTCACCGTCAGATAAATGTAGCATCGGAGACTTTACAGAAATTTCGTTCAGAGGCTTGCCATCGAAGTGCGCTTGCCTCAGGTAGGAACGATACTTCATCAACGAGTGCTTCAAAAGCGCAACCAACTCTTGCTCGTCATCACAATCCAGTTTTCTCCTCGCCTATTTAAAAGAATGAAATCTTGTGTCTTCTGTCAGCAGAAACATATGCAGTAATGACCATGAATAACATTAGTACATTACTTAGGCGTAAGTTGCGGAGGAAGGATCGAAATTGTTCTCAGGTATGCGGTATAATCTTTCCATGAAGGAAAGATGCGCACAAAGTTCCTGACAACAACATAAGCTTCATCTTCTAAACTGGGAAGAAATGGAACAGGGGTCCTATTTGCTGCAATTGGGGCTCTCTCTGGTTCGAAAAGTGTCGGTGTCAAAACCGGCGGATCTCGGGTAGGGGGTCACGAACTGTGCGTCTAGGCGGATGGTAACAGGAGACAAGGGACACGATATTTTTACCCAGGTTCGGGCCCTCTCGATGGAGGTAAAACCCTACTCCTGCTTGATTAATATTGATGATATGGGTAGTACAAGATTGGATCTACCACGAGATCAAGGAGGCTAAACCCTAGAAGCTAGCCTATGGTATGATTGTTGTTCGTCCTATGGACTAAAACCCTCCGGTTTATATAGACACCGGAGAGGGCTAGGGTTACACAGAGTTGGTTACAATGGTAGGAGATCTACATATCCGTATTGCCAAGCTTGCCTTCCACGCCAAGGAAAGTCCCATCCGGACACGGGACGAAGTCTTCAATCTTGTGTCTTCATAGTCTTGGAGTCCGGCCGATGATGATAGTTCGGCTATCCGGACACCCCCTAGTCCAGGACTCCTTGAGTAGCCCCTGAACCAGGCTTCAATGACGACAAGTCCGGCGCGCATATTGTCTTCGGCATTGCAAGGCGGGTTCCTCCTCCGAATAATTCGTAGAAGATTGTGAACACCAGGATAGTGCCGGCTCTGCAAAATAAATTCCACATACCACCATAGAGAGAATAATATTTACACAAGTTCAATCTGCTGACGTATTTTGTGGCGTGACGTCACACCACTACCAAGCCTTTACTTGAATCGTTTTATTATACCACCTCGGTAGCGTTTAGCGAAGAGGTTTCCTTAACACGTCTTGTCGAGCGGTGTGTTCCCCTTATTCAGGATTCCCATCAATACGGACGTGGGTAACCCAACCGCACCATTGATTGCGGCGCTTGGGAGATAAGCGAGTTTTACCAGGCTAGTAGGGACGCATAGTTTCATCCGCCCATATATAAGGGGATAAGGATCCACCTCCTTTACCTACGCCTTCTTTCTCCTTTGCCTATCCATCTCCATGCACTCGAGCTCCAGCGCCCAAGTTCGCACATCTCACCTCGACCCTTTCCAGCCATGTCCGGAGCGGGAGGCAAGTGGATGGCCTCCTCCGTTACAGAGGGGCACATAGAGAAACTGCGTGGCGCCGGATATCTATCCAGCGACATCGCGCACCGGCTGCCCGACGAGGGGCAGCTCATCCCCACCCCTAGGCCTCATGAGAGGGTCGTATTTCTTCCCCACTTCCTCCGTGGACTGGGCTTCCCACTTCATCCCTTTGTCCGGGGGCTCATGTACTACTATGGCCTGGTCTTCCACGATCTGGCCCCAAACTTCATCCTCAACATCTCGGCGTTTATCGTGGGTAATGCGAAACCTTCCTTGCATCCAGCCCCACTTGACGTGGCTAAAGACCTTCAATGTCAAGCGAAGGTTGTGAAGGGCAGCCAAGCGGAGTGCGGAGGTTCCATGGTGGGCAAAATGCCCAATGTCACTTGGTTTGAGGGTGCCTTCGTGGAATCCATCAAAGGGTGGCAATCAGGGTGGTTCTACATCACCGAGCCGCGTGACCCTAAATGGACAGCGGCCCCGAGTTCAGATCTGGCATCCCCATGCAGCTCACCTCTGGAAAAGAAGGGCTTGCTATGGGGTAGTTGGAGGAGCCGACGGACTCGATCTGTCTTGAGACCACTGGTGAACAAGAAGCTTAAGCTTGTCAATGTGATCGAGTCATGCTCGTCCGCCAAATTCTCCCTACCACAGAACGGGCCTTCAATTTGTGGGAGTTTGATCCGGCCTGACCGGACCTTGGCGGGCTCTTGACCACGACATACAAAGCTGCACGGAGGGTCTTTGTTCAAGAAGCGCCAAGCTCCGCATCCGTGACCGAAGATCGCGGATTCAGCATGCAGCGCCCGGCCGTCGAGGTAAGCTATGTCATCCTTTACGGGACACTCATTTTCTCCCATAGTTTGACTCTATGTGGGATCTAAACTCCCAATGCCTTTAACAGGACTGGCGAAGACGTCCGGATAGGTAATCCGGCCGGCCCCTTCCGAGAAGACCAGCGGACACCCGTTTGACGGGCTGCTGGTCCCGCACTACGTGGTGCGGAGAAGAAGGCCACGGGAACCGAAGGAGTTCGGCGTCAGTGATATCGGACTCATCGTCCGATGACTCGAGGCGGATTCCTCCCGAAGCGAGGAGAAGAAGAAGAGGCCTCTCCCGGGGAAGAGAGAAGAGGAAGGCCTCCCCAACTAGGGAGGCGAAGGGTCAGAAGGAAGGACCTTCCCCGGACTGCTCCGCCAACATTGGCGACGATAATGAGGAGTGGCCCTCAAGGGCCAAGCCCCTGGCGAGATCGTAAGTATCTAAACTCCTAGATGATTTATAATTTTTCTTTTTGCCACACGGTGTCTTTCTAACGCTGCATACCATCTGTTGTCCGGCCAAGGATGATCTTCCCGCTTCGTCGAGCGGGTCCTTGGGCACGTCGGATGTGGATTCTATCCCGACTGCCTCCACCTCCCATGACACTGACGACATCGAGGTGGGATCCCGGGAAGGGACCCGCCAGGAGGAGGAGGCCCTGGAGGTGCCGCCGGGCAACCTCCGGACCGCGACAAACTCCGCACGGAACTGCGGTGGTTCGAGTCCGGCAGCGACCCTTCGAAGAAGGGCAAGGCTGTGACGCGGAGGCCTCCGTCAACGGGCGCGGATAACTTGTTGGGGCGCTCAACGGCTCTTCCATCAAAGAAGAACACCGCCTTGTCATGAGTGCGGTGATTGAAAGGTTCACTCGCCAAGAGTGGGCTGGCGAAGCTCGCTGCAGACCTTCTAGCGAGCTTTGAGGTAAGAATTTTAAGATGTGTAATATAATACCGCATAGACGGTAGCCCACGATGCTCGGTTCGGTGTTGGAAACAAAAGCGGATGAGGATCTAAAAAGATATCGCAGGAGTCTAAAAATATGTCAATATGGGTTTGCAGGCTCTTACGCTTTGACCTCTGCCCGACTTGACTACGGAGGTCAATACCTTGAAGCGAGCCTCGGCGGTCGAGGCGAGCTCGGCCGTGCCAAGAAGCAGCTCGAGGACAAGGAAGGTGAGTAACACCGTATTAAAGTTGTACCTTCTGAGAAAAGGATTTGGTTGCAAGAGAAATAACAAGGATAACGAGGGTACTACAGGGGCCACAAATGAGGTGGCGACCACGAAGGAGGCGATATCATGGCTGAACATAATGCGCCATGAGCGAGCCGAGCGAGAGAAGCAGAGGCGCGGGTGGCGGCGGTACAACAAACTCTCTGTGCTCGTGGAAAAGCACGAGTTTGGGCGTGACTCAAGACTCGAGAGTCCGAGCTTGCGTCGGCTCTTGGGAGTGCCAAAGCCGCAAAGGTCGAAGCCCACAAGGCCCTCCAGGAAATCGAGGATTTGAAGAAAATAGCGGCGGGTAAGGCATTTTTCATGCAAAGCAAGCATGTGAATGTGAATTACCTATTACTTACCCGAATTCGGAGCTCTCCAGGAGCATTCGCAGATCTGCCCTTGCAGCGTATCCGATCTTGCCGCTTTCTACGGGCGAGGAGGGAGCTCGGCGGAGAAGGTCTTTTGGTCTCGATATCTTTGAGGCGGACATCAGTGCCCTTAGCGACCAGGTGAAGCAGCTGATCGAGCTCCACAAGGTGGCGAACAGGCCATGAAGGGCTTCATAGTTGGTGTGTCCGGGAGGCCATGCACAGGAGCTACTTCGGCTGGTCGGCGGCTGGTGGATCGTGTCCCTGGGTTGAAGTCGTCAAGCACTCACTTTGCATTGAAGGTGCCCGTCGGGCCTTGCCCGTGCAAAGGTGCCTTTGGGGCAGGATGGATGATGAAGCTTGTGACAGACGCGCCACCGGCGGGCAAGGAGTATCATGCGCCGAAATGTATTATAAGAGTGTCTGAAGGGTGCCGCGTGATTGCGGTGAGTGCTCCAAAGATGTAATATTTGAGTAAACTTCGCATTTTGTTATCTGTGCGCTGAAAACTTTTGTTCATATCGCTAAGCAACGCTTGTTAATTTAAAATATTACCTTCTATGCGGCCGTTTATCAAATTTGAGAGATGGCAAGTCGTAAACTTCAGCCCCCACGCCACTAGTCTTTGGGTTGTTTGGGATAAACTTGGCGCTCTTGTTCCCATGTTTGGGTCCATCTAGGGAGGCGCTTAACACAACGAACGAGGCAACCGGACTTATAATGTTTGAACACTCTCACTTAGCCATAGAATTCTATAATTTTAAATTTCGTGAAGCCCCTAGTGTTGGAAGACCGAGTTCGGGCGCTATCCATGCTGGGCGGACAAAGCGGTTCCTCGCTCTAAGCGGCATAAGTCTTTAGGGACTCGAAAAACCTCTCGAACAGCGACCAGCTCTCGCCGTATCATGACGGTCAGTTTAGCTTTTCCTCGAGGCGCTCGCCCAGCTCAACCGAGGCGCAATCGCGATGGTTCTCCCAGTGCTACCTTAGCCGATACAGCGGGCGTAAGGCACAAAAACATGGGGCAGGCAAACCCAACTATTGACCCAAGACATGATTTGGAGCCGATGCATATAATGCTATAAGTTCGGGTGCCGCACTTGTGAAAGTGTTGGGTGTTGACCTTGTATTTTTGTGAGTTGTGTGCTGAGTGCATTGAGCTTGTAAAGTAGGGTAGTTGCTGTTGTTGTTTTGCTAGACAGATTCTGTTATAATTTGATGCCATGTTAACATGCTTCCACTAATCAATCTATGCATAATCTGGAGATGCTCTATAAACATGATTTGATATACTTGTCTTGATATATCCATTCATGCCCTTGGTTGCATTTATAGCCTGCTGGAACATGTTCACTTTTTGCTCCAAAGTTGCTTGAAAATGTTTCCTGGCAGACTGCTTTGCATGAGATTCAATTTTCACGAGGTTGTTGTAGTTGATCCGTATGCTATGAGGTTGTTCTTGCCATGTATAGCTCCTATGCCATGTCTTCTTGATGGGTGTATTCTTAGTTTATCATGAGATGCTTTGTAGTGAGTGCATCGAGCTCATTTAACATGCCATGTTGAATCTGTTTTTGCCATGTCCTGATATTTTCACTAAGTCTGAAATCTGTAATAAAACTTGCTGCATGTTTACGGTGCCATCATTTCTTAGAGTCCTTTTGGCTTATGGTCAGTAAGGGTCTATTGATATATGCTTTGAGTAGAATCATGTCATGCCTTGCTTTGCTATTATAAGTTCCTGTAGCATGTTGTTTGCTTGCTCTAAACATGCCTTCCTCGATGTTAAATCCTCGCATGTTAGTATTTTCACTAAGTCTGTGAACCCTGATATTTTGAGCACTTTCTCCATGCTTGTTTGAACATGTTATGATGTGATTTAGCCGTAGCTCAGTGTTCCTCTTTTGTTAAGCATCTCCTGTAGTTCGCTTTCATATGCTTTGTTTTTATGTTGGGGTGCTGTAGCATAGTTTTGTGTTGCGTATAAGTAGCATCGGGTGTTAAACGCAGATTTGCGCTATTCTTGTTTTGCTTTGTCATTTGCAAACCGTGCATCCGATTCCGTGATCTTTATATCGATTTCAACGAAATCATCTCATCTTTCCAGCGGCATACTTGGTTTGCCAAGTTGATGCCCGTTCATCATTTTCCTTCCGAGCATACATATGCATAGCATATCACATCTCGTGATAGCATGTCATGTATCAGCATCATATTGTTTGTGCATTGTTCCTTGTTTGATTGTGGTTCCGCTGTTTGTGTTCTTGCTTTGGGTAGAGCCGGGAGACGAGTACGTGAACGAGGAACCTGTTGAGAACGCCTCACGAGGATCCAGCCTCGACAACTCGAGAACCTTGCAGCAAGATGACCATACCTCGAAATCACTACTATCTTTGCTATGCTAGTTTGCCGCCTTTTGCTATGCCAATGCTACGATGCTCACCTTTTGCTTGTCAGCCTCCCAAATTGCCATGAACCTCTAACCTTGACACCATTCCTAGCAAACCGTTGTTTGGCTATGTTACCGCTTGTTTCACCTCTTATAGCGCTGTTAGTTGGCAGTGAAGTTGAAGATTTCCACATGGTGATGTGGTTTTGTTGGGATATCACAATATCTCTTATATTATTAATGCATCTATATACTTGGTAAAGGTGGAAGGCTCGGCCTTATGCCTGGTGTTTTGTTCCACTTCTGCCGCCTCTAGTTTCCGCTATACCGTGTTATGTTCCCGGATTTTGCGCCCCTTACGCTGTCGGGTGATTTATGGACCTCTCGATACCGCTTTGAATAAAACTTGTCCAGAAGGCCCAACATTGCCTTTTACCATTTGCCTCACCACCACCTACTTTTTTCCTTGGGAGTCGCCTTCGAGGGTCATCTTTATTTTAGCCCCCCGGCCAATGCTTGTCTAAGTGTTGGTCCACACTAGAGCGCTTTGTAGCGCCACCTCAAGGAAACTTGAGGTCTGGTTTTAGTCAGACGGACTGCTCATCCGGTGTGGCCTCGAGACGATACGCTGCTGCTACTATCGGATGGTCGGCACACCGGAGGCTTTGCTGGTCTTGTTTTACCATTGTCGAAATGTCTTGATGTACCGGGATTCCGAGCCTGATCGGAGTGTCTCGGGTGAAGGTCTATTCTTCGATGATCGCGAGAGCTTGTCATGGCTGTTGGGACACCCTGCAGGTTTAAACTTCTCGACGTGCCCGCGCGTTATGTGGCGATGGGAATTTGTTAATGTCCGTTGTAGAAACCCAAGTCGACCTTAATTAAAATACATCAACTGTGTTACCGTGATGGTCTCTTCCATGAGTCCGGAAGTGAACACGTGTTGGAGTTATGCTTGACGAGGTTGCTATAGGATCACTTCTTGATCATACTTTTATCGACCGTGCTTTGCCTTCTCTTCTCGCTTCCTCATTTGCGATGTTAGCCTCCGATATGCTAGTCGCTTGCGTGCTCCACCTCATGCCTTTACCTTACCCATAAGCTTAAATAGTCTTGATCTCTGGTGTGAGATTGCTGAGTCCTCGTGGACTCACCGGATACTTCCAAAACCAGTTTGCGTGTGCCTATGTTAATGAAAGGTGACAAACTAAGCTCAAGGAGGAGCTCGATGAAGATCTTGCCCTTTGTGTTGTTTCGTTTCTAGTTGTTCAAGAGTGGAGCCCAGCTTGGGGTCGATCGGGGACCCTTGTCGATTTGGGGTTCTTTCTTTTACTTTGGTTCCGTAGTCGGACCTTGATTGTATCTGGATGATGTAATGCTTTATTCATGTAATTGTGTGAAGTGGCGATTGTAAGCCAACTATGTATCTCTTTCCCTTATGTATTACTTGGGTTGTGTGAAGATTACCTCACTTATGACATTGCTTTCAATGCGGTTATGCCTCTAAGTCGCAAGCTTCGACACGGGAGATATAGCCGCATCGAATGCGTATACCATTATTAGCCCGCATTTAAAATGCTCTTGTTTGACGGGATCTCTCGGCACGCAAATTCGGTCAGTCGCTGAGGCTTGCCTCGCCTCCGGAGGGAGGCATGTAATTATCATTCTCTACCTCTTCGCCCCGCCGCCTCTCGTGAGGGTCAAGCCCGCCCCTCCCCCAGGTCAATCATGCCGAGGGGTTATCTTCGACTCTCTCGGGGTGTTATTATCTCCTGTGCCGGAATCTCCATTCTTGCCGTGGGCAGGATTTGGAGCGGCGTCACCGACGTCAAGCGCTGGGGCTGTTTCTTGAGGAGCCTTCTCCGTCAAGATCCTCGCCGTTTCCCATCCTTTGGGATGTCCACCATGTATATGTCGTCGATGACGAGGTCTTCAAAGGTCTCGTAGGCGCTGGTTCTTGTCGCCTCAAAGATCGCCGCCCATACCGCCGATGTCTTCGGAGTCGTAATTCAGCATGTCTCATAGATCGCCGATAGTGGCTACAAAGTGGTGTGGGTGGCTTTGAATTTTTTCGTCCGTCTCAAGATCCCAACCGTCCGGACCGCAGTCCGCCATGGCTCTCCGATAACGAGAGATACTTTAGTGAATTCGTAATGTCGCCAAAGGGTGAGTGCCGAAGATGTCCGCGGCGGTGAACTCCATGATCGGCGCCAATCGGATTCTGTTGGTAGAAGCAGGAGGTTCGAGTCCGCTGAGGAGTCCCGACTCGGAGTCACGAGCTTACAAGGATGAGGTCGATTCGCCCATCGCCAAAGAGGTTGCAGCCCCGAGGCGTGTGTTAGCCACTCGCCCTCGATCCGCACGGTCGGCTCAACTAAGGGTCGGGCGGACTCGTAGCGCCTCCTGTGGCACTGTCCGCAAAGAAGCTAAATCATGCCCATCGTGACAAGGCAGCGGCGCTGGCTTCGGCTGTGGCTCTAATCCGTCAAGATCAAGTCCTCGCGGATGTCATCCGTGAAGTTTAGACTTCCAATCTGACTTGACGCCAGGGGCGAAGCCGATCGATCTTCCGATGGCTGCCTTAATTGGCCCACAAAGGCAAAGTCGCCGAATATGAAGATCTCGTCCGGGAGAAAAGTCTCACCTGATCGCGCCTGTTGTTGTTGATGATCGGGAGCCATCGAGCCTATCGGTGATGACACACGTAGGAACTCTCAATGAAAGCACCAATGTCGGTGTCAAACCGGCGGATCTCGGTAGGGGGTCCCGAATCGCGCGCCTAGGCGGATGGTAACAGGAGACAAGGGACACAATGTTTTTACCTGTGTTCGCCTTCTCGATGGAGGTAAAACCCTACCCCGCTTGATTAATATTGATGATATTGGTAGTACAAGAGTGGATCTACCACGAGATCAAGGAGGCTAAACCTAGAAGCTAGCCTATGGTATGATTGTTG
Organism: Aegilops speltoides; assembly: GCA_021437245.1. Classification (NCBI taxonomy): domain Eukaryota; kingdom Viridiplantae; phylum Streptophyta; class Magnoliopsida; order Poales; family Poaceae; genus Aegilops; species Aegilops speltoides. Next base: position 182,205,453 of record CM038147.1, read on the forward strand.
TAATGGTTGTTCGTCCCCACGGATTAAAAACCTCCGGCTTATATAGACACCGAGAGGGCTAGGGTTACACGTAGTCGGTTACAATGGTAGGAGATCTACATATCCGTGACACAAGCTTGCCTTCCACGCCAAGGAAAGTCCCATCCTATTACACGGACGAAGTCTTGAATCTTGTATCTTCATAGTCTTGGAGTCCGCCGATGATGATAGTCCCGCTATCCTGACACCCCCTTGTCCAGACTCCTCAACAAGCTTTTCCAAAAGTCTCAGATAAAACCATATGCTTTGATCACCTCATCAAAGCGTGATATTCCAACTCCGAGATGCTCGCACCACCATAAATGGATCGCTGAGCTTGCACACTTAGTTAGCACCTTTAGGATCGATAAAACCTTCGGTTGCATCATATACAACTCTTCTTAAGAACCGCTATGAATGCAGCTGACATCCATTTGCCGATTTCATAATCATAAAATGCGCAATTGCTAACATGATTCGGACTCGACTTAAGCATCGCTACGGGTAAGAAAGTCTCATCGTAGTAACTCCTTGAACTTGTCAAAACCTTTAAGCACAAGTTGAGATTTATAGATAGTAACATTACCATCAGCATTAGTCTTCTTCTTGAAGATCCATTTATTCTCTATGGGTCGCTGATCATCGGGCAAATCCATCAAAGTCCACACTTTGTTCTCATACATGGATCCTATCTCGCATTTCGTGGCCTCAAGCCATTTATTGGAATCTAGGATCATCATATCTTCTTCATAGTTCGTGAGGTTCGCCATGGTCAAGTAACATGACTTCCGTATCAGACTACCGCATCACTCAAAAGTGGATCGTGCTCCGTCGACCTATGAGGTTCTCAGTAGTAACTTGATATGAAGTTTCATGATCATTATCATTAGTTTCTCTCTAGTTGGTGTAGGCATCACGGGAATGGATTTCTGATGAGCTACTTTCCAAATTGAGAGAAGGTACAATTACCTCATCAAGTTCTACTTTCCTCCCATTCACTTCTTTCGAGAGAAACTCCTTCTCTAGAAAGGTTCCATTCTTGGCAACAAAGATCTTGCCTTTGGATCTGTGGTAGAAGCTGCACCATTGTTTCCTTAGGTTATCCTATGAAGACAACTTCTCCGATTTGGGTTCGCTTATCAGTCAAGCCTTTTGACATAAGCATCGTGATCCCCAAACTTTTTAAGAAACGACAACTTAGGTTTATTGCCAAACCATAGTTCATACGGTGTCGTGTCAACGGGTTTTGACGGTGCCCTGTTTAATGTGAATGCAGCTGTCTCTAATGCATAACCCCAAAACGATAGTGGTAAATCGGTAAGAGACATCATAGATCACACCATATCTAATAAAGTGCAGTTACGATGTTCAGACACACCATTACGCTGTGGTGTTCCAGGTGGCGTGAGTTTTGAAACTATTCCACATTGTTTTAAATGAAGGCCAAACTCAGAATTCAAAAAATTCACCTCCATGATCATATCGTAGAAACTTTATTTTCTTGTTACAATGATTCTCCACTTCACTCTGAATTTTTTTGAACCTTTCAAATGTTTCAGACTTGTGTTTCACTAAGTAGATATACCCACATCCGCTCAAATCATCTATGGAGGTCAGAAAATAACGATACTCGCCACGAGCCTCAGCACTCATCGGACCTCATACTTTGGTATGTATTATTTCCAATAAGTCATTAGCTTGTTCCATTGTTCCGGAGAACGGAGTTTTAGTCATCTTGCCCATAAGTCACGGTTCGCAAGTATCAAATGGTTCATAATCAAGTGATTCCAAAAGTCCATCTGCATGGAGTTTCTTCATGTGCTTTACACCAATATGACCTAAATGGCAGTGCCACAAGTATATTGCACCATCATTATCAACTTTGCATCTTTTGGCATCAATATTATGAATATGTGTATCACTACGATCGAGATTCAAAAAACCATTAACATTGGGTGTATGACCATAGAAGGTTTTATTCATTTAAACCGAATAACAATTAGTCTCTGTCTTAAATGAATAACCAATAAAGACGATCCTATCTTGTTCATGCTCAACTCAAACACCAAATAACATTTATTTAGGTTCAACACTAATCCCAAAGTATAGGGAGTGTGCGATGATGATCATATCAATCTTGGAACCACTTCCAACACACATCGTCACTTCATCCTCGACCAGTCTCTATTTATCTCTCGAACTCATGTTTTGAGTTACTAATCTTAGCAACCTAACAGATATCAAATACCCAGCGCTACTAGGAGCACTAGTAAGGTACACAATAATAACATGTATATCAAATATACCTTTGTTCACTTTGCCATCCTTCTTATCCGCCAAATATTTGGGGTAGTTCCGCCCAAACCATTTCTTTGCAGAGAAGCAACCCGCTTAGGCTTAGGTCCAGGTTTGGGCTTCTTAACAGAGTGACAACTTGCTTGCCATTCTTCTTGAAGTTCCTTTCTTTCCCTTTGCCCTTTCTTGAAACTAGTGGTCTTGTTTAATTATCACCATGATGCTTTTTCTTAATTTCTACCTTCGTCGATTTCAAAGATTCACGTAAGAGCTTCGGAACGCCATCATCCTTGCATATTATAGTTCATCATGAAGTTCCTCAGAATCTTGGTCGATGGTGACTAGAGAACTCGTCAATCACTATCTTATCCGGAAGATTAACTCCCACTTGATTCAAGCGATTGTAGTACCCTGACATTCGAGCACATGCTCACTAGCCGAGCTATTCTCCTCCATCTTCTAGGCAAAGTACTTGTCGAGGTCTCATACCTCTCGACATGGGCATGAGTCCGAAATACCAATTTTAGCTCTTGGAACATCTCATATGCTCCATGGTGTTCAAAACGTTTTGAGGTCCCGGTTCTAAGCCATAAAGCATGGTGCACTAAACTATCAAGTAGTCATCATATTGAGCTAGCCAAATGTTCATAACGCCTCAGACTCGCCTCCCGCAATAGGTCTCGTCTGCTAGCGGTGCATCAAGGACATAATTCTTTGTGCAAAGAATGAGGATAACCTCATATCATGGACCCATTCCGCATCATTGCTACTATTATCAGACTAAGTTCATGATAAATTAAAGTTTAATTAATCAACTTAGTTTTCTAGGAACATATAAAAAACATAGACCTACAACGTGAGCTATTGATCTACAACATAATTTGCAAATATTATCAGACTAAGTTCATGATAAATTAAAGTTTAATTAATCATATTACTTAAGAACTCCCACTTAGATTGACATCCCCTAGTCATTTAAATGGTACGTGATCCAAATCAACTAAACCATGTCCAATCATCACATGAGATGGAGTAGTCATCAATGGTGAACATCTCTATGTTGATCATATCTACTATATGATTCACGCTCGACCTTTCGGTCTCTAGTGTTTCAAGGCCATGTCCAGACATGCTAGGCTCACAAGTTTAACCCGAGTATTCCACATGTGCAAAACTGGCTTGCAATCGTTGTATTTGAACGTAGAGCCTATCACACCCGATCATCACGTGGTGTCTTAGCACGAAGAACTTTCATGATGGTGCATACCTGCAGAACACTTATACCTTGAAATTTAGTTAAGGATCATCTTATAATGCTACCGCCATACTAAGAAAAATAAGATGCAAAAGATAAACATCACATGCAATCAAAATATGTGACATGATATGGCCATCATCATATTGTGCTTTTGATCTCCACCACCAAAGCAACGCCATGATCTCCATCGTCATTGGCTTGACACCTTGATCTCCATCGAGTATCGCAGATCTCGCCAACTATTGCTTCTACGACTATCGCTACCGCTTAGTGATAAAGTAAAGCAATTACATGGCGCTTGTATTTCATAATAAAGCGATAAACCATAAGGTTCCGCCAGCCATTGTCGATAACTTTTACAAAACATGATCATCTCATACAACAACCACTACAAAAAAATACACTTCCGTGATGATACGTGTTTGTCAAGAGGTCGCTTTTTGTCATGCATGTACATCCATGACAAATTTATGACATAATCAAGATAGTCATACCAGGTCCGTCAGAGAAGTGTTCCATGACATTACCAAAATTATCATCACGAAGTGTCCACTTCCATGACGATAAATCACGATCACGTAAGTGCTTTTGTCAAGGGTGACCGACACGCGGCATCCACCGTAACGGAACGCCATTAAGCTATCGGGTCGATTTTGATCCGATAACCCGTTAATGTTCCACCAATGGGAAATTTCCACGGTAAAATTTCGATTGGTCAAGGGAACACTTGTCACCGTTAGGGGGCCGATGTCACCCGCCCATTGGAGGAGACATGCCTATGGTACGCTGACACGTGGTTGGGCCCAACAGAGGCCCATATAGGTTAAAAAGGCAGGCCCAACCAAAGGCCCATAGAACTTAATCAGTACTAGTGGGCCAGCCCAATAATGGCCTGCTTAATAAAGGCCCATTTACAGCCCGAAGCCAGATCTGGCCCGTTAATTGTTCGCCCAATATTTGGGCCCATTTACGGCCCGAAGCCGCATCTAGCCCGTTAATTGTTCGCCCAATATTTGGGCCAATTTGCGTCCGGCCATATCTGGTTCGTTAATTGTTCCCGAATATTCGGCCCAACTACAGCCTCAAAGGACTTTCGCCCGTTAGAGGCCCTGATGTAGACAAGGGCCCATTTCAACCCGGTGTGACTTTCACCGAATGGCCCGTGTCGCCTATGGGCCATATATGGTTCGACGACATCGGCCCACTAACGGCCCGCAAGCTAAAGGTGGCAACAAGCCTCAATGTGACTTTTGGCCTGTTAAAGGCCCGTCGATAATTCGCCCGCTGATGCTCAGATTAAGCTTCTTCTTGAAGGCCCATGATATCGGCAATAACTAAGGCCCGAGATATGTTTCGCCCGGTAACGGCCCATGAGCTAACGGGCCCATAACGGTCGGCCTACATTTCGCCGTCAAGGTCTGCCGACGACTAGTAAAAATTGAGGCCCAACATGCATTTTGGCCTCGCTAAAGGCCCATGAGTTTATCTCGCCGTAAAAAGCCAAGACAATATTCATCTCTCAAGCATGGCCCAACGCTACTCGGGCCAAACTAAGCTACTGGTCGACAAAAGGCCCAACTAAAATATAGGCCGTGTAAGTTTGGGCCCGCCAAGAATGTGTGAAGACCCCAATCATTCGCCCAAGAAGACGCAGCCGACCAATTGTGGCCCACTAAAAACCTGGCCCGTTATCGAATGTTTCGCCCCTACGACTATCTGATTTTTTTTCAGCTAGCTTAATGATGTCAAGAATTAGTAGGAATTAAGAACAAACCTACTCTATACAATAAAGAAATTATGACATAGTAACTAAGAATAAACCTACACTATACAATAAAGGATTTAAGGTACATTACATCCACTCGGCATCAAGTTCGCCACCAAAGGATCATAAAGCGCAACGAAGAAGCAGATTACAAAAATCGGGCACCATTGCAACAGAATAAAATAATACTAAACCGAGACCACTTCCAAGACAGTTCAAGAAAGGTTAGCCTTATGGGGAACTGTCAAGGCAAGCCGAGAGTAGTCAGTGAGACCGACTCTAGCATGTCGGTCATAGCTTCTAGGTGTAGCTGTTTAGCTGGATGAGGTTCTCATTGGTGTTCTCCGCAATCTTTCTTAGAGATAGGACTTCAAGTCGAAGTTGAGTTGCGTAATGCCTTTCGCTAGAACTTGGGACCCAAGAAGTCGAATCCATTCGCATAATGATTCGTGGAGCTTGTCCAATGTTAGTCTCAAGTAACTTGAACACTACATCAAGACAAGACTTTGGGGTTGTCCCGCTATCTTCAAGATGTTTTGCCTTCTTTATCGCAATATATGTTGGGTTTGTCTCACAGCCTTTAGCAGACTTGTGCATGCCATCGTGCATATCACCTCAAACAAAGGCAGAGATGACAGTTTTGCACGGTATAAACAAAGATGATAACTGCTCTCATTAATTCTATCCAATTTCAAATTAGAAAATAAAGAGTAAGTTCAAAATATCAATAGCATAATTTGGCATTGTTCATAATGGGGGAGCTTCACCACACTCATCGATTACCATGTCAACATAACAAGCATAGATGAAGGGCAAAGAAAATCATTGCATCTATTTTGGATAATGTGCATGGCATGTTGTTCATATCATCACCACATCAAGAAGATAAAACAGAGATGACAAGGTGCAAACTTGGGCTGCTTCACCACACAATCGGATTATAGATCCACAAAACCATGCATACATATAGGGAGTATTAAGTAATGTGCATGGTATGAATAAGAAATTTGGTTTTACAAGTAAAACTTAGAACTTACGGTTCTTACGAACATGCATTTTGGTAGAAACAAAGAACTAAACAAAGAAAGAAACGATAGGGAGTATGAGAAAATTAAACAATGCAGCTTGAGGATAAAGGCTTTAGAAGGACCGACTTACATTAACAGCTAACACCGCTTTATAATGCCCTTCTCCATGTCAAGAGAAGGATAACTCAAGAATTTCAGCACGTAATCTTCTTCATAAGCATTGCCTCTACTTTACATTTTGTAGAGAGTAATTATAGATATGATAATACCGAAGGGATAGAGGATAATGAAGATAAGATGCAGATTGATGCTACATAATCAACTACCAATCCTTAGAAGTACAAGCGTTACATAGACAAAATGTACCGACAAGAGCAATGGGCTACACTTCAAGACCGGCATTGTCTCGTAGGTATTCTACTTGTTGGTAAGATTAAATATAGCTCGAGCTTTTTTAGTAAATGGTGCGAGGGAGATAAGATGTAGAATGCTACACTGAACTAATCTCTTCACATAATACAAGAGTGTTTTGAACACCTGTGTACTGCATAAAATGTTCTTATATTATGGGACGGGAGTAGCTGTTAATGTAAGTACATAAGGATAGACCACGTCTCAGCCTTATAAGAGGATCGCAGAGCTAAACCTCTTCAAAAGCATTGGGTTGATTCTAAATTTGTGTAAGAGTCCATACGGTTCTTATAATGTCCACCAAATGGACGACATTTAGGCTAACATGTGCAAAGGATGCTACATAATCAAACAACTATGAAAGTAAGTATGGTCATACAAGGCAAGAGGTACTCTCGAGAGCAATGTAGTGTGCGTGAGATAGTTAGATTCTGTGGTCCCTTGAGAATGAATGTTCTTTTGCTAACAGTTTTTGTATAAGTGAGACATTAAGGCAAATGCAAAATGTAGTTCAAATTGTGATGTGATATCATAGACAAGACTTACACCGCAGCCGAGACCAATGTGTAACAAGATTATTCCAGCCACCGCCGATAAATGTAGCATCGAGACTTTACAGTAAATTTCGCTCAGAGGCTTGCCATCAAGCGCGCTTGCCTCGTAGGAACGACATCATCAACGAAGTGCTTCAAAAGCGCAACCAACTCTTGCTCGCCATCACAATCCAGCTTTTCTCCTCGCCTATTTAAAAGAATGAAATCTTGTGTCTTCGTCAAACAGAAACATGCGCAGAATGACCATGAATAACATTAGTACATTACTTAGGCGGTTAGTTGCGAGGAAGACCGAAATTGTTCTGTGGTTCAAGTGTATAATCTTTCCATGAAGGAAAGATGCGCACAAAGTTCCCGACAACAACATAAGCTTCATCTTCTAAACTGGAAGAAATGGAACAGGGTCCTATTTGCTGCAATTGGGGCTCTCTCTCGTTTAAAAAGTGTCGGTGTCAAACCGCGGATCTCGGTAGGGGGTCACGAATCGCAAGGCCTAGGCGGATGGTAACAGGAGACAAGGACACGATATTTTACCTGTGTTCGCCCTCTCGATGGAGGTAAAACCCTACTCCCGCTTGATTAATATTGATGATATGGGTAGTACAAGATTGGATCTACCACGAGATCAAGGAGGCTAAAACCTCAGAAGCTAGCCTATGGTATGATTGTTGTTCGCCCTATGGATTCAAAACCTCCGTTTATATAGACACCGGAGAGGGCTAGGGTTACACAGAGTTGGTTACAATGGTAGGAGATCTACATATCCAGATTGCAAGCTTGCCTTCCACGCCAAGGAAAGTCCCATCCGGACACGGACTAAGTCTTCAATCTTGTGTCTTCATAGTCTTGGAGTCCCCGCCGATGATGATAGTTCGCTATCCGGACACCCCCTAGTCCAGACTCCTTGAGTAGCCCCTCGAACTGAAGCTTCAATGACGACAAGTCCCGCGCAAGATATTGTCTTTGCATTGAAGGCGGGTTCTCCTCCCAATAATTGTAGAAGATTGTGAACACCAGATAGTGCCGCTCGCAAAATAAATTCCACATACCACCATAGAGAGAATATTTACACAAGTTCAATCTGCCGACGTATTTTGTATGCGACGTCACACCACTACCAAGCCTTTACTTGAATCGCTTTTATTATACCACCTCAAGGCTTAGCTTAAGAGGTTTCTTGGCACGCCTTGTCAAGCAGACCTGTTCCCTTTATTCCGGGATTCCCATCAATACGGACGGGTAACCCAACCGCACCATTGATTGCGGCGCTTGGGAGATAAGCGAGTTTTACCAAAGCTAGTAGGGACGATAGTTTCATCCGCCTCCATATAAGGATAAGGATCCACCTCCTTTACCCACGCCTTCTTTTCTCCTTTGCCTATCCATCTCCATGCACTCGAGCTCCAAATACCTAAGTTCGCACATCTCACCTCGACTCCCTTTCCAACCATGTCCGGAGCGGAGGCAAGTGGATGGCCTCCTCCTCACATGTAGGGGCACATAGAGAAATCGCGGGCGCCGATATCTATCCAAATGATTATCAAGCACCACGCCTGCTGACGAGGGCAGCTCATCCCACCCCCTAGGCCTCATGAGAGGGTCGATTTCTTCCCCACTTCCTCCCGTGGACTCGGCTTCCACTTCATCCCTTTGTCCGGGCTCATGTACTACTATGGCTCGGTCTTCCACGATCCGCCCCAAACTTCATCCTCAACATCTCGGCTTATCGTCAGGTAGCGAGGCCTTCCTTCTGATCCAGCCCCACTGCTTGTGGCTAAAGACCTTCAATGTCAAGTCAAGGTTGTGAAGGGCAGCCAAGCGGAGTGCGGAGGTTCCATGGTGGGCAAATGCCCAATGTCACTTGGTTTGAGGGTGCCTTCGTGGAATCCATCAAAGGGTGGCAATCGTGGTGGTTCTACATCACCGAGCCTGTGTGACCTTAAATGGACAAATGCCCCCGAAGTTCAGATTCCGCATCCCCATGCAGCTCACCTCCGGAAAGAGAAGGGCTTGCTATGGGGTAGTTCGGAGGAGCCGACCGACTCAATCCCTGCCTTCACCACTGTGAACAAGAAGCTTAAGCTTGTCAATGTGATCCAGTCATGCTCGTCCGCCAAATTCTCCCTACCAAAGAACGGGCCTTCAATTTGTGGGAGTTTGATCCCGACAAAGACCGACCTTGAGCGGGCTTCTTCGACATACATACAAAGCTGCCTGGAGGGTGCTGTTCAAGGGCCAAGCTCCCGCATCCGCGGACCAAGATCGCGGATTCAAGCATGCGCCTTCTACCGCCGAGGTAAGCTATGTCATCCTTTACGGACACTCATTTTCTCCCATAGTTTGACTCTATGTGGGATCTAAACTCCCAATGCCTTTTAACAGACTGGCGTAAGACGCCCGATAGGTAAACCGTCTCGGCCTCTTCCAAGACCTCCATGACACCCGCTTGACGGGGTTGCTGGTCCCGCACTTTACGTGGTGCCGAGAAGAAGGCCACGGAACCCAAGGAGTTCCCTGCGTCAGTGATATCGACTCATCGTCCGATGACTCGAGGCGGATCTCTCCTCAAGACGAGGAGAAGAAGAAGAGGCCTCTCACGGGGGAGAGAAGAAGAGGAAGGCCTCCCCAACTAGGGAGGCCGAAGGGTCCAAGAAGGGAAGGACCCTTCCCCCGGACTGCTCCGCCAACATTGGCGACGATAATGAGGAGTGGCCTCAAGGGCCTGTTCTCGCGAGATCGTAAGTATCTAAACTCCTAGATGATTTATAATTTTTCTTTTGCCACACGGTGTCTTTCTAACGCTGCATACCATCTGCTGTCCGCCAAGGATGATCTTCCCGCTTGCCGAAGCGGGTCCTGGGCACGCCGGATGTGGATTCTATCTCCACCGCCTCCACCTCCTGATGACATCGACGACATCGAGGTGGGATCCCGGAAGGGACCCGCCAGAGGAGGAGGCCTCGAGGTGCCGCCGGCAACCTCCTGCATTTCGCAGACTAACTCCGCGACCGAACTCGCAGTGGTTCCGGAGTCGCGCGAGCGCCCCTTCGTAAGAAGGGCAAGATCGGACGCCGAGGCCTCCGGCCCAACCGAGGCGCCGGATAACTTGTTGGAGGCGCCAACGGTTTTTCCATCAAAGAAGAACACCGACCGCCATGAGTGCGGTGATTCGTAAGGTTCACCGCCAAGAGTGGGCTGCCGAAGCTCGCAGCAGCCTTCAGCGTGCTTTGAGGTAAGAATTTTAAGATGTGTAATATAATAACGCATAGACAAGAAGCTCCTCGAGCGCTCGGTTCGTGTTCGGAAACAAAAGCCGGACCGAGGATCTAAAAAGATATACGCAGGAGTCTAAAAATATGTCAATATGGGTTTGCAGGTCACGCCGACCTCCGCCAAGACCGACTACGGAGGTCAATACTTGAAGCAGAGCCTCGAGCGTCCGAGAGCGAAGCTCGGCCGTGCCAAGAAGCAGCTCGAGGACAAGGAAGGTGAGTAACACCGCATTAAAGTTGTACCCACAGTAAAAGGATTTGGTTGCAAGAGAAATAACAAGGATAACGAGGGTACTACAGGGCCACAAATGAGGTGGCGACTTCAAGGAGGCAAGATCCGCGGCCGAACGCAATGCGGCCGCGAACGAGCCGAGCGAGAGAAGCAGGAGGCGCTGGGTGGCGGCGGACAACAAGATCTGTGCCTCGTGGAAAAGCACGAGAGTTTGGAGCGTGACTCAAGACTCGAGAGTCCGAGCTAGGCCTGCTCTTGGGAGTGCCAAAGCCGCAAAGGTCGGCCCACAAGGCCCTCCAGAAATCGAGGATTTGAAGAAAATAGCGGCGGTAAGGCATTTTTCATGCAAAGCAAGCATGTGAATGTGAATTACCTATTACTTACCCGAATTCGAGCTCTCCAGAGCATTCGCAGATCGCCCCAGCAACAGATCCGATGCTGCCGCTTTCACCGGGCCGAGGAGGGAGCTCGACGGAGAAGGTCTTTGGTCTCAAGATGTCGAGGCCGACATCCGTGCTCCCTTAGCGACCAGCTCAAGCAGCCTGATCGAGCTCCACAAGGTGGCCGAACAGGCCATGAAGGGCTTCATAGTTCGGCGTGGTCCTCGGGAGGCCATGCCTGGAGCTACTTCGGCCCCAGTGCGCGGCCGGGTGGATGCGCGTCCTCGGGTTGAAGTCGCAAGCACTCCGCCAGATTGAAGGTGCCTGTTGGGCCCTTGCCCGTGCAAAGGTGCATCAGCAGGATGGATGATGAGAAGCTTGTGACTTGACGCCACCGCCGGGCAAGGAGTATCGCACGCCAAATGTATTATAAGAGTGTCCTCAAGGGTGCCCCGTGATTATGTGGTGAGTGCTCCAAAGATGTAATATTTGAGTAAACTCGCATTTTGTTATCCCGGCGCTGAAAACTTTTGTTCATATGCGCTTAAGCAACGCTTGTTAATTTAAAATATTACCTTCTATGCGGCCGCTTATCAAATTTGAGAGATGGCAAGTCGTCGGCCAGCTTCCCACGCCCACTAGTGCTGGGTTGTTTGGGATAAACTTGAGCGCTCTTGTTCCCATGTTTGGGTCCATCTAGGAGGCGCCGAACACAACGTAACGAGGCAACCGGACTTATAATGTTTGAACACTCACTTAGCCATAGAATTCTATAATTTTAAATTTCGCGAAGCCCTAGTGTTCGAAGACCGAGTTCGGCGCTATCCATGCCTCGGCCGGACAAAGCGGGTGCCTCGCCTAAGCGCATAAGTCTTTAGGGACTCAAAACCTCTCAACAGCGATCAGCTCGCCAGATCATGACGGCCAGTTTAGCTTTCCATCGAGGCGCCGCCTCAGCTCAACCGGGGCAATCGCAGTGGTTCTGGCAGTACACTTAGCCGACAACGGAACGGAAGGCACAAAAACATGGGAGCCGGCAAACCCAACTATTGACCCAAGACATGATTTGGAGCCGATGCATATAATGCTATAAGTTCGGGTGCCGACTTGTGACCAAACGCCACAACGAATCGGGTGATTATAAAGGAGTACTACGTGTGTCTCCAAAGGCGATGTTGGGTTGGCGATTTCGAGATTAGGTTTTGTCACCCGATTGCTCTGAGAGGTATCTTGGTCTTCTCGTAATACACATCACTTAAGCCTTGCAAGCACTGCAACAGGCCGAGTTAGTTGTGAGATGATGTAATATTTTAACGAGTAAAGATCAATGGGTATCGAAAATATACCACCCCTCTCGGCAATATAATGATAAGGGAACAAGTGTTGTTACCTGACCGATAAAGATCTTCGAGAATATGTAGGAACCATGGGCATCTGTTCCTTAAGCTTATTTTATTCCGAGACGTGTCTCGGCATGTCTTCATTGTTTCTCGAATTGTAGTCTGGCCGCTTTTGCTGCTCTTCGGGCGATGCTTAGTATTATGAGTTTATATTTCAAGAAGTTCGAGTCCGATATGTGACGTTTTATGACGAGGAGTCTCAAATGGTCGAGATAAAGATTGATATATTGAAGTGATATTTGAGTTCGGAATGGTTCCGTGAATTGGATTTATCGAAAATCGGGGTTACGAACCTCCGTGAGGCTATTGGCCTGAGGGCCTCGGAGAAGAGGAGGGTCAAGGGCACGCCCCTGAAGAGACAGGAGGCTGCTCTTCCTTCTTCTCCCCCCCAACCTACTCCAACCAGGAAGTCCTACTCTGGGAGTAGGACCTCCCACACGCCTCCTTGGGCCGGCCGCACCCTCCCTCCTTTATATATACGGGGCAAGCACCCAACACACAAGTTTGACTCCACGGATCGCTCCTTAGCCGCGTGTGCCTTCCACCATATTCCACCTCGGTCATATCGCTGAAGCTTAGGCTGCTTGAGACCGGTAGAATATCAAGATCGCTACCACGCCTAAGGCCGACGGAACTCTCCCCGACACTCACCTGGATCGGATCCCAAGATCGCCATCGAGCTGCACGCTGTGTAAAGCCGAACTCTGGGGTGCCGGAGTAAACGCCACTTGATCTGGTCTGATCGCGAGGAGAACGACGACGACCACTCTACGCTGTCATCGCCTGGCTTTGGCCTACGAGGGTATGTAGACAACACTCTCCTCTCGCTGGCATGCATCACCATGATCTCTGCGGTAGCCAGAGAAATTTTTTTGAAATTACTATGCCCCTAACAAAGGCATCCGGAGCTTCAGGTTTTTTCTATGGTTTGATGTTTTGCACGAGTAGAACACAAGTGAGTTGGGGGCGATATGTCATACTACCGCACCCAAAGCATGTCATACTTGGTTCAGCTAGACAGTGAGATGAAGCGTCTTGACCGAAGACACGCCAGATGCTTTACGCGAGACCTGGTTTCTTCACCGCCACGCACACTCGTTGCTTAAAGCAGATCTGCGGTGTCTGGCTTCTCTCACTTTTAGTTGAACTGGTGCGGCTACGCCCCGTCCTTTTGAGAAGGTTAAACGAGTCTATTTGACAAAGTATCGCTGTGGTTTTGACGCGAGGTGAGACTGGTTCTTGCTTAAGCCCGTAGCAGCCACGCGTAAAATTTGCAAATAACAAAGTAGAGGACGCTTCAACTTGTTTTGCATGTCAGGATGTGGATATGGTCAAGACGCGATGCCATATTTTATTGTATGAGATGACTGTTTGTAACCGGGTTATCGAATCGCGGAGCTATATGGTCGTCGCTTATTGTATGAAATGCAACGCCTCAGAATGCTTTATTTTATCACTAAGCGGTAGCGATAGTCGAGAAGTACATAAGATCGGGTTGACGACAACGATTATACGATGGAGATCTGGTGCGTGTCACCGGTGACTATGGTGATCATGGTGGTGCCGCAGATGGAGATCACGGGCTACAAGATGATGACATGACCATATCATATCACTTATATTGATTTGCATGGTGATGTTTATCCTTTTTATGCATCTTTATCTTGCTTTGATTGACGGTAGCATTATAAGATGATCTCTCACCAAATTATCAAGAAGTGTTCTCCCCGAGTATGCACTCTGCTACAAAGTTCGTCGTGCCCGCATACCACGTGATGATTGGGGTGATAAGTTCTACGCCCATCTACAACGGTGCAAAGCCAGTTTTGCACACAGTAATACTCAGTTATACTTGACGAGCCTAGTATATGCAGTATATGGCCTCTAACACGGAGACCGAAGGTCGAAAGTGAATCATATAGTAGATATGATCAACATAAGATGTTCACCATTGAACACTACTCCATCTCGGCTGGCGATGATCGAAGGTGGTTTAGTTGATTTGGATCACGTGGATCACTTAGATGACTAGAGAGATGTCTCGCTCAAGTGGGAGTTCTTAAGCAATATGATTAATTGAACTTAAATTTATCATGAACTTAGTAATTATAGTATCTTTGCTTGTTTAGGCGTTTAATTGTAGATCGATGGCTCGTGCGCCGCTGTTCCGCTGAATTTTAATGCTTCCTTGGAGAAAGCTAAAGCTGAAAGATGATGGTAGCAACTACACGGATCGGGTCCAGAATTTGAGGATTATCACGTCATTGCTGCACGTAAGAGTTACGGCCCCGATGCACCGCTAGGTGCCAAAGCCTGTCGCATGATAAACACCGATAAGTTGTGAACGGCCTGCAGAGCAAAGTCGGCGACTACTCTATAGTTCAAGCAGTTGCGTTTTTTACGGTTAGAACCGACTTTAACGACGTTTCAACGCCATGGAGCATAATGAGATGTTCCAGAGTTGAAGTTGATATTCCAACAAATGCCCGGATTGAGAGATATGAAGTTCCAATAAGTTCTATAGATGCAAGATGGAGGAGAAGAATTTTGGCGTTAGTGAGCATATACTCTTAAAATCCGGTATTACAATCACTTTGACCTAACTGGGAGTTAATCTTCCGGATGATTGTGTCATTGATGTAATTCTTCAATCACCGCCACCAAGCTGCAAAAGGCTTCGATGAACTATAATATGCAAGGGTTAGTAAAGACTATACCGCCTCTTTCTAATGCTAAAGGCATGGAGGTAGAAATCAAGAAGGAGCATCAAGTGTTGATGGTCAATAAGACCACCAGTTTCAAGAAGAAAGCAAAAGGGAAGAAGAAGGAACTTCTGAAGAAGAACAAGCAAGTTGTCATCAGAGAAGAAACCCAAGTCTGGACCTAAGCTCTCAAATCGAAGTGTTTTATCGTAAGTGCATCAACACTGAAGCGGAACGCCCCAAGTATTGTATGGATAAGAAGGATGGCAAGGTGAACAAAGGTATATGGATATATACATGTTATTGATGTGTATTTTACTAGAGCTCGCAGAGTACTCGGTATTTGATACCGGTTCTGCTTAATATTTGCAACTCAAATGTGGACTACTGGATTGCTTAACACCGCAAAGGACGAGGTGACGATGCGTTGTGGAAATGGTTCCAAAGTCGAGCGTGATCGCGGGGTCGGCACGCCACCTCTTACATCTACCTTCTGGATTAGTTTAGACTCAAATAATTGTTATTTGGTGCCATAATTGAGCATGAACATTATATCTGGATCTTGTTTGATGCGAGACGGTTATTCATTTAAATCAGAGAATAATGGTTGTTCTATTTATATGAGTAATATCTTTATGGTCATGCACTGAGGAAGAGTGGTCTATTTTTGATGAATCTCGAGAAAGGTGATACAATATATTCTATAATGTTGAAACCAAAAGATGCAGAGTTGATAACGATAGTGCAACTTATTTCGTGGTAACCACCGCTTAGGTCATACAGGTAAAGCGCATGAAGAAACTCCACATCGATGGACTTTTGAGTCACTTGATTATGAATCACTTGGCATCATGTAACCGTGCCTCATGGGCAAGATGACTAGAACACCGCCTCCCATTTCATGGAGAGAGCAAAAGATTTGTTAAAATACATATGATGTATGTGGTCTGATGAATGTTGAGGCTCGTGGCGGATATCGTTATTTTTCACCTTCACAGATGACTTAAGGTATATGGGTATATCTACTTAATGAAATAAGTCCAAACATTTGAAAAGTTCAAAGAATTTCAGAGTGAAGTTGAAAATCATCGTAACAAGAAAATTAAGTTTCACGATCCGATCGTGGAGGTGAATATTTGAGTTACGAGTTTGGTCTACATTTGAAACAATGCGAATAGTTTCGAACTCACGCCAACCCGAACACCACAACAGTAATGGTGTGTCCGAACGTCGAATCGTATTTACTAGATATGGTGCGATCTATGATGTCTCTTACAGATTTACCGCTATCATTTTGGGGTTATGCCTAGAGACTACCGCATTCACATCTAATAGAACACCGCCGAAATGCTGATACGACACCTTATGAACTGTGGTTTAGCAAGAAACCAAAGTTGTCATTTCTAAAGTTTGGGGATGCGATGCTTATGTGAAAAACTTCAACCTGATAAGCTCGAACCCAAATCGAGAAATGTGTCTTCATAGGATACCCAAAAGAGACAGCTGGGTACACCTTCTATCACAGATCCAAGGCAAGACATTTGTTGTTAAGAATGGATCCTTTCTAGAGAAGGAGTTTTCTCAAAGAAGTGAGTGGGAGGAAAGTAGAACTTGATGAGGTATTGTACTCTTCCCTTACTTGAAAGTAGTTTGTCGCAGAAACCGTTTCGAGACACCTACACCAAGTAGTGAGGAAGTTGATGATGTTGATCATGAAACTTCAGATCAAGTTGCTACTGAACCTCGTGAGATCAACCAGAGTAAGATCCGCACTGCAGTGGTACGGTAATCCTGTTTTGGAAATCATGCTACTAGATCATGATGAACCTATAACTATGAAGAAGCGATGGTGAGCCCAGATTCGCAAAATGGCTTGAGGCCATGAAACTGAGATGGGATCCATGTATGAAAACAAAGTATGGACTTTGGTTGACTTGCCCGAGGGTAGGCAAGCAATAGCAAACAAGTGGATCATCAAGAAGAAGACCGACGCGACGGTAATGTTATCATTAAAGCTCGACTTGTCGCAAAGGGTTTTCGACAAGTTCAAGGGATTGACTACGAGAGACCTTCTCACCAGAAGCGATGCTTAAGTCTCCGTCTGAATCATGTTAGCGATCACGATTTTATGATTATGAAATTTGGCAAATGGATGTAAAGACTGATTCTGAATGGATTTTCGAAGAAGAGTTGTATATGATGCAACCGAAGGTTTTATCAATCCAAAGGGAGCTAACAAAGTGCAAGCTCAAGCGATCCATTTATGGACTGCAAGCATCTCGAGTTGAATAAACGCTTGATAGTGTGATCAAAGTATTTAGTTCATATGCACTTTTGGAAAAGCCTCAGATTTACAAGAAAGTGAGTGGGAGCTCAGAGCATTTCCGATATTATATGTAGATGACATATTGCTGATCGGAAATGATATAGAATTTCGGATAGCATAAAGGATACTTGAATAAAAGTTTTCAATGAAAGACCCTCTGTGAAGCTGCTTACATATTGGGCATTAAGATCTATAGAGATAGATCAAGACGCTTAATTGACTTTCACAAAGCACATACCTTGACAAAATTTTGAAGAAGTTCAAAATGGATCAAGCAAAGAAAGGGTTCTTGTCTGTTACAAGGTGTGAAGTTGAGTAAGACTCAATGCCCCACCACCGCAGTAAGATAGAGAGAAAATGAAAGATGTTCCTATGCTTCAGCCATAGGCTCTATCATGTATGCAATGCTGTGTACCTGCACTGATGTGTGCCTTGCTATAAGCCTGCAGCAGGAGGTACCAAAGTAATCCAGAGTGGATCACGGACAGTGTCAAGAACATCCCCAAATACCGAAAAGGACTAAGGATATGTTTCTCGATATGGAGGTGACAAAGAGCTCATCGTGAACGGTTACGTTGATGCAAGTTTTGACATCGATCCCACGATTCTAAATCGCAGATCGGATACGATTTACACTAAACGGAGGGGTCAGCTGGTGCGCTTCCAAACAAAGTGTCAGAGGGATCTACATGTGAAGCGGAGTACATAGCAGCTTCGAAGCACCTAATGAAGGAGTCTGATGAAGGAGTTCATATCCCATCTAGGTGTCATACCTAGTGCATCGGGTCCAATGAAAATCTTCAGTGACACATCGAGCAATTGCCTTAGCGAAGGAATCCAGATTTCACAAGAGGACCAAGCACATCAAGAGACGCCTCAATTCCATCCGGACTTAGTCCGTGGGAGACATAGAGATTTGCAAGATACATAATGGATCTAAATGTTGCGTAACGCTGACTAAGCCTCTTCCACGAGCAAAACATGATCAGCACCAAGACTCCATGGTGTTAGAATCATTACTATGTAATCTAGATTATTGACTCTAGTGCAAGTGGGAGATCAAGGAAATATGCCCTAGAGGCAATAATAAAGTTATTATTTATTTCCTTATTTCATGATAAATGTTTATCATTCATGCTAGAATTGTATTAACCGAAACATGATACATGTGTGAATGCATAGACAAACAAAGATGTCACTAGTATGCCTCTACTAGACTAGCTTGTTAATCAAAGATGGTTATGTTTCCTGACCATGAACAAGGAGTTGTTATTTTGATTAACAAGGTCACATCATTAGTAGAATGATCTGATTGACATGACCCAATCCATTAGCTTAGCACACGATCGTTTAGTATGTTGCTACTGCTTTTATCCATGACATATACATGTTCCTCAGAATTATGAGATTATGCAACTCCCTGCTAATCGGAGGAACACTTTGGGTACTACCAAACATCACAACGTAATCGGGTGATTATAAAGGAGTACTACAGTGTCTCCAAAGGCGATGTTGGGTGGCGATTTGAGATTAGGTTTTGTCATCCGATTGTCTGAGAGGTATCTTCGCCTTCTCGGTAATACACATCACTTAAGCCTTGCAAGCATTGCAACTGATGAGTTAGTTGTGAGATGATGTATTACGGAACGAGTAAAGAGACTTGCTTTAACGAGATTGAACTAGGTATTGGGTACCGACGATCGAATCTCGGCAAGTAACATATCGATGACAAAGGAACAATGTATGTTGTTATGCGGTCTGACCGATAAAGATCTTCAGAGAATATGTAGGAACCAATATGGGCATCCAGGTCCCGCTTATTGGTTATCGACCGAGACGGTCTCGGTCATGTCTACATTGTTCTCGAACCGTAGGGTCCGCACGCTTAAGGTTTCGATGATGCTTATATTATGAGTTTATGTATTTTGATGTACCAAGAAGTTCGAGTCCCGGATGTGACCACGGACATGACGAAGAGTCTCAAATGGTCGAGACATAAAGATTGATATATTGGAAGCCTATATTTGAGTTCGGAATGGTTCCGTGAAATCGATTTTACCGAAAAACGGGGTTACTGAACCTCCGGAGGCTATCGGCCTTAGTGGGCCTCGAGGAGAAGAGGAGGCCGGCAGGGTGGCCGCGCCGCCCCCCCTAGTCCGAATAGGACAGGAGGGGGGCGGCGCTCTTCCTTCTTCTCCTCCCCCAATCCTACTCCAACTAGAAGGGGAGTCCTACCCTGTGAGAGGACTCTCCCCCGCCTCCTTGAGCCGGCCGCACTCCCTCCCTCCTTTATATATCAAGGGGGCACCCTAGAACACACAAGTTTGATCTACGGATCGCTCCTTAGCCGCAGCAGGTGCCCCTCCACCATATTCCACCTCGGTCATATCGTCACAAGCTTAGGCGAAGCCTCGCGCCGTAGAGAACATCAAGATCGCCACCACGCCGCCGTCGACGGAACTCTCCTCGACACCTGCTGGATCGGAGTACGAGGGACGCCATCGAGCTGTAAGTGTGTCAAGAACTCGGGGCGCCGGAGTAACGGCGCCGGATCGGCTCGGATCGCGAGGAGAACGACGACTACTTCCTCTACGCCAGATCGCTTCGCTTCGGGCTCACGAGGGTACGAGACAACACTCTCCCTCTCGCTATACATCACCATGATCTTGCGGTAGTGTGGAAATTTTTGAAATTACTACGCTCCCCCCAACACCCACTGTGGGCACCCTATAGAGATACACACCGAAAGTGGCAAACATGCATTTTCAAACTAATTTAGGAACATTTAGTGACCAATTAAACAACTCGCTTTTAATAATACCAGATTCAGATTTGAACATCTAAGCTTGTTTAGCTTGATGCGGAGTAGTGTTATTATGACACAAAGCACGATTCTGATCAAGATAGTGATCATAAAAGGGGAAACTCTAAGCATATTTTTAGCAAAAGAGGGTTTCCTCCGATTTCTATTAAAGAAACCACCACGGAACCAACATGATCAATTAAAACCTAAGCATGATCAATTAAATCAGATTATGGCTGTGCCATGGCAGATTTGAAGTTGCAAACCGAGAAATGATATTTAGCATCCATTGTTTGCTTCAACTAAGAACTAAATTCTAAGAGCTGAAAAGAAAGTAGAGTAACCAAGTTAAGATCTATTTTCCGTTGAGATCAAAAAGTTGAGGAGATATGAAGTACCACTCTCTGCTGGCAGCCATGTAGGCATCGAAAAGGGCGGGCGCAATGGCGCTGAAGCAGATCCATGACGGTAGACGGGTGCATCGGGGATAAGTCCTGCCATAAAGGGAAGAGAAGGTCGTGAGCGCCCCGCAAAGAGGACGACGGCACCGATGAAGCGAGAGGACGATGAAGGCTATTGGTCCGTCACATGGATGAGAAACGCCCATCTCTAGCAAAGGGACGACGCGTCTTGGTAGGCACTCCGCATGGTGGAGGATTGGTGGTGATGGATGTGGTGGAGGACGGCGGCAATGGATGGGGTGGCTGACGAGGCCTGGTGTGGGATGGGGTGTTCTAGCGGACGGTGTATGAATGGGAAAATGGAGGGAGAGGTACGGGAACCATGTTTTGGGACGCTACTGTTCTAAATATGGGAAAGTTACGAACTTATCCCGCTTAAAATTTGGACGCCTCATCGGTTGGGGATAGGACGTAATCTCGCATCTCGCCAATATTTTCCCCTGAGCGATTTCGGCGAGGAGAGGGTGGTTGGCGCCATGGTTGGCGCCACTTGTATGAACGGGCTGACAGTAGGGCGTTGTGTCACGCCCGAAAGTGAAGTTACAAACCTGCCCCTATTGAAAATATTTGTTTACATCAATTTCAATTAGTCGAGTTTGTTTTGCCGCCCACCGTGAATGAATGGGGAATGGAGGGAGAAACAGAGGTCTTTCGGACAAGCTTGAATCAAATGTGTTTTTCCGCCTATGTTTGACGCCCATCGTGTCGGAATGGGCTCAGAGGCGGTCGTGTGACGTCTAACTGAGGTTACTAACCTACCCCTATTTAGAGTAGTGGAAATCGGGCCGATGGATTGTGTGTGTAATGTGTAGACAGTAATTTCCATCTCCCAAACACTTGGCTTCGGGCAGCCGACGTGGGGGTGGACATTTTGCTGCTTCTTTCGAATTTTGGGACAATAAGCATCCACATTTACCCTGGCAACTAAATTCGAATCCATTTTGTATTCCTATATGAATCTTTATAAGTCATCCTATGTGTTTTTATATATCTTCAAGAGGACGACAAAGATGTATTCCACTGTCATATATGAATATGGTTTACAAATGCCGATACTCAAATTCAGAAACTAGTATTCAGTTTAAGGTGAATTCGAATATTTGGAACACTTCACGTCCAACTCAAATGTCACACGCAGCATAATGAAAAAAATTGGAAAAAAAAATTTTTTTTATCCCCGGGATTAAAAAAAAGGGGCAAACCCCTTTGCTCCCAAAAAACAAATTTCCCAAAAAGGCATTTAAATTTAACCCTTGGTTTTTTATTAAGAAGGGAAAATTTTATTTAAAAATTGGTTTTAGGGAAAATTAAAAGGGTTTTTCCCAAAAGGAGCCCAAAAAGGTAAAACAAACCAAGTCTTTTTTTAAACCAAAACCCGAGGCCATCAAATTAACCCTTAAAAACAAATTTCGAAAATTAAACTCCCTGGTTTTTCTTTTAAATTGAGTGAAAGGAATTTATCTAACTAAAATTTGAAAATTTTTTTGGGGGTTTTTAAAAAGGGGGAAAAGGGTTTGGAAAAAAAACCCCCGGGGAAAAAAGCCAAACCCTCCCAAAACCATGTTTCACCCCCCTCCAAAAAAAAATTTTTTTTTTTAATTAATGAATGGAATTTTGATTAAGGTTTTAATTTTGGTTGGTTTTTTAAAAATTAAATTTGAGAAAATTGAAAAATTTGTTTCCATATTTAAAAAAAACCCGAAACTAAAAATAAAGTTTTATTTTCCCCCGATGTTTGGTTTTTAATTTTAACTTTTTGCCTTTGGGAAAAAAGGGACTTTGTTTTTGAAATTTTTAAAATTTTTGAACCCCCCCCAAAAAGGAATAAAGAAAAATGAGTTTCCCAATTTTAAAAAAGAAACTATTTTTGCCCAAACTTGATAGTTTTTCCATGAAATTTGGGGCCCTTTTATTAAGATCTAGTTGAAAGAAAAGGGGTTTTCCCCCGATTGGGAATTTGGGAAATTTTATACAAGCTTTCCAGATTTTGGGCCCCAATCTTATGCGAAAATTTTTTTTCCCCACCTTTTGGAAAGAACCTTTGGGAAAAACAAACCCAAAAGCCTGAATTTTAAATTTCCAAAACTGGATTTGGGAAAATTTTTTCCCCAAAAATAACCTTGACCATTAACTTTGGTAAAACCCGACAAACCCCAAAAGGGGGTTTGGTTTTTGGGTTTCAAAGGTTGGGAAATGCAAAAACCCAAAATTTCCCCGTACATTTTAAGCCAAACCCAAAGTTTGTAACATTTTTAAAGAAAATTGGGGGAAAAACAAGGGCCCTTTGGGTTTTAAATTTGCCCAAAATTTAATTTTAAAAAATTAAAAGAATTAAATTTACTGTTAAAAACCAAACGGGGTTTTGGGAGGAAGCGTTGAGGCCATCTACCGGAAAGTCCCCGTATCATGACAACATAGCATAAATACTTTTCTAATCTGTTGTTTGAAACTATTGGCATACTTGTGCGAGATAGATATATTGATATGCAGTTTGCGCACTAGTTATACGTGTAATTACACTTCGATATTTTCAGCTAGAGAACGAATAATTCAAGTAGGTACAAACCATGTTTGTAGTCCTTGTACACCATGTTGCATTTTGTGTTTTTTGGTGCTTGCATCATTTAGTGTTTATAATCTGAATTACTTTGGATCATTAGCTGGTTTTCAAAGTGCATGTAGCTTCACATTTCTCAAGTTATGTTGATTTCCAGAGTGCAAGTGCCGCCGTATTTTTTAAGTTAAATGTTCGCCCCTGGTAACTTGAATTCGTGGATCAGCCACTACACACAAATCATACACGAATGCCAGTACGAATGAAATGAAATGCAGGGACTTATGCTAGCTTGTTGTACAGGCTCACTGCAGCTCTTCTTGCGCTTGGGATGTTCCATGTACAAGTCCATGTTACCACTTGCTTGGATGTGCATGCCTTGTGCTCCTTTCATCCCCCTCTGCATTTTTGACACGGCGAATGGTTGATCAAATAAGAGGAATCGGCCGTGATGTTTGACCGGAGGACAGATACTTACAAGGTTATACGGGTGTGCATGATGTGTACCAAATCCCGTAGCCCCGTCATGCTTCGCTAAAAAATGTATTTGCTTGTTTCAGATGATATCTCCAGAAGAAATAAGATTTAAAGTCAGAGTTGCATAGGCGTGTAAGCTAAGAGAGCATTGAAAGGATATCCAAACATCGTCGGAACAGTGCACAAGGGAGTGATGTGTGGATACCTAGTTCGGGCCGGCGTTTGGGCATGCTCGCCTAGCTAGAGTGTGGGTCACTTCAGAGCCATTGAGGGTGATGCGCTGGCGTTGGCTGGCCGCGCACGGATGCAGATCTTGAGTGGCAGCGGAGCGCTATGATGCGGTGGACGAGACCATTGGTGAAGCCCCAACGGCCTCGGGGGGCGGAGATGCGATGATGTGCTCGGTGAAGTAGCCCCGGTAAGCTGGGAGACGGCGTCGGTGAAGCGCACCTGATGCGGTGGAACTCGGTGTCTGTGAGGCACGTCGGTTGCAGCGGGCGACGTTGTCGGTGGACCACCCGGTGCGGTGGACAAGGGCGTAGATGAGGTAGCTCTGGTGCGGTGGTGAAGCGCAACCGTTGTCTTCGTCGTCGTCGTCCGGCACAGAGGTGGGGACGGTGGGGAAAGATACGAGACGAGGGGTGATTCGAGGGATGGCAGCGAATTAGGGATTTGAGTAATCTGGGTGCGGAAGGGACGGTGGAGAAGAGAGATTTTGCAGGGCTGGAATTGGGGCCGCCAGATATTTCAATCTGAAACGTGGAAGCGCGAACTTATATTGTCGTCGTCCTTTTTGGGGGAGGGGGTGGGTGGCTGGGTGCTACGTCCGCATTGCGACACGCGACCACCCCGACAGGACTATGCTTCGGTGCCTTAAGGCACTTATATGTCTCCAACGTATCTATAATTTTTGATTGCTCCATGCTACTTTATCTACTATTTTAGGCAATATTGGGATTTATTATCCACTTTTATATTATTTTTGGGACTAACCTATTAACCAGAGGCCCAGCCCAGATTTCTTTGTTTTATGCCTATTCGGTGTTTGACGAAAGGAATATCGACGAGTCAAAGCAGGCGAAATCAAGCTGGAGAAGTTAATTTTGGAAGGAAACCAACCAGATGGGCTTGGAGTGTGCGTCGAGGATCCTGGGCTGCCCACGAGGTGGGGGCGCGCCCCCCTGGGCGCCGCCTACCTCGTGAGCCCCGGAGGTCCACCGATGTACCCCTGCACCCATATATACCTCGCACCCTAAAACTTCGAGCAGAAGAGATCGGGAGTTCCGCCGCAAGCCTCTGTAGCCACCAAAACCAATCGGGACCCGTTCGGCACCTGCCGGGGGGGATCCCATCACCGAGGCCATCTTCATCATCCGGCGCTATCCATGACGAGGAGGAGTAGTTCACCCTCGGGGCTGAGGGTATGTACCGATAGCTATGTGTTTGATCTCTCTCTCTCTCTCTCTCTCTCTCTCTCTCTCTCTCGTGTTCTCTCTCGTGTTCCATCTATGGCACGATCTTGATGTATCGAGCTTTGCTATTGTAGTTGGATCTTATGATGTTTCTCCCCTCTACTCTCTTGTGATGAATTGAGTTTCCCCTTTTGAAGTTATCTTATTGGATTGAGTCTTTTATGAACACTTGATGTATGTCTTGCATGGGATAACTGTGGTGACAATGGGTTATTCTATTGATCTACTTGATGTATGTTTTGGTGATCAACTTGCGGGTTTCGTGACACTTGGGAACCTATGCATAGGGGTTGGCACACGTTCTTGACTCTCCGGTAGAAACTTTGGGGCACTCTTTGAAGTACTTTTATGTTGGTTGGATGAATCTGAGATTGTGTGATGCATATCGTATAATCATGCCCACGCATACTTGAGGTGACAATGGAGTATCTAGGTGACATTAGGGTTTCGGTTGATTTGTATCTTAAGGTGTTATTCTAGTACGAACTCTTTTATAGATCGATCCGAAATAATAGCTTTGTGGTGGTTTCGTACCCAACCATAATCTCTACGTTTGTTCTCCGCTATTAGTGGCTTTGGAGTGACTCTTTGTTGCATGTTGAGGGCTTGTCATATGTTCTATCTATGTTATTATTGTTGAGAGAACTTACACTAGTGAAAGTATGAACCCTAGGCCTTGTTTCCTATCATTGCAATACCATTTACGCTCACTTTTACCACTTGTTACCTTGCTGTTTTTATTATTTCAGATTACAAAAACCTATATCTACTATCTATTTTGCACTTGTATCACCATCTCTTCGCCGAACTAGTGCACCTATACAATTTACCATTGTATTGGGTGTGTTGGGGACACAAGAGACTCTTTGTTATTTGGTTGCAGGGTTGCTTGAGAGAGACCATCTTCATCCTACGCCTCCTACGGATTGATAAACCTTAGGTCATCCACTTGAGGAAATTTGCTCTGTCCTACAAACATGTGCACTTGCAGGCCCAACAACGTCTACAAGAAGAAGGTTGTGTAGTAGACATCAAGCTCTTTTCTGGCGCCGTTACCGGGGAGGCTAGGTAAGTGAAGGTATATCTTTAGATCTTGCAATTGAATCTTTTTGTTTCTTGTTTTAGCACTAGTCTAGTTTATAAAAGAAAATTACAAAAAAAATGAAATTAAGTTTGTCTCAAACGCTTCACCTTTTTAATATCTTTCGTGAGCATGATGGAAAGGACAATTGTGCTCAAGTGCTAGAAGAAGAAATCTCTAAATTGTTTGGCACTAAATCTTTGAATGACGAGCATGATTGCAATGTTGTTAGTACGAATTCCTTGAATATCCATGATGCTAATGATATGCAAAGCCACAAGCTTGGGGAAGCTATGTTTGATGAAGATGATATTTGCCCCCCAAGCTTTGATGAGCAAATTTACTATGATGAAAGCATGCCTCCTATCTATGATGATTATTGTGATGATACGTATGTTATAAAGAAGAATTTTGCTTATGTGGAGAGTAGTAAATTTTCTATGCTTGTAGATCATGAAAAGAATGCTTTAGGTGCTGGTTATATTGTTGAATTCATTCATGATGCTACTGAGAATTATTATGAGGGAGGAACATATGCTTGTAGGAATTGCAATAATGTCAAGTTTCCTCTCTATATGCTTAAATTCTTGAAGCTATGCTTGTTGTGCCATCCTATGCTAGTTGATTATTGTTCCCATAAGTTGTTTCTCACAAAATCCCTATGCATAGGAAGTGGGTTAGGCTTAAATGTGCTAGTCATATGCTTCATGATGCTCCCGTTATGTTTCAATTCTTATCTTTTATGTGAGCATCATTGTCATCATCATGCCTAGCTAAAAGGCATTAAAGAAAAACGCTTGTTGGGAGATAACCCAATATTTATCATTACTGTTTTTGTGTGTCCACATGATTATGCTACTGTAGTAATCATATTTTATAGCTTTTGTTTCAATAAAGTGCCAAGTAGAACCTTTGGGAAGACTTGGGTGAAGTTTATGTGATCTTGCTGTGAAAAACAGAAACTTTAGCGCTCACGACATTAGCTGCCATTTTTTACTGGAGAGTGATTTTAGGTTGATTCTTTTTGCAGATGATTAATAGACAAATTTCTCAGGTCCAGCAATTTATTTCATAATTTTTTCTGTTCCAGAAGTATACGTTTTATATAGATTACTACAGACTGTTCTGTTTTTGACAGATTCTGTTTTCTATGTGTTGTTTGCTTATTTTGATGAATCTATGAGTTGTACCGGAGGGTATGAACCATAGATAAGTTGAATTACAGTAGATATTAGACTGAATTTAGAATGAGTTCATTACAGTACCTAAGTGGTGGTTTTATTTTCTTATACTAACGGAGCTTACGAGTTTTGTGTTGAGTTTTGTGTGGTTGAAGTTTTCAAGTTTTGGGTAACGATTCGATGGACAATGGAATAAGGAGTGGAAAGAGCCTAAGCTTGGGGATGCCCAGGGCACCCCAAGGTAATATTCAAGGACAATCAAGCAACTAAGCTTGGGGATGCCCCGGAAGGCATCCCCTCTTTCGTCTTCGTTCATCGGTAACTTTACTTGGAGCTATATTTTTATTCACCACATGATATGTGTTTTGCTTGGAGCGTCATTTTATTTTGTTAGTATTTGCTTTCTGTCAGTTAGAATAATGTTTTGCATCTTTAGTTTCAATAAAAAAGTCAAATATAGCCTTTGCCATGCTTATTTTGCTAGTATACATGTTGCTGTTTGAAAACAGAAAGTTTACCGCTGTTGCAAAAATTGCCTAGAAAAGTCAAAGAATGGTTTAACGTTGAATATTTTTGCATATTGAGCTATGATAAATTTCTTACAGTGGGAATTTTAGTTCATAATTTTTGGAGTTAGTAAAGTATGGATACTCCTGCATTCTTTACAGACTGTACTGTTTTGGCAGATTGCTGTTATGGTTGCATTGTTTGCGTATGTTTGCTTGTTTAATGATTCTATTTGATGATAGGAGTATTAAATATGCAGAGGCATTTAGTATCAATGTTGAATTATAATTTTAGTGATTTGTTACAGTGGAAAATGATAAGGTTTTGCATTTGTTTATACTAACCTATCTCACGAGTTCTTGTTGAGTTTGTTGTGAATGAAGCTTTTGATAAAAAGAGAAACCATGATATGAGAGGAATTAAGGAGACACAAAAGTTAAAGCTTGGGGATGCCCAAGGCACCCCAAGATAATATTTCAAGAAGTCTCAAGCATCTAAGCTTGGGGATGCCCCGGTAGGCATCCCACCTTTCTTCTTCAACAACTATCGGTTAGTATCGGTTGAGCCTAAGTTTTTGCTTCTTCACTTGAGTTGTGCTATCCTTGCAATGTAGTTTTCTTTAGCTTTGCTTGCTGTTTGAATAAGTATCAAGATATGAAATTCTTTAATGAGAGAGAGCCTTACACAAATTGGAATTTGCTAGAATACTCTATGTGCTTCACTTATATCTTTTGAGCGTGATAATTTTTGCTCTAGTGCTTCACTTAGATCTTTTAGAGAACGGTGGTGGATTTGTTTTAAAGAAACTATTGATATCTCATGCTTCACTTAGATTATTTTGAGAGTCATTAATAGCATGGTAATTTGCTTAATGTTAATATACTTAGTGTTCAAGATATGTGAAACTTTCTTTTGAGTGAATTGAATGCTAAGATAAATTTAATGCTTAATAATTGTTTTGAGATATGGAGGTAATAATATCAAAGTCGTGCTAGTTGAGTAGTTGTGAATTTGAGAAATACTTGTGTTGAAGTTTGCAAGTCCCGTAGCATGCACGTATGGGTAAAGTTGTGTAACAAATTTGAAGCATGAAGTGTACCTGGCTTGTGCATCCTTATGAGTGGCGGTCGGGGACGAGTGATGGTCTTTTCCTACCAATCTATCCCCCTAGGAGCATTGTGCGTAGTACTTGATTTTTGATGGCTTCTAAATTTTTGCAATAAGTATATGAGTTCTTTTGACTAATGTTGAGTCCATGGATTATACACACCTTTACCGTTCCGCATTTGCTAGCCTCTTCGGTACCGTGCATTGCCCTTTCTCACCTTGAGAGTTGGTGCAAACGTCGCCGGTGCATCCAAACCCCATGATATGATACGCTCTTTCACACATAAACCTCCTTATATCTTCCTTAAAACAGTCACCATACCTACCTATTATGGCATTTCCATAGCCATTCCAAGATATATTGCCATGCAACTTTCCACCATTCCGTTCATCATGACATACTTTACTTTTGTCATATTGCCATTGCATGATCTTGTAGTTGACATCGTATTTGTGGTAAAGCCACCATGCATTATTTTTCATACATGTCACTCTTGATTCATTGCACCATCCCGGTACACCGCCGGAGGCATTCATATAGAGTCATATCTTGTTCTAGTTTCGAGTTGTAATATCAAGTTGTTGTAATAAAAGTGTGATGATCATCATTATTAGAGCATTGCCCCAGTGAGGAAAAGGATGATGGAGACTATGATTCCCCCACAAGTCGGGATGAGACTCCGGACGAAAAAAAAGAGGCCAAGGAAGCCCAAAAAAAGGAGGCCATAAAAAGAAGAAGAGAAAAGGCCCAAATAAAAAAAAGAGAAAAAGAGAGAAGGGGCAATGTTACTATCCTTTTACCACACTTGTGCTTCAAAGTAGCACCTTGTTCTTCATGTAGTGAGTCTCATATATTTGTGCTTCAAAGTAGCACCTTTTTCTTCATGTAGTGAGTCTCATATATTTGTGCTTCAAAGTAGCACCATGATTTTCATATAGTGAGTCTCATATATTGTCTTGTTCATACTAGTGGGATTTTTTCATTATAGAACTTGGCTTGTATATTCCTACGATGGGCTTCCTCAAATGCCCTAGGTATTCATGAGCAAGCAAGTTGGATGCACACCCACTAGTTTTCTTTTGTTGAGCATTCATAGCTCTAGTGCATCCGTTGCATGGCAATCCCTCCTCACTCACATTGATATCTATTGATGGGCATCTCCATAGCCCGTTGATACGCCTAGTTGATGTGAGACTTTCTCCTTTTTTGTCTTCTCCACACAATCCCCATCATCATATTCTATTCCACCCATAGTGCTATATCCATGGCTCGCGCTCATGTATTGCGTGAAGGTTGAAAAAGTTTGAGATTATTTGAGTATGAAACAATTGCTTAGCTTGTCATCGAGGGTATAGAAGTTGGGAACATCTTTGTGTGACGAAAATGAAGCATAGCCTAACTATATGACTTTGTAGGGATGAACTTTCTTTGGCCATGTTATTTTGAGAAGACATGATTGCTTTGATTAGTATGCTTGAAGTATTATTATTTTTGTGTCAATATGAACTTTTGTCTTGAATCTTTCGGATCTGAATATTCATATCACAATTAAGAAGATTTACATTGAAATTATGCCAAAGTATCACTCCGCATCAAAAATTCTTTTTATCATTTACCTACTCGAGGACGGCGGGAATTAAGCTTGGGGATGCTTGATCGTCTCCAACGTATCTATAATTTTGATTGCTCCATGCTACTTTATCTACTGTTTTAGGCAATATTGGGCTTTATTATCCACTTCTATATTATTTTTGGGACTAACCTATTAACC
This sequence comes from Aegilops speltoides, assembly GCA_021437245.1. Lineage (NCBI taxonomy): Eukaryota > Viridiplantae > Streptophyta > Magnoliopsida > Poales > Poaceae > Aegilops > Aegilops speltoides. The sequence goes on from CM038147.1 coordinate 182,236,509, forward strand.
GGAGGCCCAGCCCAGATTTGCTGTTTTCTGACTATTTCAGTGTTTCGACGAAAAGGAATATCAGACGGAGTCAAAACGGAATGAAATCAACTGGAGAAGTTAATTTTGGAAGGAAACCAACTAGATGGGCTTGGAGTGCATGTCAGGGGATCCCCGGGCTACCCACGAGGGTGGGGGGCACGCCCTCCCCCCTGGGCGCGCCCCCTACCTCGTGAGCCCCCCGGAGGTCCACCGACGTACCCCCTGCACCCATATATACCTACGTACCCTAAAACTTCCAGAATAGAAGATAGATCAGGAGTTCCGCCGCCGCAAGCCTCTGTAGCCACCAAAAACCAATCGGCACCCCATTCCGGCACCCTGCCGGAGGGGGATCCCATCACCGGAGGCCATCTTCATCATCCCGGCACTATCCATGACGAGGAGGGAGTAGTTCACCCTCGGGGCTGAGGGTATGTACCAGTAGCTATGTGTTTGATCTCTCTCTCTCTCTCTCTCTCTCTCTCTCTCTCTCTCTCTCTCTCGTGTTCTCTCTCGTGTTCCATCTATGGCACGATCTTGATGTATCCCGAGCTTTGCTATTGTAGTTGGATCTTATGATGTTTCTCCCCCTCTACTCTCTTGTGATGAATTGAGTTTCCCCTTTTGAAGTTATCTTATTGGATTGAGTCTTTTATGAACACTTGATGTATGTCTTGCGTGGGATAACTGTGGTGATAATGGGTTATTCTATTGATCTACTTGATGTATGTTTTGTTGATCAACTTGCGGGTTTCGTGACACTTGGGAACCTATGCATAGGGGTTGGACACGTTCTTGACTCTCCGGTAGAAACTTTGGGGCACTCTTTGAAGTACTTTTATGTTGGTTGGATGAATTTGAGATTGTGTGATGCATATTGTATAATCATGCCCACGGATACTTGAGGTGACAATGGAGTATCTAGGTGACATTAGGGTTTTGGTTGATTTGTATCTTAAGGTGTTATTCTAGTACGAACTCTTTTATAGATCGATCCAGAAGAATAGCTTTGTGGTGGTTTCGTACCCGACCATAATCTCTATGTTTGTTCTCCGCTATTAGTGGCTTTGGAGTGACTCTTTGTTGCATGTTGAGGGCTTGTCATATGTTCTATCTATGTTATTATTTTTGAGAGAACTTACACTAGTGAAAGTATGAACCCTAGGCCTTGTTTCCTATCATTGCAATACCGTTTACGCTCACTTTTACCACTTGTTACCTTGCTGTTTTTATTATTTCAGATTACAAAAACCTATATCTACTATCTATTTTGCACTTGTATGACCATCTCTTCGCCGAACTAGTGCACCTATACAATTTACCATTGTATTGGGTGTGTTGGGGACACAAGAGACTCTTTGTTATTTGGTTGCAGGGTTGCTTGAGAGAGACCATCTTCATCCTACGCCTCCTACGGATTGATAAACCTTAGGTCATCCACTTGAGGGAAATTTGCTACTGTCCTACAAACCTGTGCACTTGCAGGCCCAACAACGTCTACAAGAAGAAGGTTGTGTAGTAGACATCAGGCACCTGCCTTTGTGTCCATGACATGTGGGCCCAACAGGTGGCTGGCCCACATGCCAGTCACCCAAGGGCAGTTGCCTTTAAGGCACCAAAGCAGCGTCCACCCCGACACGACCCTGGTCTGCTTGGTGCGCCTACATTTGAGAATGCAAACGAATCTTCTTTCATTTGCAAACGAATCTGTATGTATTACCATGCCCGTGTTTTCCTTGAAATAATTAGTCATTCGAAATGAGATACTCCATCTGTTCACTTTTGTAAGTCGTTTCAGACAACTTAAAATGAACTGTTTCGCACATTGTCTGAAATGTCTTCAAGGTCTTATAAAAGTGAACAGAGGGAGTACTATAAATTAATTAACGAGGAGTTATTTGAAAAAAAATCGAAACGATATCCACGCTAACGTGGATTAGAGTGTGTCACATAATTAGTTATTTGAATTAGAGTGTGTGTCACGTAGTTCGTTATTTGAATTAGAGTGTGTGTCACGTAGCGATCTCCAATTCTAACGTGGATTTCGCATTTCACTCTATCCACGCTACTTTTTTAATACAAATTCATATGTATATGATGAACACCATGGTAGTGAGAAAACTTTTGGATGGATTCAAACATATGACCTACAAAATAGCACAACAATTGAGCCAATGTCAACTTTTCGAAACTTAGTATGGCACGAATTCGAAATAATTACCCGTATGCCTGGTCCTTGGTTCAAATCTTACAATGTACACCGAATTGAAACATCGATATTAAGTCTCGTACTATGTACATTCAAATGTTGTTTTTAGCCCCCCCCCCCGTGCACAAACGCTACATACTTCCTGTATCGGTCAATCTTCCTCTCCTAACCACCTTAGCAAGCTATCGGTTTCCAACACACGTTCATTCTTTCTCTCCATGTTTCGATCTCTAAGTCTCTCAACTACACAACCCCTTTTTCCACTCCTGTTACCAAATGTATTTACCTCACACACCCGCCATAGCACCCCATGCCGAGCTCTCTCTCTCTCCCCTCTCCCTCTCACCCTCTCGCGCTAAATACATGCATTGCCTATCTAGCCCCCCAACCTCTCTTGCGCAAGAACGCACGTTGTATATCTAGGTCACTCCCTCGAGACTGTCTCACTCTTTCTTCCGCACGGTGGGCCACACTCGCTCAATCTCGCTCTCCTTATCTGAGTCTTGTTTAACCTCGTTTTCTTTCACACACAAATGATATATCTCCCTGTTCGGGCCTCGATCGACACACTCTATACTCTCTCACGCAGATTGTCTATCTAGGTCAGTCCATCCAAGCCGCCGCCACTCTTTCAACCTCATGGTGGGCCACGCTCACTCAATCTCTCTCTCTCTCTCTCTGGATGTCTCGATTTACCTCGCTCTTTCTCGGACAAAAACGATATATCACCATGTTTGAGCCCAATTCGACCTATTCACATTGTATACTGTCTCACGTACATCATCTATCTAGGTCACTCTCTCCAACCCGTCTCACTCTTTCGATCGCACGGTGACCCTATGTGATCGGTTGACCTTTCTTCCTCCCACGCACAAAATATATCTACACGTCTGTGACTGGATCATCTCTCAAGCTCTATCTTACAGCCCTCACCCTTACCAAAAGCTCAATCGGACAATATCTCTCCAGAGCATATATATATTTGTACAATGAATGTCGGACCACACTCACTTTGTCTCTCTATCTATATGTCTCTCGATTGACCTCGCTTTCTCATACCGTATCTTCCACGCGTTGAAGCTACTACCTCTCCATCCCTCGCAAAGCCAGAGCTATTTACATTGCGAGGGGCACTCTAACCTTGGATTAATTTGTATAGGCATTTATTCTGGTCGGTTTAGATTATATTTTAGTAGCATTCGGCCCACAACTACTCCAAACGCCGTTGCAACGCACGCAACTCCCCTAGTTGATTTCCCTCTGGCTCAGTCATCGCTCTCTCGCACGTCCTTTCTCGCCTTCAACGTCGCACCATGGTATTATTGAAAAAACTATGTTGCTCTCTTTAATTATTATAAATAAGCTACAAAACTACACACCGATAGTCCACTTGGAATGGAACAAATTTCGACCCACAAATTAAAGTGCTACAAACTACACACCGAGGGGCCCACATGTCATGAAACAAATTTGGACCCATATACAAATTAAAAAATAAAGGACGAGGATCGAACATGCGACCGGGCCTTCAAGCCGCACATCAATAGGCAACATACGTAGAATAGCAATGTTTGTTGTACCCCCTTTGTTCACATAATGTTTTTATAATACCACAGCCTAATTAATGGATAACATGTAATATTATTTTTAGTACTATTCGCCTTCACTTACTGGTGGGTTCCATGTGTGCTCTCTCTCTCTTCCCCTTCTGCGTTTAGACACACGGTCAAACAGGAAGAACTCGCGGGCGATGTTGCCGTTGACCATATCTGGACGCGTTCACAAGTCATGGCACCAGTTTCACGTACTAGCAGCACTAGTCAGTGTGTACGTGCAATGCACGTTAATTTGGAAGTATATTAAGTGCATGCGGATATTAACTACTATGATATTATTTGCGTGTTGTCATGTGATTAGCACTATTTTTGGCATGAAATTAACTACACGCTAAATGTGTTGAGCGCTCGACATTGAAGCAGTCTAGGTCGTTGGATGACAAGGAATACATGTGGCTTGATGGCGTTTTATATTTAATTTGATACGGCTCTAGCAGAACATTCAATCGATCAAACCATACATTTCGTTCAATCTGACTCCGACTTTAAATTATACGACGATCGATATAAAATAAATGGAAATGATAATACTTCGGATTTTAAGCATGGCAATCCAAACGTTTTTCATGGCAAATTTAGATTACGCGATGGCGGTGGGGGCGTCTCGCGGTGGGAAGCGGCTCCTCTGCCGTGCTCTGTGTGTCGTCGGGCCAGTGACCGATGGCGACGGCGGCGTCTTGCACCGTTGTTGGCATACTCCTGGACGTTGGCCTAGCTTCAAGGAAGGCCAAAATGTTCTGGACTTCGGAGCGAGTCAACTGGCGGGAGGAGGCGACTGGCGTTGGTGCAAGGAAGCGGTCGACGGCGGCCATCCATGCCGCTGAGGGGGCACCGCACCAGCGGGACAAAGGCTGTCAACGGCGCTGGCGGAGGCATTCGTGTGCACGGGCACCAGCACGGCGCGCAAGACGTTAGTGCTGCAGCAAGATATCTGTTGGCAGTGCACGTGCACGGCACGCAATGCGTCTTGTCGATGCACACGCAGGCGCATGGCCGCAGGTGGCGGCGTGAAAGTTGGTGGGGACCTCGTGGAACCCCATGGCATCAAGCTCGGCGACAATGTGTGGCTCCTAGCCCATCAATGCCACGGGGATGGGCGTTGGCGCAGTCGGGCGACGGGAGCCGAAATGGGAGCGGGGACAGGCGCGACGTCTTCCCGCAAGGCCAGTTCAAGCTTGTCCCAAAGCGCCTTATGTCAGGCTAGTTGGAGGTAGATGACAGGAGAATCGGAGAGGAAGAGAAAGGATTGTAGCGATACCGGGTAGGGCGGGGTTGATTTTAAACTGCGGCGCCGGCGACATTAAAAGTGGGAGCAGTTGGGACGACGGTGGGCGGCGGAGCCTGGTCAAAGGGCTCGCCTCCCGGTGAGTCTGCACAATGATCTGCTCGCGACGCCTCGACAGCCGCAAGAGCGGATCGCTCGCACGCCTCCGTCGACTCACCGCTTTCTTTGGGATGGCACCTGCCGATGAGAAGCAGGGACTCGTGGTGGCACGTAAACGCCCACGGTTTCAATAGTGAAAGCGTTCGCCTTAACGTGACAGGTCTTTGTTCCAAAATACCTTGGGTCTTCATTTGTGCAACTTGTCATAAGCAGCTTGTCTCGAATTGAAGAAAAAACTTACGAAGTAATATTTGTGCCATATCACGTGACCATGCTCAGTTTCAAGAATTTATGCTCACTTTTGGATTTTCTGAAATTTAAGATCCAGGATTCGAAACAATATCATAACATGCATCATGCAATAAATTTTCAAGCCGTACATCTGTCCTGTTGTATTTCTTAAGAAAGGATTTGGTCAAACATTTTTCTTAGTTAAATCTCATTTCCAGTTTATAGGGCTCAATTCAAAAATCTCACCAACCAAGGTAGATGGTGAGTGGTGGAACAATTGTTTTGGTTTGCAAAACCACTCAATTAATGTGCTTGTTTTCCTCAAAAATTGTGTTTACAAATGCATTAATTGCAATGCATGCATGCATAAAGTACATGCATTGGTCAATTTTCTCTTAATACTTGCATGTAATGATTTATTGCACCTTGAAATCTGAACATGTGATGGGGAACAACCAAATTGAGACTTATAAAATGGGAAAACTAAAAGGATAATCCCTCCGTACCAGTGCATTGCCTGATATATTAACTCATGCACTAGGCACGAACAAACGGGCTCAATTCTGTGCTCATCCTGGTGTAGTAGTAGTAGTAGTAGTACTATGCAATGCAGTTGACGGGTGACCTTGACGAGCGGCGACCGAGGGAATTGAACCGTGCTCAGCACGGTAGGTAACATTGTCTAGTTACTAAAGCATCCCTCCGTTGTTCATCGGTAGTCATTATGGACCGGGGACATGAGGGGAATTTCATTGGGCTGGAATTCTGGCCGCCAGATATTTCGACTTGAAACGCTGAGGCTCGACTGGTTGGGGTTGCCTTGCTTACCACGCACGCCACCGAAGGACACGAGCCCGTTTTTTTAGGATCAACACGAGCCAAGGTCTAGCTGGTACGCCATTGGGTCCTACCATTTGAGAATACGAAAGGAACCTTTTAAATTGCCGAACGAATCTATGTGTATTACAATACCCGTATTTTCCTTGCAAATACTAATCTCAATGTGGTAATTGATTTATGACGTGTTGTTGAATTAGAGTGAATTTGTGATATAGTGATCTCAACGTGGATTTCACATTTCATGGTATCCCTAGTAAGTTTTCCAATGCAAATTCAAATTTAAAAGATGAACAATATGGAGGTGAGAAAACTTTGTATGTATCAAGCATATGACCACACACACAGAGACACACACACACAGACACACATGCACGAACACAACAACAATCCAATAAGTATAGTGCATATATTTTTCCAACCCATGCATGTATGACACGAGTTCAAAAATACTCCTTCTATTCCTAAATATTGGTCTTTTAGAGAGTTCAACAAGTGACTACATACGGAGCAAAACGAGTGAATCTAGACTCTAAAATATGTCTATATACATCCGTATGTGCTAGTCCATTTGAAGCCTCTAAAAAGACTAATATTTAGGAACGAAGGGAGTAAAATGTAAGACATCCATGGTCCTCAGTTCAATATTTAAAATGAACATGAAACTGAAAATGGATATTAAGTCTAGTACTACAGTACATGCAAATGTTGTGTTTAGGCGGAGCTATGATTGTCGGGGGTCAACCCCTCGACCTTTGATAAAATTGTGGAGCTCTGTTTAGGGTTGTTTAGATTATATTTGTCCCCACCCTCCCAACCACCGATTGGTTGTGCACCCCCCACCCCTCCTCCCCCGGAGAATATCATGTGCCCCCATACCTTACATGCTATATGCCGATACGAGTTGCTTGGAGCTTGTAGATCTGAGATATAGCAGCTCACATGATGTGTCTTATTTTTTTTGCACGAAACCTTGATGAGTTTGAGAATTGCACACAATTTGTACAAAAACTACTTAGATGCCCTTTGATCCCATATCCAATGACCTCGGCTCGTATCACCGTAGCATCTAAGATGAAGGAGGACATCATATTCTCTCGTATGTAAGAATATCATGTGTCACCACACCTTAGATGCTTTGGTGATACAAGCTCTTGGAGGCATTGATTTGTGACCCAACACCTCCTCGGTGGTTCAATGGTTTTTTTGCGAAAAGCTCCAAAAGAGTTCGCCATCGCCACAAGCACAAAGATCTTTCAGATGCCATTGGATCTTAGATCAAACGACCTCCAAGCTCGTATCACCGTAGCATCCAAGCTGCGATAGCACCTTATGTTTTCTCGCATGGGAGAGTATGAGGTGCTCTCGCACCATAGATTCTATGGTGATACGAGTTCACTAAGATCTAACGGCCCACAGTAGGAGGTTTGAATGTTTTTGCAGTATACGGCTGCTAGAGTTTGGGAAATGCGCAGAAAGTACAAGTACTATGCATGTGCCATCTGATCACTGATCATACGACCTAGATGCTCATATCACCGTAGCGGTTAATTAAGCTATGGGGAGCACCTAATATGAGCACCCGAGAGCCGTTGGATTGAAGATGCAGCGGCACACACAAGGCCTGAATGTTTTATTTGCAAAAAAAACTTTGGAGAGTTTGGAAATTGCGCATAATTACAAAGACTACTCCCAAGCCATTGGATCTCACTTCCAACGGTGTAAAAACTCGTATCACCATAGTATCTAAGCTGCGGGGTGGATGTGATATTCTATGCCGCTGTCATTTTTGTTCGTAAACTTGCAAAATACGTGTAACCCGTGCCGTTACTTGTCTAACCGCGCAAATTGTTTGTTCAAAAAAACCATCCTACACTGAAATATCGGAACAACACACGGGGGTCCCACTTGTCATTAATCAAATTTGGACCAAAAACTAACAAATCTGAAAGACGAGATTCGAACTGGCAACCTTTACTTCAAAGCGTAAGTCGATAGCCCGAAAAAACGAACGGTTGTTGGCTTTGTCCCATAACTTGATTTTATACAGTACTCGTCAACACATGCATGACCGTTGTCTCACTTACGGGTGGGTCCCAGGTCTGCGATCTCAATCTCTCTTCTCTCCATCGTCTAACCTTTGCACGGGCACACACGAAGAGCGGCGCTAGCTTGCCATGGTGTTATTACAACTAAAAAAAAGCTTGGAAAATAGAAGAATCGCCTAGAACAAGAGACATTGTGGCTGGTCGAGATGGAGCTAACCGTGCCACGTTTGCATGATGAAGCTGTGTGGCTAGTGGGGTTTTTTCGACCGACTGGCTTGGTCCCGAGGTCGAACCATAGGTACTACGTCTGATACATTATATTTTTACACGCACATTTTTCCTCCGTGCCGAGACGTGGCACACCCTACCACGCGGTTTCGGGGTCCTCCCGGGTGGTTCACGGATATATTCTTCTGACGTGGGACGCCCTACCGCGCGTTTTCTGGGTCCTCCTCGGTCGTAGCGCCGAAGCAAGTAAATGAGTCGTCAAATCACGAAAGACCACCTTTCCCACCGAGTACATCAGTGAAGCACAGTGGCTAGCTAGTTGGGCTAGTTCAACCGATTAGCTAGGCCGCCTCCACATTTGTTTTTTCACCCCTTTTTTATCTACTTGCCGACAGGTAAATTTAAATATCCACCGCGGCGTTGCTCTGGTGTTTGGGTGCGGCAGGATTTTTAATTTTTGATTGACAGGAGCTGGCGCGGCAGGATTTTTAATTTTTTGATTGACGGGAGCAGGCGCGGTAGCAATTAGTCACGATGACTCCGCCTGTAAAAACCCACTGCTCCCTTATGTGAGAAGTCGTCGACTGGTGTTTTACCGTGGTGAAAACCAAAAGATTCCCTGCTCCTCGGCTGGCTCCCTCCGCCTTCCCATAGATTGCATTGCCTTTCAGCCGTTTCGCCCCCTTTGCTTCCTCTCCCCATTGCTTCTACCTGGTGCCATGGCGGCGCAGCAGATCACGGAGTCCGAGGTGAGGCGCTGACACAGAGCTCCATGCCAGGATCACGGAGCTCAGGGCCAAGGACGTGGAGCTCCGTGAGCTCAAGGAGGAGAGGAGTGCCATGCTCCTCCGTTATGTGCGGGAGTTCACGGAGCTTCAAAAGCGGCAGGCGTCCACCACAAAGATGCTCGAGGTGTCAGCGGTGTTGCTGCAGAAAGTGGGAGATACGATAGGCCGTCAAGGGAGCCGGCTGGAGCGCGAGCGGGCCGATCGTGACGAGGTCTAGGATCGCCTCAGCCACTTGGTGAACCAAGTTGCCACGCACGTGTTGCGGCTGCGCGATGTCTACCGTCGTGCCAGCGCGACGATGCCGGCCGTCGGGCTAAACCCGTTCGACCACCCGGTCGACTTCAATGAGTTGCGGCTTCCTGACCAGGTCTCCTTCTTCACCTATATCTTCGAGGAGCTGAGCCGTCTCCGGCGATGGTGGGGGCTGAGCTGGACAAGGAGGGGTTGCGCGCTGCCGTCGCCGTTGCCAGGCGCATCCATTCAGGGCTCCGTCACCGGAATCCATTCGTGCCATTGGACGCCGTCTTTGACGAGCTGGCTCCCGTCGACCGGGAGCGGACTCTGCACGCGGTTGCACCCTGCATCACCAACGTCATGCGCCTCGAGAAGCAGAGGGACTTCGGTGGCGTTTAGGCGCCCTCTGCATGGGCATGTCCATGTCTCGGTGCAACATGACCGTTGGATCAAACTCAGACGGTGCAGATCAGTCACTGTAGCACAAAGCGTGTGGGTATGTTTGGTTGCATTCTCATCTCAATATAGTTGTTTCCTCTTCGTGTATTTTTGTCAACCTACTAGTGTGGACTCATGCACCCTTCATGCACTCTGCCAAACACCCAAAAGTGGGTCGAGAAGGGAACTTTTGCTCCCATCCCGTGCACCCTTCATACACCCTGTCTAACACTATAGGATGTGCTTCATATGGTTCATGTTTAGGAGTATCTTGTAGCACCGCACTCTCCGTCTTGTTGTGGACCTAGTTCTGTTAACATTGATCTCACCGTTCATTCTCGACCGGACAGTCGAAAAAGCGGTACTATGTTACATATAGGAGTAGTTGACATGCGCACAACATCATTTGTTATCGTCATATCTTACTACACTAGCAACAAGATTGTGTAGTACTGACGTATGAACCACTGCACATGCCTAGTAGTGGGAGCACTATGTATGTTCAAGTGGCTGCCGTGTTTCGCACTCCTCCGTCGTAAGAGTGGAAACGCTTGATGTAATCATTTTTTTTCTTCAGAATGAAAAACAGTGGACACGCTCTACCGTGCGGATCCTCCTCCAGCCATGCACTAAATTACTCACTTTCGCCGACGTGTGGGACAGCCAGCACCTGTGTCCACCAGCCATGCACTAAATTACTCGGTAGTAGAGTGATGGTAGACTACCCCGATCGAACCACCGCAGTAATGCCCAATGATCCGTCAAATCACAAAACCCCCTCCTTTCCAGCAGTAAGTTGGACGGACGAAGCAACCATCATTTCACTCTTCTCTCTCAGCTTCCTCTCTTGAAGAAAACCCCCACTCACTTCGCTTCTCCCTCATCTCATTCCTCCTTTCACTCTTCTCTCTCAGCTTCCTCTCTTGGATGGACGCCGGAGCACCGGCCGACGTGATGTCTATGGCTCTGGCCAAAGCCGCCGAGGCTCATGGTACAAGCGCAAGCACCCCACCGAGACTACCGCAGACAAGCTCAAAGCCATCGCCTGTCCAAGCCCCCTCTCCGGGATCCCTCATTAAGCAAGTCCGGTAATGTCTCTTGTTGACGATCTTTTCTCGATCTTGATCATGTTTTTTCATCTAACACGCATAATAGTCTTGGTAGTACAACTTTCGGGTGATCTTGCATGTGATTTTCTTGTGCCAAATAGCGGTTCTAAATTCTGTTTTGACCAAAACATGCGAGAGGTTGACACTGATTTCTTATAGATTACTTTCAACTATTTCCTTTGTCCCAAATTTCTTGTCTTAGATTTGTCTAGATACGGATGTATCTAATACTAAAATGTGACATGATACATACGTATCTAGACAAATCTAAGACAAGAATTTTGGGACGAAGGAGTACTATAATTTATCAATGCTACCTTTTAAGAGGGCATATTTGCCTCGATAACTTGTGTTATGGATATTGCATGTAATCCCTCTGCTCTCATGCCTTTGAAGACATGTTCTAGTGTCTTTGTTCACTCATTTCTGTGCATATATGTAGTCATATATGGAGTATAATATCGAAAATCATCTTATATTTCTGAACGGAGGTGGTAGTGAAATATGGTTTTTGTTTGAATTAGAACCAGGTCCGCGGTGGAGATGAAGTTCTCAAAGTCATGCCGTGTGAACTGGAAGACCTGATGATAAGTTCTACTGCTGAACTATCCAGCTGTTGTGTCCTTGTCGCCACGTGTCCTGAACTAGTGTTTTCCTGTAGCATTGTTGTCAGGCGTTGTCAGGACCCCGACTCAATGCCACATCGATCTAGCATGTAACACCTCATATCACTTTGCGGCCTCACGCACGGTATCCCCACGGGTGTCGCCTTACCTTTGCCGGGACCGTTTAGCCTTTTGGCACACGTATATGATAGTGTCGCTAGCATCCATATGATAAGGAGCTCGGGCTGACATGGCTAGTCGTAAACCCAAAGTGGCACAAACTTACGAGGACAGCATCCATGACCCAAAGATCGAGCGTGTCGGTCATCGCGAGTGAATCCAGGCTGTAGCTTTGGGCTAGCAGGACTCGTGAACCGGGCTGTAGTGGGCTAAAAGGACTCCGGTATTCATCGCGTGACATTTCCCCGAAGGGACAGACACAGGAACGAAGAAGGACACATGCCGGCCAGCCTAAGTGTTCCGGAGCAGTAGCAAGCTACCATGGCTCAGTGGAAGCACTAGGATACATTTCCCGGTAAGAGAGGCTACTAAGGATAAACAACTAGATAGTCAGATCCCACACATACCAAGCATTTCAATAACATACACACAATATGCTCGATATGTGCAAATACAGCATGTCATCACAACATGACTCTACAACTCAAGTATTTATTCAATAGGCTCCGAGGAGCGAGATATTACAAACATGGGTCTCATGACCCAACACTCAGAGCATACAAGTCAAAGCACATGCGGAAGCTCAACATGTCTGAGTACAAACATCTATAAATGAAGAAGGCTGAGAAGCTTGACTAACTACCAGATCCTGCCGAGGGCACAAGATCGTAGCTGAGGTAACAAGCTAAACGTCGAAGTCCACGTGGAACTACTAGTGAGACTGAAGTCTCTCTGCAAAAACATAAAATAGGCAAACGTGAGTACAAATGTACCCAGCAAGACTTACATCAGAACTATCTACATATGCATCATTATCAACAAAGGGATGGTGGGGTTTAAGCTGCAGCAAGCCAGCTTTGACTCGATGGCTAACCTGAACTACGATCGCAAGTAACTCTTTGAGGTGGCGCACACGAGTCCACATATTCACCATATCAATACACCACTATGGATCCGCTCCGTCTCCCCACGAGAACGCCATCCATAGCACTCATGCTTATCTTGCGCATTTTAGAGTATCCACTTTCACTTGTCTATGAACTATGCAAGGGTCCAAGTTTCCATATCCGAGGAATCCGGCTATTCAATAGATAATGATAACCTGCGAGGATGTACTTCTTCACACACTCTCGCCACTTATCGCCTCAGACACGTCATGTACCTCGGCAACCTTCAAGCGAAGTCGGGCGAGGAGTCGGCCACGACGACTAACCACACAAGTCTCTCGTCCCGGTTTATCGCCTATTTGGGTTCCATCCGCAAGGAGATCCGCCGGGTGTCGCCACGGCCCCAAGCGATGTGTGTGCAGGGTTCCCAAGTCCACCATCCGGTGCCACTTGGTACACAGACCCATCAGTGCCTAGTCTGTCCCAAGCCCACATGCAGGTGCCACTTGGTAGACTACTAACACTACCTACAAACACCGAAACTAGTTGCAACTCCGGACAGAGATCAGGTTGATTAATAAGTCGAGAGGGCACTTAAGCATTCCAATGCGTGGTAGTAGATGTTCATGGATCACAAACACGAACTCAGTTCACGAGGGACGGCTGCAATGAGACAACCCACCATGTACTCCTACATGGCCTCTCACCGCTACCTTTACCAAATCGTGTTCACACACTTAGCTCACACACAAGAGGACATGTTCACCACTTTCCAATTCATCCACGATGAATCGGACACGACACAACTCTAAGCAATAGCAGGCATGACAAACAAGCATGAATGAGTAGGCACATCAGGGCTCAAACAATTCCTACTCATGCTAGTGGGTTTCATCTATTTACTGTGGCAATGACAGGTCATGCAGAGGAAAGGGGTTCAACTACCGCAGCATGTAACAGTTGAAACGTTGTTGTCCTAATGCAGTAAAAGAGAGCAGGAGCGAGAGAGTGGGATTGTATTGGAATGAACAAGGGGGTTTTGCTTGCCTGGCACTTCTGAAGATAGCATTGAGTCTTCATCAGTGTCAACGATCACAGCGTCGGAACAACGTCTACCGAGGGGGAACAACACCGGCAAACAGAGGATAAACACAATCAATGCAATGCACAATATGGTGCATGAACATGGCATGTATATGTGATGTTGTTTGTGCTAATGCAAACAACAACAAGTTCAATGGAGCTCATTTGAATCAAGGATTCAAATGCAACTCCAAACTTAAGCATTTTAAATGCCCTTTATGTGTTTTCATCTATACAACAGGTTTAACTTGCTTTAACATGCATGAAACCAGTGCAGATGGATAGATTGGATTTTTGTGATCGTTTTTCATATATAAATTATTTCATTCTAAGCTACGGTTGATTTTCTATGATTTTTAGAAGTTTAGGACATTTTCTGGAATTTCCTGAATAAACTTAAATCCAGAAAATGCTTTATTACGTCAAGATTACGTCGAGTTGACCTCGGCAGGTCAACACGGTCAAGAACGGTCAAAGGCGACGTGGGACCCACATGTCAGCTGCACAGTGGCTAAACCAATTAACTAAACCTAAACTAAAACTGCCCAGGTTTAATTAGCATGCGGGGCCCACTGTCAGTGACACGGGGTTGTGGTTAGTGCTAACCTAACCGGCGCCACGTCAGCGAACGGCGTTCAGCCGTCGGTGACCACATCCCGCGGCGGTGGCTCGCCGGCGTTGCTCGGGACGGTGCTACAGAGCATCATTTTGCTCGTGTTTTGCGGCTACGGCGAGCTGGGAGACTCACGCATCCAGTGGTGGCAACACCTCGCGCCGGGGTTGACTAAATCGACGGCGGCGGCAACTTTTGCGGCGGCCGAAGTTCGGGAACATGCGGGAAACGAGGCTGCGATGCACTAGGGGGACGGCTAGCGGCTGTGTTGGCCTCCTGGGGGCACCATGAGCACGTTTGAGTGCACAGGCGTGGGTGGTTCGCGCTCAGCCCATGACGGCGAGGAGGCATGGTGGCGGCGAGCTTCGGTCGTCTTCGAATCAGCGTCTACGGAGAGAGATAGACCACGGGGTAAGGGGGAAGGTGATCGGGAGCTCACAGGGAGGTCGTAGATCAGCTCAGTGGCCTCGGGGAGGCGGCGGAGACGGCGAATCGGACGGCGGCATCCGGTGGCCGTGGGAGGGGAAGAAAGGTCGGGGAAGCTGCTGCAGGCCGCATCTGCTCGCGTGGCTCGACGGAGACGGCATAGAGGTCGACGGCGGAGCTTCTTTGCTCGTCGGAGAGACGTGTGGAGGCCGGTGGCTGCTGCTGAATGGTGGACGGCGGCGACGGCAGCTGTCGGGCGCGAGAGAGAGATCCAGGGGAGAGGGTGAGGACGGGAGAGAGAGGGGCCCGGGGGGTGCGTGGCGCTTGTAGGAGCCTCGGTAGCGGTGCAAGCAGAGGCTGGGGCGAGCGGCTTGGTGGCCTGCCAAGCCACACGCCTCCCGCCCTTGGCAGGGGGTTGAAGACAGTAGGAGAGAGGAAGAGGTGGGCTGGGCCTAGCTGGGCCGGTCCTGTTAGGCCACCAGGTAAGTGGACCAGGTGAGTTCTGTTCTCTCTCCCTTTTATTTCTGTTTTCTATTTATTTGCTTTGTTTTGATTTAGTTTACAAACCAAATCATTTTATAAACTTTCTATAAATTGTTATGTAAGCTCAGGACTAGCCCAAGGTCACATGCAACTTACAAAAATATTGAACATTATTTCTTATATAGTAGAAATAATTTCAACCCAAATATATTATTGATTTAAATCAAAGACCCAAAATAAATTATTTTGTGACTCCAAAAATATTGGTTTGAACTTTACCTAATGCCAATATTTTCATAGAATAACAGGAACATTTTCTTGGACTCATTTGATGAGATTTAAATGTTGGTTATTTTTAGAGGTATTCTGAGGCTTTTGAAAATTCCTCAATTCAAGTTTCATTTGAATTTAAACATGATGCTCACATGGAAGCTAGCATAGGTCAGCCCAGAATTAGGGATGTGACAACTCACCCCCACTAAACAAGAATCTCGCCCCGAGATTCAAGACGTGAGGTAAGAGGAAAGGGGGGGGGGTCACAAAACTATCACAATCTCATGATCCATTTGCCCTTCTTGAAGATGTTGACTCATTGCTTCAAATCGATCTTGACGTATTTGCTTTCGAGATCTTCATTCAACATGATGACAAGAAGAAAGGGAAAACTCTAGAAGGATCGATCTCCTCGAAGATCGAACAACTTAGGATCAACTCATGGATTGAGACATGGAAACATCTCTCAAGCTGAGACATGAAGCATACATCTGAAGGAATGGAGTGAGATAGATGATGAGGGTTCACTAGGTAGACAACAATTCTACCCTTAAGAGGGTGGTGAATGGTTGTCATCGTAGCGAGGAGTTGAGTTGCCATGATACCATAGCGATGCACCTTAGGGAAGGTGACTCGTAGAAATATCCCCTTAAGTGGCAAAAAGAATTACCTTTGATTTAGAGATCATTGAAACTCTTTATACCAGCCTAAGGAAATTCTCGAGCGATCGTTTAGAGGGGTTCGGAAGAATGGCATACTCAGATCGGAAAGGAAACTATGGTTATAGAACAACTGGGCAAACGGGAGGCACATTCCAATTGATACCGAGGATATAACCCAGTGATTGAGCGTGCTCCCAAGAACTTGAGCATTTCCATATTCATCAAGGTCTTACCAATATCCGTGCCGAGGATCCTGGCAACACAACGTACTACCATGATGGATACCGGTGGAAGCTGCAGATGCAAAGGAAGATAACACCTTCTCAGATTTCATCTTGGCGGGGCCAAGGGAACAAAATCTGGATGATTGACCGAGAGACATTTAGCACTCTGCTTCTAATGTTCTCCTTGCGTTCTAGGTACCACGATCATGCTTGAAAGCATCAACATGGCCATCAAGTAAAGGTCAGACTTCGGAAGCACAAAAATCCATAAGGAACAACTTGCGGAATAAGTCATACCAAATCCTCATGGGGAGGTGGCCAACTTCCCCAATCAAGATACTACAATCTTAGATCTTCCGGCTAGGTGTGTCGGCCAACATCAACCTTGTCGGGACCTACATCATAGATCTTGGAATAGATCCAACCATCATATCTGCCTGAGATTCAGATCTGGTTGGTGTCAGATCAATCCAGACTCATCGAGTCTAGAAAGAAAAATGAAAGTTTGCAACACAAATCGACGAGATGACGTTGCGAGATTCTCAAGAAATGAACCACAATAGCAAGCTCCAAAACATGAGCTAGTTCTGCTACAAACCTGTGAACACGCTGTTCGAGACAAGCATGGTCATGTAGTAGTCTTATAATAAATCACTACCGAGTTCAGGTGGGGAACCATCATCGAGGATATTGAAGTCTTGTGCACTTAAATTAGACTTCTTTACCTAGAACAAGTCAATCAGTGGCTTGGTGTGCTAGGGATACATATGGAATGAAGATGATCAGTCTATCAAACCACATAATACTTCGCACATGCATGACTTACTTGGGATGGTTCCAGAGGAAGTAAAAAAGTTGCTTTCTCGAATTCACGGCGGCAACTTGCATCAAATGCACATGAATTAGAAGAAGTCACTTCTTACATTCGAGCATATGTTTCATGAGCTAGCATAAAGAAATGCTTTCAAAAGTTTCCAACACTAGCTGGATGTTCAACACGGATCATGGAGAAGATAACAATGTTGTTGATGGGCTCAACAACAATTCATCTATGTTTCCATATAAATGGAGTTCCACAATTATGTGAACAATGTGATAGCATTGGTCAGACCAAAGGATGTAATGGTGTATGCTCGAGGAATCAACCATGAGTAAGACAACATTACGAATATCGTTGGTTCTGATTTGATTTAAGGATAGCCCACACTCAAATCAAGGTTTGGACAAGACGATAGGTTCAACAACTGATCACGAGGACCAATCGATGAAGAAATCATCTTTCTACAACACACATACAAGATATCCCTTAAGACGAACTAAATCGGACAAGCTTCCATCTTCCAACTCTCCAAGTTGTTGTTTAGCTTGACCAACCAACTCAGGGGTATGCAACAAAAATTCTTGGAGAATGGCTAGTTTACAAGAAACTAACTTGATCACAAACTCAACATAGCGGTCAGGCGACAACCTGGTGATACTTCCGAGAAGATATTCGGAAAATCATGAACCACCGATATGTTACTAAGCTCGAGAACAATCTTGCTTTTCAGGGCAAGACGATATGATCAACAGAGCGAGGGATTGACACAATCCTAACTCATTGATCGAAGGGTGCACCAGGGAAAATAGACTAGGTGGCACGATCAACCTTAGGGTGATGGTTCAACAACCAACATGCTAAGAGTGAGAGTATTGTCCATTAACTACCAAGCAACAGGTTGCTCGGAGTATTGATTTCGCACATCACAGTTCACTTGTCGGCATTCTGGTTACAACAACACGTAACCGAGGAATGAACAATGATGGCAAGAAGTATCACTTTGTCAAGAGTTCATAGGATGGTGTGCAATTCCCATGACATTCTTGATATAAAGATGGTAATACTCCAAGGTAGAACGGATCAAAAGCTGGATTGGCATTTTGATTTGCGGATTACAACTACTTTGACCCAATCCTGGATATGGATGAGGTTCTGGAGTTTGTTTCTCCTAGTCATTCCGGAATAGAATGGCTCGATGGACCACAAGAATAATAGGCATCGATAACACGAATGCACGACATAAACTTGGCTATCAACTGATAGACAAGGATCGGAATACAACTACAGAGGGACAACTCAAAGGAACATATATCTTTCTGAGTTGTGGATGCATGGACTAGCATGTCGAACCAAGTTCAACAGGTTTCTTTCGGATAACCCATGCAGAAGGTAGAACTGGCAGATTCATATTATAGAATGGAGAACTCATCAAGAGCACTCTGGTTGTGATCTTTTGGTTCAAAAGAACTCCTGCCAAGAATGGTTCATGGTATTTGGAAGAACGATATACCACGGACCTCGAGGACTATCACAAAGGTTACTAATATCCTAAAGGAACTAGCAACACTACCAACACGAGGTAAGTAGGGTGAATCTCGGGTTCAAAAACCCAGGAATAGAAAGCCTACTAACTAAATGGCATCACGGGATGCTTTCGAGAATGATGGCCAGAATCATCACACTGGGAACACAAAGCATGGCTAAATTACTAGATGATCCTCTAAGACACCTAGGGTCATAATAATAACTCCAACATATATGTCGAGGCAATAGAGTACCTCAACTCATCAATTAGTGTGATTAACCTGGCCTAAAAGGACATCAGGAACAGGAGGAAGGGATTTGCAAATGCATCAAACTGTTTAGAAACCTGGGATGACTCGGACAGCATAACGGCTGTAAATGCTCAAAAGAATTTAGACATGCTACAAAAATGGTGGCATAACCACTCGATCATCACAATATCAAGGTTTCGAGATCAACAATTTACATACGAAAGTAGTAGGAACTTAACTGAGGCTTGAAACCAACAGTCCTATAAGTCTACGGATTAGTAACACGTGACCCTAATAGAAGAAGGAGAGAGCCTAGTTCCTTAACCCCGTAGGAAAGATAGGATGACTCAGATCAGAAGGTCATAGGGTAAAGGAGTAAAAAGAGCCTTAAGTTCCATCCCACAATCAATTCCCTTATATAAATAAAGAATTTCTAAACTCAACTTCGACCAGTTTGGCTTGGTAATCCTACAGGCAGCCTGGCTCTGATACCAAAGCTGTCAGGACCCCGACTCAATGCCACATCGATGAAGCATGTAACACCTCATATCACTTTGCGGCCTCACGCACGGTATCCCCACGGGTGTCGCCTTACCTTTGCCCGGGACCGTTTGCGCCTTTTGGCACGCGTATATGATAGTGTCGCTAGCATCCATATGATAAGGAGCCCGGGCTGACATGGCTAGTCGTAAACCCAAAGTGGCACAAACTTACGAGGACATGCATCCATGACCCAACATCGAACGATGTCGGTCATCAACGAGTGAATCAGGCTGTAGCTTTGGGCTAGCAGACTCCGTGAACCGGGCTGAAGCGGCTAACAGACTCCGGTATTCATCGCGTGACATTTCCTCGAAGGGACAGACACAAGAACGAAGAAGGACACATGCCGCCAGCCTAAGTGTTAGGAGCGGTAGCAAGCTACCATGGCTCGATTGGAAGCACTAGGAGACATTTCCGTAAGAGAGGCTACTAAGGATAAACAACTAGATAGTCGATCCCACACATACCAAGCATTTCAATAACATACACACAATATGCTCGATATGTGCAAATACAGCATGGCATCACAACATGACTCTACAACTCAAGTATTTATTCAATAGGCTCCGAGGAGCGAGATATTACAAACATGGGTCTCATGACCCAACACTCAGAGCATACAAGTCAAAGCACATGCGGAAGCTCAACATGTCTGAGTACAGACATCTATAAATGAAGAAGGCTGAGAAGCCTGACTAACTACCAGATCCTGCCGAGGGCACAAGATCGTAGCTGAGGTAACAAGTTAAACGTTGAAGTCCACATGGAACTACTAGCGAGACTGAAGTCTCTCTGCAAAAACATAAAATAGGCAAACGTGAGTACAAATGTACCCAGCAAGACTTACATCAGAACTATCTACATATGCATCATTATCAACAAAGGGGATGGTGGGGTTTAAGTGCAGCAAGCCAGCTTTGACTCAGTGGCTAACCTGAACTACGACTGCAAGTAACTCTTTGAGGTGGCGCACACGAGTCCACATATTCACCATATCAATACACCACTATGGATCCGCTCCCGTCTCCCTACGAGAACACCATCCATAGCACTCACGCTTATCTTGCGCATTTTAGAGTATCCACTTTCACTTGTCTATGAACTATGCAAGGGGTCCAAGTTTCCAAATCCGAGGAATCCGGCTATTCGAATAGATAATGATAACCCCGCAGGGTGTACTTCTTCACACGCTCTCGTCACTTATCGCCCAATTACCGTCATGTACCTCGGCAACCTTCAAGCGGAAGCCGGCGAGGAGTCGCCCACGACCGACTAACCACACAAGTCTCGTCCCGTGTTTATCGCCTATTCGGGTTCCATCCGCAAGGAGATCCGCGGGGTGTCGCCACGGCCCCAAATGATGTGTGTGCGGGGTTCCCAAGTCCACCATCCGGTGCCACTTGGTACACAGGCCATGTGCCTAATCGTCCCAAGCCCACCTGCACGGGTGCCACTTGGTAGACTACTAACACTACCTACAAACACCAGAAACTAGTTGCAACTCCTGGACAGAGATCAGGTTGATTAATAAGTCGAGATGGGCACTTAAGCATTCCAATGCGTGGTAGTAGATGTTCATGGATCACAAACACAGAACTCAGTTCCTGGGGACGGCTGCAATGAGACAACCCACCATGTACTCCGACATGGCCTCTCACCGCTACCTTTACCAAATCGTGTTCACACACTTAGCTCACACACAGTAGGACATGTTCACCACTTTCCAATTCATCCCTGATGAATCAGACCTAACACAACTCTAAGCAATAGCAGGCATGACAAACAAGCATGAATGAGTAGGCACATCAGGGCTCAGACAATTCCTACTCATGCTAGTGGGTTTCATCTATTTACTGTGGCAATGACAGGTCATGCAGAGGAAAGGGGTTCAACTACCGCAGCATGTAACAGTTGAAACGTTGTTGTCCTAATGCAGTAAAAGAGAACAGGAGCGAGAGAGTGGGATTGTATCGGAATGAACAAGGGGGTTTTGCTTGCCTGGCACTTCTAAAGATAGCATTGAGTCTTCATCAGTGTCAACGATCACAGTGTCGGAACAACGTCTACCGAGGGGGAACAACACCGGCAAATAGAGGATAAACACAATCAATGCAATGCACAATATGATGCATGAACATGGCATGTATATGTGATGTTGTTTGTGCTAATGCAAACAACAACAAGTTCAATGGAGCTCATTTGAATCAATGATTCAAATGCAACTCTAAACTTAAGCATTTTAAATGCCCTTTATGTGTTTTCATCTATACAGCAGGTTTAACTTTCTTTAACATGCATGAAACCAGTGCAGATGGATAGATTGGATTTTTCTGATCATTTTCATATATAAATTATTTCATTCTGAGCTACAGTTGATTTTCTATGATTTTTAGAAGTTGAGGACATTTTCTGGAATTTCCTGAATAAACTTAAATCCAGAATATGCTTTATTACGTCAGCACTACGTCATGCTGACCTCAGCAGGTCAACATGGTCAGCAACGGTCAAAGCTAACGCGTGGGACCCACATGTCAGCTGCACAGTGGCTAAACCAATTAACTAAACCTAAACTAAAACTGCCCAGGTTTAATTAGCGTGCGGGGGCCACTGTCAGTGACACGGGGTTGTGGTTAGTTCTAACCTAACCGGCGCCACGTCAGCGAACGGCGTTCAGCCATCGATGACCACATCCCGCGGCGGTGGCTCGCCGGCGTTGCTCGGGACGGTGCTACAGAGCATCGTTTCGCTCGTGTTTTGCGGCTACGGCGAGCTGGGAGACTCGCGCATCCAGCGGTGGCAACACCTCGCGCCGGGGTTGACTAAATCGACGGCGGCGGCAACTTTTGCGGCGGCCGGAGTTTGGGAACATGCGGGAAACGAGGCTGCGATGCACTAGGGGGACGGCTAGCGGCTGCGTTGGCCTCCTGGGGGTACCATGAGCACGTTTTAGTGCACAGGCGTGGGTGGTTCGCGCTCAGCCCACGACGGCGAGGAGGCATGGCGGTGGCGAGCTTCGGTCGTCTTTGAATCGGTGTCTATGGAGAGAGATAGACCACGGGGTAAGGGGGAAGGTGACCGGGAGCTCACAGGGAGGTCGTAGATTAGCTCAGCGGCCTCGGGGAGGCGGCAGAGACGGCGAATCGGACGGCGGTATCCGGTGGCCGTGGGCGGGGAAGAAAGGTCGGGGAAGCTGCTGCAGGCCGCATCTGCTCGCTTGGCTCGACGGAGACGGCATAGAGGTCAACGGCGGAGCTTCTTTGCTCGTTGGAGAGACGTGTGGAGGCCGGTGGCTGCGCGAATGGTGGACGGCGGCGACGGCAGCTGTCGGGCGCGAGAGAGAGATCCAGGGGAGAGGGTGGGGACGGGGGAGAGAGGGGGCCAGGGGGTGCGTGGCGCTTGTAGGAGCCTCCAGTGGCAGCGGCAAGCGAGGAGCGGCGGCGTGTGCGTCTTGTGGCCATGCCACACGCCTCCCGCCCTTGCGCAGGAGGTTGAAAACGAGGAGAGAGGAAGAGGTGGGCTGGGCCTAGCTGGGCCGGTCCTGTTAGGCCACCAGGTAAGTGGACCAGGTGAGTTCTGTTCTCTCTCCCTTTTATTTCTGTTTTCTATTTATTTGCTTTGTTTTGATTTATTTTACACACCAAATCATTTTTATAAACTTTCTGTAAATTGTTATGTAAGCTCAGGACTAGCCCAAGGTCACATGCAACTTACAAAAATATTGAACATTATTTCTTATATAGCAGAAATAATTTCAACCCAAATATATTATTGATTTAAATCAAAGACCCAAAATAAATTATTTCTGTGACTCCAAAAATATTGGTTTGAATTTTGCCTCATGCCAATATTTTCATAGAATAACAGGAACATTTTCTTGGACTCATTTGATGAGATTTAAATGTTGGTTATTTTTAGAGGTCTTCTGAGGCTTTTGAAAATTCCTCAATTCAAGTTTCATTTGAATTTGAACATGATGCTCACATGGAAGCTAGCATAGGTCAGCCCAGAATTAGGGATGTGACAAGCGTGTTCTCGAGGCTGTACTTGACCACAACAATTTGCTGGCTGTGCCTTCGATTACGAAGGGTGTGGTTCTTGTAAAGCTTCCCAACAAACCTGATGCGACCTGTCTTCATCATCATGTTTATGAGTGGAAAGACTACTCTGTTGGGTTCTCTAAGGTTGACAAGATGGTGATGGTGCATGTAGACATCTCACACGAAGTCCATGGCCTAGTCAGTTATGCGGGGTTCATCCCGTAGGTCGGCGGCAAGAAATAGTCTGCAGAGTTTGGTTAGTGCACCTTTGCTTGTCTGTAGTAAGTACTATTGTTCAGCACTTGATTTGTGTTTGTGAACCCTGTATTGTTTATTAGTATTGCCGCTTTTGGTGTGTGGTCAGTCCTGAAAACGGTCTATGTTAATGTTTGTCCACTCAATTCAGTCTGTACATTTTGAAGTATCCAGATCATATTTTTTGTGAGGACGGTTTATCAATTATGGTTACACTCCAATATCTGTATGCATTGAAGGGTTTATCGCACCCACCAGGATTTCCAGTCCCATGGATGTTCGGTCCATACGATTTGTCACGACCTTTGGACTGTCCTGCTTGTGGGAGTAGGCAGGGCCCCTGCATGCCACGTGTAGTTGGACGATCAATCTTTTGTTTAGTACTTCAACATAGTGATTTCCTGGTAAGGATTCACTCGTGTCACATCAAGTAAATCTTATTGATTTACTGTATAAATCTTATCGATTTAATGCCATGTTTTCTTTCTTTTCCTGCAATTTTACGATGCAGGTTTTGCTATGTGACATTCATCACAGAATAAACCGTTTGGTTTGCTCTACGATGGCTATTTTGGCAGGTTTCACTTCTTATGTCGTGTCAAGATGTGAAGGCCCCATCCATCACTTATATTATCGAAAAATTGGATCGACCGTTGTGCGAGTACAAGCTGAATCCCTATGATGAACTGCAGTTTGGTTTAACAAAAACGCCACAATTAGTCCTTCTCGCGTTTAAAAGAAATGAAGAAAAAAAACTGGATCACACTCACGGATCCTAGTCAAGTTAGAAAGCCGATCATAGCAGACCAGACACGATCGCCGCTGTCTCGCACAGATCGAGCACCGACAGTTGCTCTAGCAGCACCGACAATGCAGAGCTCACCGATCCGGTGAGGATTGGGCACCGACCGCGTCGTGATCACCGATCTCATTGGAGGATCGGGCATCGACACCGCACCAGCTCTACAAGGAGCACCATCTCCGCAGCAGCGGCGGCTTCGCACTGCACCAACACTTGCACTTGCATTTGGTCAGCCCGTGCGGTTGCACCGCAACAGATCGGGCTGCGATTCGCACTTCATATACCAAAGTCCTTACAAAACCGACATGTCCACCTTCTTGGTAAGCATTGGCCGCCCAAGTGCTTCGTTCTTTTTTCTTTCCATGTTGTTTCACATGATTCACTGTGTTGATCTAACTGTTTGGGTATGTCTTCTTGTTTTCAAATAGAGAATTCCTAGAGCAACGAGGGAGTCGTTCAACAATCCGGGCATCATGCCAAGTTTCTCTTACCATGCGTAGCCTTGGTGTGAATGAACTGCTCACTATACCGTAAGTACAAAGGATGGTCACATGATGATTGATCTTTGAAGGATGGTCAAGGTTCAAATCTAAATCATATCTTCTTGGCGGGGATGATGTCAAAATCGAACTTTCTCGCAAGGAGAGCTGGTCCAAATCAACTTTGAAATTCTTGAAGAGCAGAGACGAATCGCCGAACTGATCTATCCTCCGAGAGATTTTGATGTAATAATCTGCATGGTGAAACAAGTGTCCTATGTGTACAAGTAGTACGATAGTATTATTTATAACATGGTAAATCGTTGATAGAATTGCAACTCGATTGCTGGTTAGAACTGCTGCGTTCGATTTCATTCCAACACTGCCGTGCTTTATTCAATTTTGTGTATTCGCCTTGCGACATCATCTAAAACCAGCGCTAGATGCCGATCGCTTGCAATATGAAAAGCGCCGAGGTAGAACACATGGGCCCGCAAACATGCGAGGTCGGCTCATGACCTAAAGTCCGTAACCGTGAGCCTATCTCGAGTATTATATTCTCACTGAACCCCCATAAAAAGCTGAACCCCATAATGCCCGTGCATTGCAGAGGGAGTATATTTCTCGGCAAGGTCAGCCTGTGATATAAAAGATTTGTATATTTCTTTACAGAGGGAGTATCTCTCTGTCAAAATATATATTTATGTTTAACTAGTTACTCCTGTCTTTCTACTTCCTTTCGCTGATATGTGGGGCAACCGACAATGGGGTCCACGTGCCATATGCACAAATTAGAGTGCACAACTTCACGAGAGACACACCCGGTCGTGGCGCGCAAAGAATGCCCAATGAGCCGTCAAATCACAACCCCCTTTCCAGCTTTAGCAAGAAGCTGGACGGACGAAGCGGCAATATTTCACTAGGCCCGAATCCCCTTCTCCCTCGTCTGCTTGTTCAGAGAAAACCCCGCTTCGGCGATTGCATAGGGTTTTCTCATGGAGAACCAGGTACGAATTCTTCATCCATCCCCGATAAATCCAAGTCCCTTGGTCGCAGAGTAATCCTAGTATGGCAGCCGCTGCCGTTGATGCATTTTACTTCGTCTTGAATCTAGTGTGTTTCCTTGGGATTTTTCCCATCCCCACCCCAAAATTCCCTTTTTTGCCCCATTTCCCCACCCTTCAACCCCGCCAAAAAAATTTTTTCCGAAGGAAAAAATTTTTCCCCTTTGTTACATTTTTAAAATATTCTCTAAACCCAATTTTGGGAGACAAAGGGAATTTCCCTGGGACCTATTTGTTAATTTTCTTCACGCCAAAATTTGGGCCTTTAAAACCTTTTTGTAAAAAGTTTGGCCCAAACCCTTTTGCAAAATAAATTAAACTTTTTTCCCGAGAAAAAGGAAACCTAAAGGATTTTTCAAACCCCAAAAACCACCCCGAAAATGCCCAAAACCCAAAATTCCCCCGCGGAAACCCCCCCCCAGTTTAAAAAAACCCCCTCCCCCCCAAAAAACCCACCCCTTTTCACTTTTCTCTGTTTTTGAGGGGCCCCCCCTTTTCCCCCCCCCTCCCTGAGGGGAAAACACCCCACCCTTTCCCCCAAAGAAAGAAGGGGCAACCTGTCCCTTCCTAGGCCTCACCGCCGTCCACGCCGTGGTGCTCTCGGACTGGCGTGGTCGATGTGTCGGCGACCGACTTCCTTTGGAAGAAATCTTGCATGCGTGGAGAGGTGACAAGCTGGGTCCTGACAGCGCATGAAGTGCCTCCTTATTCTGTGAGGAAAATAATTATTCCTCCACGACAGTGGGACCCACTAGATGGGCCACCAGTATTTCGTGAAAAAAACATTTCCCCATGACTCTTTGGGACCCACAGGTGAGACCCGTATTTCACGAAAAAATGTTCCCCTCATTGTCGGCTCGGACCCACCGGAAGTGCCTCCTTATTATGCACAAAAAATGAATACCCCCTGCTAGGTGGGACCAACCTTGGTGGCGAGCTGACTTGTGGGCCTACTAAGTTGGTGGGACGGGGAGGCCTTTGTCAACTTTAGTCAATATATGAGCAGAGTCTATCTCCGGTGACCGTCGATGTCCATCCAACGGCCGTGAGTGCTTCTTGACCTCTGGTCTTCTTGCTCCGGCCGCCCATGGCGCCGGTCGTGCCTTTGCTCCTGCCGCCCGTGGTGGGGCTGTGATGCCATGGAGGCCTCACCGCCCCTACTACTCCCCTGCTTGGCCAAGCCATCCTCTCGCACCCACCCCTGTTGATGCAGCCAGCGGCGGCCTCACACCGCAGCCAAGCAGGTGAACCCTCATACTCCTCTACGTGGGCATCCACTGCGCGTCTTCCCGGCCGCCTCGTCCCTTCCTAGGCCTCGTTGTCGTCCACCGTCCTGGTGCTCTCGGCGGCATGGTCAGCGTGGTCGAGGAATGGCTTCCATCGGACGTGGGTATGCGTGGAGAGGTGGCAATTTTGGATCCATGGCGCTGACAAGAAGTGCCTCCTTATTACACACAAAATAATTTTTCCTCCACGGCAGCGGGGACCCACTAGGCAGACCACCGTATTTTGCGAAAAAAATGTTTCCTCTGTCTGCTTTGGGACCCTGACTACATCTTCGCCACGCAAGGAAGTCGTCCAAAAACGATTAAGCCCACATTGCTGGGACCCACTAGCTACATCTTCGCGCGCAGGAAGTGCGTCGGGCAAAAAAACAAAAGCGATTAAGCCCCTAACTGCTGGAACCCACCTGGCTACATCTTGTGAGCAAGGAAGTGCGGCGGTCGAGACCCACCAGTGAGCGTACATAAGCGTTGTCATTCGGTGTGACGTATGCGTACATCTTGGTCGTTGTAGAAGCGGCGCGCGGGTCGTAGTAAGCGCCGTAGCATGTACTGCGTATGTAGCGGCGGGCGAGTGCAAGAAAAGAAAATCTGACCCGCGTATGTGTACATCTGGCGAGGTCTCAAGCGCCTACTGGCGCATATGCGGCGAGGGCTGCGTGTACATGGCTGGGTCGAACGGAGCTCGCGTCATCGTTGTGTTCATGGGAAACAGCGGAATGTGTCGTGTTCGCCGGGAAGCAGCGTAATGTGTCGTGTTCGCCGGGAAACAGCAGGCAGCGTGGGAGCCAGCCGGCTTGGGCCGGAACATGCAATGGAAGCGAGGCTGGCGTCGCCGCTGCGGAGAAGCGGACCTCCACGTTGGAGCAGGGTCTGTTGATCGGGAGGGTGTGGAGTACCACAAAAGCGAAGAAGCTGACCTCCTACGGTGAAAGCGAGGTCTGTTGATCGGGAGGGTGTGGCGTACCGCAAAAGCGGAGAAGCGGACATCCTACGGTCGAAGCAGGAGGTCTGTTGATCGGGGGAGGTGTGGCATACCGCAAAATGGGCGAAGCAGACCTCCCTCTGATCAGCAGGGGTCTGTTCGCCGGGAGGGTGTGGCGTGCATAAGCAGGACTCCACGGGATCTGTTCATCTCCACCATCGACCTCCTCCATCCTCCACAGGCTACCGTCGACCTCCTCCAGCCTCCACAGGCTCCTGTTCATCCAGCCCCCATCGCGCTTCTCCACGGCTCTTGTTCAACCACCCCTCGGTGGGCACCCTCCACCGTCTCTGTTCATCCAGCCCTCCACACCACGGGTCTGTTCAACCACCCTCCCAGCCACCCCTCCACCGTCTCTGTTCATCCAGCCCTCCACACCACGGGTTCTGTTCATCAGAGCAACACCACCGCTCCTTGTTCATCCACCCCATAACACTCCTTTGTTCATCCCGAGGCGGCATCGATCGGCTTGATTAGCGGCGATGGCGAAGAATCGCTCCATCGGGTTTAATTAACAGCCATCGATCGATCGCTCGGGTTCGATTCGATAACGGCGTAACTGCGATTAAATCGCTCGGGTTCGATTAGAGTTGATTAACGCGCGCCGCTCGGGTTGATTAGAACCAACGCTTTTCGCACAGCAGCGTCGTCTGAGATAAGCAGCGCATCGCTCGACCCCGACCTCCCATCGTAACGGCAACTCCAAAATTTTCCTCCCCTTGCTTCTACCACGGTTTTTCCGTCATGGGCGCCCAAAGAATGTCATGCAGTTGCGTCTCCGGCCGCCAGGACAAAAAGCCCATTTTACTGTCATGATTTTTGTCATAAAGTAAGGCCCACCACATCTATGATGATCTGGGGTTCGTCACAATTATCGTCATAGAAGTGTCATATGTATGACAGAAAAAAAAATCGTTCGGCCCAAAATGTCACGGATGTGTCTTTTTTTGCAGTGAACGTATATCACATCATGTCTTGACCATATCACATCACAACATGCCTGCAAAAACAAGTTAGGCGTCCTCTACTTTGTTGTTGCAAGTTTTCTGTGGCTACTCACGGGCTTCTAGCAAGAACGTTCTTACCTCGGACACAAAACCACAGCGGTGATTTATAAAGTTTGTTGTTTTAACCTTCACAAGGACTTCCTGCGATCAAATTCGATTCAACTAAAGTTGGAGAAAGCAGACACCCTTGACCACCTTTATGCAAAACTAGTTGCATATGCGCCGGTGGAACCGGTCTCATGAGCGTGGTCATGTAAGGTTGGCCGGGCTATTGGGGAGCGTAGTAATTTCAAAAATTTCCTCGCTACGCAAGATCATGGTGATGCATAGCAGCGAGAGGGCGTGTTGTCTCGTACCCTCGTGAACCCGAAAGCGGAAGCGTTAGAACAACAGCGATTGATGTAGTAAATGCGTCTTCACGGCCCGACCGATCAAGCACGAAACTCGACACCTCGAGTTCTAGCACACGTTCAGCTCGATGGCGATCCGGACTCCGATCGGCGGGGTGTGGGAAGAGTTCCATCGGCCGCGGCAGCGTGGTGGCGATCTTGATGTTCTACCGTCGCAAGGCTTTGCCTAAGCACCGCCACAATATTATCGAGGAGGACTATGGTGGAGGGGGGCACCGCACATGGCTAAGAGATGAAGAGATCAATTGTTGTCCTAGAGGTGCCCCTTGCGTATAAAAAGGAGCCAAGGGGAGGCGGCCCGCCAGGAGAGCGCGCCAAGGGAGTGCTACTCCCCAGGAGTAGGACTCCTTCTTTCCTAGTTGGAGTAGGAGAAGGGGAAGGAGGAGGGAGAGAGGAAGAAGGCGCCGCCCCTCTCCTTGTCCTATTAGGACTAGGGGAGGCGCGCCTACCTGCCTCCTCTCTTCCTCTCCACTAGGGCCCATGTAGGCCCATTAAGCCCCGGGGTTCGGTAACCTCCGGTACTCGATAAAATCCAATTTCACCGGAACACTTACAATATCCAAATATAGGCTTCAATATATCAATCTTCATGTCTCGACCATTTGAGACTCCTCGTCATGTCCGTAATCTTATCAGGGACTCGAACAAACTTGGTACATAAAACTACTAAACTCATAATATAAGCATCATGAAACCTTAAGCATGCGGACCACAATCGTCCATTTTGCATCATGCTTTTATATCGATATTTATCGCATTATGGGCTGTTATTTCACGATATGTCACAATACTTATGGCTATTCTCTCTTATTTTACAAGGCTTACCATGAAGAGGGAATCTTGGCGTGTTTGGAATCTGGTGGAAAAGGCAAATATTGGAGACCTATTACTGCGCAACTCCAAAAGTCCTGAAACTCCACGGAATATCTTAAAAGAAATAAAGAAAAATCATCACCAAGATGAAGGCCGGGGGCCACACCACACTCACGAGGGTGGGGCGCCCTCCCCAGGCGCGCCCCTACCTCGTGGGCCCCCTGGTGGCTCTCCAACGCCCATCTTCTCCTATATGAGCTCTTTCGATGAGAAAAAAATAAGAAGCAACCTGTCGGGACGAGACTCCGCCGCCATGAGGCGGAACCTTGGCGGAACCAATCTAGGGCTCTAGTAGAGCTGTTCTAGCGGGGACACTTCCCTCCGGGAGGGGGAAATCATCACCATCATCATCACCAACGCTCCTCTCATCGGGAGAGGGCAATCTCCATCAACATCTTCACTAGTACCATCTCATCTCCAAACCCTAGTTCATCTCTTGTATCTAATTCTTGTCTCCAAGTCCGGGATTGGTGCTAGTAGGTTGCTAGTAGTGTTGATTACTCCTTGTAGTTGATGCTAGTTGGTTTATTTGGTGGAAGATCATATGTTCAGATCCTATATGCACATTATTACGCTCGATTATGAACATGAATATGCTTTGTGAGTAGTTACGTTTGTTCACGAGGACAAGGAGAAGTCTTGCTATTAGTATTTATGTGAATTTGGTATTAGATTCGATATTTTGATAAGATGTATGTTGTCTAACCTCTAGTGGTGTTATGTGAACATCGACTACATAACACTTCACCATTATTTGGGCCTAGAGGAAGGCATTGGGAAGTAATAAGTAGATGATGGGTTGCTAGAGTGTGAAGCTTAAACCCTAGTTTATCGTTGCCGTAAGGGGCTGATTTGGATCCACATGTTTCATGCTATGGTTAGGTTTACCTTAATACTTTTGTTGTAGTTGTGGATGCTTGCAATAGAGGTTAATCATAAGTGGGATGCTTGTCCAAGTAAGGGCGTACCCAAGCACCGGTCCACCCACATATCAAATTATCAAAGTACGAGCGCGAATCATATGGCGTGATGAAAACAACAGCGATATTCCCATGTGTCCTCGGGAGTGGTTTTCCTATTATAAGAGTTTGTCCAGGCTTGTCCTTTGCTACAAAAAGGATTGGGCCACCTTGCTGCACTTTATTTACTTTTGTTACTTGTTGCTCGTTACCTTTTATCTTATCACAAAACTATCTGTTACACTTATTTCAGTACTTGCAGAGAATACCTTGCTGAAAACCACTTATCATTTCCTTCTGCTCCTCGTTGGGTTCGGCACTCTTACTTATCGAAAGGACTACGATAGATCCCCTATACTTGTGGGTCATCAAGACTTTTAAAGCGCGATTGCGGGAGTGTAGCGCCTTTGGTAAGTGGAATTTGGTAAGGAAAAATTTATATAGTGTGCTGAAATTTTTTGTCACTTGTTACTATAGAAAGTGAATCTCTGAGCGGGCTTGTTAGGGTATCTTCACCCGTCGATGAAACAAAGAGTTGCTACTCAACCTCTGAACCTATTGAAAATGAAACTCCTTTTGAATTTCCTCGGGTATTATGGAAAAACTGCTAGCTAATACTTTTACGGGAGATGGGACAAAGCATCCCGGCGAGCATCTCGCTATTTGGATGATATTTGTGGATTATTTAAGCTTGCGGTATACCCGATGATGTTGTTAAGAAGAAGGCTTTCCCTTTATCTTTGAAGGGAGACGCATCGACATGGTATAGGCTATGCGATGATACGAGATCATGGAACTATAAAAGAATGAAATTGGAATTTCATCAAAAGTATTACCCTATGCATCTTGTTCATCGTGGTCGCAATTATATATATAATTTTTGGCCTCGTGAAGGAGAAAGCATCGCTCAAGCTTGGGGGAGGCTTAAATCAATGTTATATTCATGCCCCAATCATGAGCTCTCAAAGTTGACAATTCTTCAGAATTTTTATGCTCGGCTTTCTGATAATAATCAAACCATGCTCGATACTTCTTGTGCTAGCTCTTTTATGATGAAGACTATTGAATTCAGATGGAATATATTGGATAGAATTAAATGCAACTTTGAAGATTGGGACCTCGACGAAGGTAAAGAGTCAGGTATGACACCTAAGTTTGATTGTGTTAAATCTTTTATGGATACCAATATTTTCCGTAAGTTTAGCACCAAATATGGACTTGACTCTGAGATAGTAGCTTCTTTCTGTGAATCTTTTGCTACTTATGTTGATCTCCCCAAGGAGAAGTGGTTTAAATATCATCCTCCCATAGAAGTAAAAGTAGCTGCACCTATTAAAGTTGAAGAAAAGACCATCACTTATAATGATCCTATTGTTCCCACCTCTTATGTTGAGAAACCACCTTTCCTGCTAGAGTAAAGGATCATGCTAAAGCTTCATTTGTTGTTACGTAAAAGCAATACTAGAACTTTTACACCTCCTGAGCAAGTCAAAGTAGAACCTAATATTGCAATTGATAAAGATCTCTTGTCCGATAATATTGATGGGCATGTCATTGAATTCTCTGGTGAAACTGCTAGAATTGCTAAACCCTGTGATAGAGATAAACATAGACCCGTGGTAGGCGTGCCTATTATTTCTGTTAAAATAGGAGATCATTTATATCATGGCTTATGTGATATGGGTTCTAGTGCTAGTGTTATACCCATTGACTTATATAAAGAAATTATGCATGATATCGCACCTACTGAGTTAGAAGATATTGATGTTACAATTAAACTTGCCAATAGAGATACTATATCTGCAATGGGAATTGTTAGAGATGTTGAAGTCTTGTGTGGGAAAACCAAATATCCCGCTGATTTTCTTGTTCTTGGTTCCCCACAAGATAGCTTTTGTCCCATTATATTTGGTAGACCCTTCTTGAATACTGTTAATGCTAAGATAGACTGCGAAATGGATGTTGTTACTATTGGCTTGGATGATATGGTTCATGAGTTTAATTTCTCCAAATTTAGTAAACAACATCATGAGGAAGAATTGCCTAGTATGGATGAAATTATTGGTCTTGCTTCTATTGTTGTACCTCCTAGTGATCCTTTAGAACATTATTTGCTAGACCATGAAAATGAGATGTTCATGAATGAAAGAAGGGAAATAGATGAAGTATTCTTTAAACAAGAATCTATTCTGAAACACAATTTGCCTGTTGAAATCCTAGGGGATCCTCCTCCACCCAAGGGTGATCCCGTGTTTGAGCTTAAACCGTTGCCTGATAATATTAAGTATGCTTATCTTGATGAAAAGATAATATATCCTGTTATTATTAGTGCTAACCTTTGAGCATGAAGAAGAAAGATTATTGAAAACTACGAAAAAGCACCGTGCGCTATTGGATATACTCTGGATGATCTTAAGGGCATCGGTCCCTCTATGTCAACATAAAATAAATTTGGAAGCGATGCCAAACCAGTTTGTGATCCTCAGCGAGCGTTTGAATCCTAAAATGAAAGAAGTGGTAAGAAAGGAAATACTCAAGCTTGGACGGGTATAATTTACCCGTTCTTTGATATTCGATGGGTAAGTCACATCCATTGTGTCCCTAAGAAGGGAGGTATTCTTGTTGTCCCTAATGATAAAGATGAATTGATCCCAAAGAATTATCATAGGTTATAGGATGGTAATTGATTTCCATAAATTAAATAAAGCTACTAAGAAAGATCATTACCCTTACCTTTTATTGATCAAATGCTAGAAAGATTATGCAAACATACACATTATTGCTTTCTAGATGGTTATTCGGTTTCTCTCAAATACACATGTGGCTAGAGATCAATCAAGACTACTTTTACATGCCCTTTTGGTACTTTTGCTTATAGGCGTATGCCTTTTGGTTTATGTAATGCACTGCTACCTTTCAAAGATGCATGATGGCTATATTCTCGATTTTGTGAAAAGATTTGTGAGGTTTTCATGGATGACTTTTCCGCCTATGGTTCCTCTTTTGATGATTGCTTGAGCAATCTTGATCGAGTTTTGAGAGATGTGAAGAAACTAATCTTGTCTTGAATTGGGAAAAGTGCCACTTTATGGTTAATGAAGGTATTGTCTTGGGGCACAAAGTTTCTGAAAGAGGTATTGAAGTTGATAAAGCCAAGGTTGACGCTATTGAAAAGATGCCATGTCCCAAGGACATCAAAGGTTTAGGAAGTTTTCTTGGTCACGGCGGATTTTATAGGAGGTTCATTAAGGACTTCTCGAAAATTTCTCGGCCTCTGACTAATTTATTACAAAAAGATGTACCATTTGTCTTTGATGATGATTGTGTAGAAGCATTTGAAATACTTAAGAAAGCATTAGTCTCTGCACCTATTGTTCACCACACGATTGGAATTTACCCTTTGAAATTATGTGTGATGCTAGTGATTATCTTTGTAGGTGCTGTTCTAGGGCAAAGAGTTGATAAGAAATTAAATGTTATCCATTATGCTAGTAAGACTCTAGACAATGCTCAAAGAAATTATGCTACTACTGAAAAGGAACTCTTAGCAGTTGTGTTTGCCTATGATAAATTCAGACCCTATATTGTTGATTCTAAAGTAACTATTCACACCGATCATGCTGCTATTAAATATCTTATGGAAAAGAAAGATGCTAAACCTAGACTTATTAGATGGGTTCTCTTGCGGCAAGAATTTGATTTGCATATTGTTGATAGAAAAGGAGCTGAGAACCCAGTTGCAGACAACTTATCTAGGTTAGAGAATGTTCTTGATGACCCACTACCTATTGATGATAGCTTTCCTGATGAGCAATTAAATGTCATAAGTACTTCTCGTAGCACTCCGTGGTATGCTGATTATGCTAATTATATTGTTGCTAGATTTATACCACCTAGCTTCACATACCAACAAAAGAAAAAGTTCTTTTATGATTTGCGACATTACTTTTGGGATGACCCACATCTTTATAAAGGAGTGGATGGTGTTTTTAGGCGTTGTGTACTGAGCATGAGCGAGGAGCGGATCCTCATAAGTGTCACTCCGAAGCCTATGGAGGACACCATCTTTGGAGATAGAAGCGCGTAAGGTATTGCAATCTGGTTTTATTGGCCTACTCTCTTCAAGGATGCCCGTAAGTTTGTTTTATCTTGCGATGAATGTCAAAAATTGGTAATATCGGTGAGCGTGAAGAAACGCCTATGAATTATTCACTTGTTATTGAGCCATTTGATGTTTGGGGCTTTGATTATATGGGACCTTTTCCTGCCTCTAATGGTTACACTCATATTTTAGTTCTTTGTTGATTACGTTACTAAGTGGGTAAAAGCTATTCCAACTAGTAGTGCTGATCATAACACTTCTATTAAAATGCTTAAGGAAGTTATTTTTCGAGGTTTGGAGTCCCTAGATATTTAATGGTGATGGTGGTTCACACTTTATTCATGGTGCTTTTAAGTAAGAGTCTTGCTAAATCGATGTTAATCATAGAATTGCATCTCCTTATCACCCATGATCTAGTGGTCGGGGTAGAGTTGAGCAATAGAGAGCTCAACTTAATTTTGTAAAAGACTGTCAATAGGTCTAGAAAGAATTGGTCCAAAAAACTGAATGATGCATTATGGGCCTATAGAACTGCATATAAAAATCCTATGGGTATGACTCTGTATAAAATGGTTTATGGAAAAGCTTGTCATTTACCTCTTGAATTAGAACATAAGGCATATTGGGCTATCAAAGAGCTCAATTATGACTTCAAACTTGCCGGTGAGAAGAGGTTGTTTTATATTAGCTCACTTGATGAATGGAGAACCCAAGCTTATGAAAATGCCAAGCTGTTTAAAGAAAAAGTTAAAAGGTGGCATGATAAAAGGATACAAAAGCGTGAGTTTAATGTAGGTGACTATGTATTGCTATAAAACTCTCGTTTAAGATTTTTTGCAGGAAAAATTCTCTCCAAATGGGAAGGTCCTTACGTTATCGAGGAGGTCTATCGTTCGGTGCCATAAAATCAACAACCCATGAGCACAAATCCGAAGGTGGTAAAGGTCAAAGAATCAAACATTATATCTCGGGTAATCCATAAATGTTGAAACCAATATTATTGAAACCGTAACCCGGAGGAATACATAAGGGACACTTTCGAGCGTTCAGACTCGAAAAGGAATAGGTATGTGTGCGGTAAGTAAACCGACTCCAAAACAATTTTAAAGCAATATTTCTCCGTTTTGGAATATTTAGAAAAATAGAAAAATAAGTAGCAGTTCGGGAGGACACGAGGCCTCCACGAGGTGGGGCGCGCCCTACCCCTAAGCGCGCCCCTACCTCGTGAGCACCTCATGTGCCCTCAGGACTCTGTTTTCTTGCATGATACATATTTTGGTCGGTAAAATTCATTATATATTCTCCGAAGGTTTTGCGACCGTATCACATAAATATCCTTTGTTTTTTTTTGAGCTGTTTAGTTGCAGATTTGAGGATTAGGAGACTCGATCATCCTTCTATGAGGTGAGCCTATGCCATGGAAGGTGGACGACAAGCTTCCATCATCAACAACACCTCCACGCCAACAACAAAGAAGGAGATATAATCACATGGGTATGGGCACTCCCCTTGGCAACTGCCAAGCTTGGGGGAGGTGCCCCGGTATCGTATCACCATCACAACTCCTATATTTACCGTTTTTCTTAGTTCGATCCTATTAGTAGTATCTTGATTTAGTAGAATAAAGTCATGGCACGATCTAGTTTTGGGTTTTGCTTTATGATTCCTCTATACAATCGAGTTCGTGAGCTATATATATAATAAAGATTAGTGTTGAGTCAAGGGCTTGATTACTTTGCCATGATCTTAGGTGAATAAAGAAAAGAATAAAAAGAAACAATGAGTTCATATTGATCTTATTTAGGGTAATGACTTCACATAGAAAGAGTATGATGATTAAAAGTTGTTGGGAGTTGGCAAATATAGCTTTGGTCATCGTTGCAATTAATAGGAAGTAATAAGGAGAGAGAGGTTTCACATATAGATATATTATCATTGACATCTTTTATGATTGGGAGCACTCATTAAAATATGACATGCTAAAGAGTTAATGTTGGACAAGGAAGACAACATAATGAGTTATGTTTTCTTACATCTGAGATAAAGTATGTTGTCATGGTTCCTCTAACATGTCGAGCTTGCCTTTCCCCCTCATGCTAGCCAAATTCTCAGCACCAAGTAGAGATACTACTTGTGCTTCCAAATACCCTTAAACCAATTTAGCCATGAGAGTCCACCATATCTACCTATGGATTGAGTAAGATTCTTCAAGTAAGTTGTCATCGGTGCAAGCAATAAAAATTGTTCTTTAAATATGCATGACTTATTAGTGCGGAGAAATAAGCTTTATGAACTTGTTGTGGGCCTTAATAAAAGACGAATTGCATAATAAAGGTTCACATACAAGGGCGATATAAAGTGGCGTTCTTTTGCATTAAGATTTTGTGCATCCAACCATAAAAGTGCATGGCAACCTCTGCTTCCCTCTGCGAAGGGCCTATCTTTTATTATTATCCTCTACTTTATGTAAGAGTCACGGTGATCTTCACCTTTCCTTTTTCATTTTATCCTTTGGCAAGCTCAGCATGTTGGAAAGAACATGATATATATATATATATATATCTAATTGGATGTGGGGGAGCATGAATTATTATTGTTGACATTGCCCTTGAGGTAAAAGGTTGTGGGGCAAAACTACAAGCCCCTATCTTTCTCTGTGTCCGATTAAAACTCCGTAACCACAAGTATCGCGTGAGTGTTAGCAATTATGAAGGACTAAGTGATAGTTGAGTATGTGGGCTTGCTTTTAAGCTCTGACATAGACTCTTTCCAATGTTATGATAAATTGCAATTGCTTCAATGACTGAGATTATAATTGTTGGTGCCCAATAAGGTTTCTGACTCATACTTTGGCTTTGTAAAAAGATCATCACTTGAACATAAGTAATCATATGACAAATCTACATATGTTGCTGTTATGAAAATAATCATGATGCCTTCATGTCCGTATTCTATTTTTATAGACGCCTCTACTTCTAAACATGAGGACATATTTATTGTTATCGGCTTTTCACTTGAGGACAAGCGAGGTCTAAGCTTGGGGGAGTTGATACGTCCATTTTGCATCATGCTTTTATATCGATATTTATCGCATTATGGGCTGTTATTTCACGATATGTCACAATACTTATGGCTATTCTCTCTTATTTTACAAGGCTTACCATGAAGAGGGGAATCTTGGAATGGAATTCTGGTGGAGAAGGAGCAAATATTGGAGACCTATTGCATGCAACTCCAAAAGTCTTGAAACTCCACGGAATATCTTAAAAGAAATAAGAAAAATCATTAGCCAAAGATGAAGGCCGAGGCCCACACCTGCTCACGAGGGTGCGCCCCTCCCAGGCGCGCCCCTACCTCGTGGGCCCCTGGTGGCTCTCCGGCGCCCATCTTCTCCTATATGAGCTCTTTCGATGAGAAAAAAAATAAAGCAACCTTTGGGGCGAGACTCTGCCGCCACGCAGGCGGAACCTGGCGAACCATTCTAGGGCTCCGTGAGGCTGTTACTGAGGACACTTCCCTCGGGAGGAAATCATCACCAGCGTCATCACCAATGCTCCTCTCATCGGGAGAGGGCAATCTCCATCAACATCTTCACCAGCACCATCTCATCTCCAAACCCTAGTTCATCTCTTGTATCCAATTCTTGTCTCCAAGTCCGGGATTGGTGCTAGTAGGTTGCTAGTAGTGTTGATTACTCCTTGTAGTTGATGCTAGTTGGTTTATTTGGTGGAAGATCATATGTTTAGATCCTATATGCACATTATTACCCCTCTGATTATGAACATGAATATGCTTTGTGAGTAGTTACGTTTGTTCACGAGGACAAGGAGAAGTCTTGCTATTAGTAGTCATGTGAATTTGGTATTAGATTCGATATTTTGATAAGATGTATGTTGTCTAACCTCTAGTGTTGTTATGTGAGCGTCGACTACATAACACTTCACCATTATTTGGGCCTAGAGGAAGGCATTGGGAAGTATTAAGTAGATGATGAGTTGCTAGAGTGTGAAGCTTAAACCCTAGTTTATGCATTGCCGTAAGGGCTGATTTGGATCCACATGTTTCATGCTATGGTTAGGTTTACCTTAATACTTTTGTTGTAGTTGCGGATGCTTGCAATAGAGGTTAATCATAAGTGGGATGCTTGTCCAAGTAAGGGCAGTACCCAAGCACCGGTCCACCCACATATCAAAATATCAAAGTACTGAACACGAATCATATGAGCGTGATGAAAACTAGCCTGACGATATTCCCATGTGTCCTCGGGATCGCTTTTCCTATTATAAGAGTTTGTCTAGGCTTGTCCTTTGCTACAAAAAGGATTGGGCCACCTCGCTGCACTTTATTTACTTTTGTTACTTGTTGCTCGTTACCTTTTATCTTATCACAAAACTATCTGTTACACTTATTTCAGTACTTGCAGAGAATACCTTGCTGAAAACCGCTTATCATTTCTTTCCGCTCCTCGTTGGGTTCGACACTCTTACTTATCGAAAGGACTACGATAGATCCCCTATACTTGTGGGTCATCAGACCCTACGTGTTCTAGAACTATGTAGACATGACCTAGAACTGTTTCCGGTCAATAACCAATAGCGGAACCTGGATGCTCATATTGGCTCCTACATATTCTGTGAAGATCTTTATCGGTCAAACCGCATAACAACATGCGTTGTTCCCTTTGTCATCAGTATGTTACTTGCCAGATATTCGATCGTCGGTATCCAATACTTAGTTCAATCTCATTACAGGCAAGTATCTTTACTCGTTACATAATGCATCATTCTGTAACTAACTCATTAGTTACATTGCTTGCAAGGCTTATAGTGATGTGCATTATCGAGAGGGCCCAGAGATACCTCTCCGACGATCGGAGTGACAAAACCTAATCTCGAAATACGCCAACTCAACATGTACCTTTGGAGACACCTATAGAGCTCCTTTATAATCACCCAGTTACGTTGTGACGTTTGGTAGCACACAAAGTGTTCCTCCGATAAACGGAAGTTTAATAATCTCATAGTTATAGGAACTTGTATAAGTCATGAAGAAAGCAATAGCAACATACTAAACGATCAAGTGCTAAGCTAACGGAATGGGTCAAGTCAATCACATCATTCTCCTAATGATGTGATCCCGTTAATCAAATGACAACACATGTCTATGCTTAGGAAACATAACCATCTTTGATTAATGAGCTAGTCAAGTAGAGGCATACTAGTGACATTAAGTTTGTCTATATATTCACACATGTATCATGTTTCCGGTTAATACAATTATAGCATGAATAATAAACATTTATCATGATATGAGGAAATAAATATAACTTTATTATTGCCTCTTGGGCATATTTCCTTCAGTCTCCCACTTGCACTAGAGTCAATAATCTAGATTACATAGTAATGATTCTAACACCCATGGAGTCTTGGTGCTGATCATGTTTTGCTCGTGGAAGAGGTTTAGTCAGGAGTTCGCAACATTTAGATCCGTATGTATCTTGCAAATCTCTATGTATCCCACGGACTTGGTCCGGATGGAATTGAAGCGTCTCTGGATGTGTT